>JARIHR010000034.1:600000-1091897 GCA_029281495.1 Mycena filopes | reverse complement strand
CCCCCCCCCCCCCCCCCCCCCCCGTCGTTCGCCGAGCTCGGAACACGGCAATTACGGACCGAGTTTGGCACTTACCTCCGAACCAAACAACACGCCTCTTACTCTCGACCACCACGCCGATTCCTCGCCAGCTCAGCACGTCCCTTGCCATTATCTAGCAACACTCGAATTTGGCTCGGCAAACCAATCTTTGGCTCTGCAATGCTCCCTCCTTGCTCCCTCCGCACCATTCTGACTCAAAATCTTCCGTCTTACCAAGGGGGAACAAAGATAAGGGAAAATGAGGCCCATGGCCCAAGCCGAATGACGGCGGGCCAAAAACAAGTTAATCAAGTTGAGAAAGAGAAGAAAAAAAGGGGAAAAGGGGAGAGAGTTCAGAATTTATAGTGTATCATACCGACAACATTTGAGACCCCAAATGTACGATACCATGCTATACAACCGCTTGAATGTTCTCAGATCCCAAGCCCGGCATTGATGAACCGCTGATTGACGGACCCTAGTCCTACCGGAGTCAAATCCTCAACTGGACTAAGGACAGCCAATTACCTTTCAAGATACATATCTTGCCGCGATCTGCATCAACTGTGCCGGCCTTTCGCGAATTTTGCCTTGTGAGCTGCCTATAGAACAGTTTCCACTTGTACTCATGCATCCCAAAAACATCTGGTGATTTCTCCAAAGACTTTGCACAGTTGGAACTTTACCTTCTTTGGCGCAACTGATTTCGGTTGAAATTGAACCGTGGGAAAACACTCGGCCATTTCGGCGTTTTTCGATTCAACGTTCAACTTGCCACAGTGGAAGCTACAGGTGAAATGGTTGTATTCTATATCTGGCCTAACTCCCTCCTGTCCCATTCCGCTGCTGTTCGAGGTGCTCCAAGATTTTCTGCTCGGATATACGTGCCTTGGCTGGTGCAGAAGGATGTCCACATCGACAAAGTGACCGCTTCCCTTTCCCGGGACACTCGTGCCGTCTTGCGCAATAGCTCCACACACAGACTGCACAGCGGTCTGCAGTGGACGTCCTCGAGCTCCCAGATGGGGCTGGTCCAGAACCTGGTAGCATTGTTTGATGAAAGACCCGCGGCGCGAGTTGAGGCTGAATGACTCCTGGAGGATCAATTGCCATGTTGGATGCCCCCCGATCGTTTTCGTCCCCGAAAAAATTGCTGAATGTGCCCTCGAAAGTGCTTGGTTCGAAATTCGAGTCACGAGCCTCACCAGGTGCTGGGAGAGTCGCCATAGGATTAAATGAGTCAGGGTCCAAGGAGGCTTGAAGGACACAAATGAGTACACAAAGAGTACTGATGAGAGAAATGCCACAAACCTGAGCCCAACACTGAGAGATCAAGCTCACCGTCCAGGAGAGGAAGCGCGGGAAGTGAATCTGCAGAATTGTCGGATGAATTGAGCAAAGCGAGCAGTGGCGCTCGAGCGGTGAAATTTGCGCCACTTGAGAGAGTTGAAAGCTCGGACCGCCACAAAATTGTCTTCTTGTGGTGCGTCTCGAGCTGGAGTGGGAGTTTGTAATACAGACGTTGATTAGAGTCCGTCGTTGTTTGTGACTGTCCATGAACGAGGATATTCCAAAATTTGGTCAGTTTCTGGAAGTCAATATTCTTCCAGTGCTCGTGCGGCGGATAGGTCTTGCCCCCCTTCCTGAATTGAGGGTCACCAATGTGGATCTTGAAGGTGGAGTATTCCATATGGGTATGGACCGGGAGAACCGCGTACAGGACACGTTGTCGGAGCTGGAGATACCGGTAGAGGTTTGTTGGTTTGGTGGAGAGACGAGTCAATGTATGTACCGGCATATCCCGATGATGTGGTACACTGGTAATGCGGGGTCGGGGGAGGGTGGTGATATTTAGATCCTCAGCAAGTGTTGTCGAGATGGGGAGAATTCCGATAGTTTCCGAGGTTGCTATCCGAGTAGATAGCACTCGAGGTGTCGGGAAGGACGGCTTGGATCCAACCTCAACGGCAAGTTCAACAATTTCGTCTCGGATCCAGAGGTCGTAATGACCTCTGTACTTTTGTCCCGTGCGGTTATGAAACCCAACCTGCACATCAAAATTGTCAGCCAGAACTGGTGGAAAAAAAAGAGAGCAGAGCTGGAGAAACCTTTTTGTTGCGGCGCAAAATCCAATTCACGATCAAACACTCCGCCAGTTCCGGCGATGCTTGTAACGACCCAAAAATTCGCCGAATGGTCATGTGAACACCACCCTCAACAAAGTTCGTGCCACGGATGGTGCGGTAAATGTTCAGGCCGTCACGGTCCTTCCCCATGAGATAATAGAGGGAAATACCGGCTGGATCTGACAGATACCCCTGCCGCACCGTCTCAAGGAGATGTTGAACCATCTCCTTGGCCTCGTCGGAGAAGAATGATCCACGGCTCTTTTTCGTCGAGCACTGGATGTCTGAATAAGCACTGAACAGAGTTTCCAGCCGCCTGAGAAGTGTTTTGCGGTCCGGAATAACACGTCGGATTCGCCGATTGAGGGCACGTGAGTGGGCTCGCTTCGCATACCCCCAGTCGATGCCGTGCCTCTTGAGGACCTCCTGCACAGCAGCAACATCCGATTTGTCCCGGAGGAAAATTGCTTCACTGAAATCGTGAGAGAACGCCTTGAACGCAGAATGCTTCTTCGATAGGAGGCGAAGAAGGCGGTCCATGAAATGGAATGCATCATCAAGGACTCGGCTAGGGAGCTGCTCGGATTCAACAGCGTTGCTGAGCAGGGCAAAAGCGTGTTGAAGGCTTTCTTCGATTGGATCCATTTGGGTGTCCTGTGTGCAGTCGGTGTCGCTTGCGGACCTCTGTGAGGTAGTTGTGAAGAACAGTTTTTTTGGCAGGCTGGGAGGACTGGCTTTCGGCTTGTGCTGCTGCTGCATTTGACTCGGAATTGTCTGAGAGATTGTCGGCGAGACTCTCGTCAATTACTCTATCCCCTGCTGCAATGTCGGCATATTCGTCGTTGTTTTCGACGTACTGCAGCTCGTCATTGACTTCTTCAAACTCTTGGGATGATACTTAATATTTGTTAGCCAGGTTCTGCAGCGGGTAGTTGGAAAATAGAACACACAGGAAGACACTGCAGCTGAGGACACTATATTTTGAGCTGTGGTGGCACTCGACGGCACCGGACGGTTGGTATTACGGGTCCGAAAAAAAGCCGGGGTGGAAATGGGATGTGCGGGAGTTGAAATAGAACTGGGGTGAGAAATAGTAGTAGCATGTGGCGCTGAACCTTTGTCGATATTCAACACTGTGGGTTCAGCAACAGGGTGAATACGGGGACGCCCGGCACCTGGCCTGCGGCCCCCATGACCGGTTCGGTTCTGTGTGGGTGGAATCGAGGCTACTGAAGCTGGAATTTTATCTGAGTTATTATTCAAGCTATCGACAAACGATTCAGCGTACCCGAGGGTGTGCGGCCATCAGTGGAGTTGGAAGGACCAGCTTCGTTCGAGCCAGAAGTGGAGGGGACTGGCAAGAAGGTAAGCCATGATTCCAAACAGGAGCAAATTTAATACCAAAGTTCGATTGTGAGCCGCCAAGCACAGATACACGAACATGGAGAATTGAAAGGTCTTCCACTCCAACATCTCGCAGGATATCAGTGTACTCGAGGGATTGGTATCGATGGACAATGCTGTGCGCGAGGCGTAAAAGGTTTGGGATCAACCGCCGGCGGCGTAATTCCCGTACGACATCCTGTGCTGTGCTATTATACCCTAGATCTATGAACACATCAGAAAAAAGATCACAGCACGGGTATTGAATTGTTACTGAGGAGAACCGGCCGGGGGAAAGGTCCGTGGACAAAGACCCGCATTTTCTTTGTTTCCGAACACTCACCCGGCGCACTACGGGATCGCGGCGGGGGTTGGAGGTTATTTTGGCATTGGACGCGGCGGCACACTAAGAAAAATCAGGAAACTGTTGAGTCTTCAGCGATTGAACGGGATACCCATTAAACAGCCAAGTAAACCAGCGAAGTCAAGCGGCATAGTCCAATATGGAATCGACATGAAGACATTGATGCTGGTGGCGGTACAGAAGGTTGTTGCAACACAAAGGACAGAGAGAACTGCCAGTAAGCTGAAAGTCCATGGTTTAGATTCCCTCCGCAGGGCATGAGCCCGACCGTGTCGCATGTGGTTTTGCCATCGATGAAAGCGCTGTTTGTGAACGGCCACACGTCGAGAAAATGGGTGGCGGAGGTCGTCGGAAAATACTTTGCAGTTATAAGGGGGCTTTCCCGGCTTCGCACGGGAGGAAGACATGGGAGGAAGACGGTGTGCAGCAGTCAAGAGCAAGGTTTGTGCTGATATGAGCCTCGAGGATCACACAAGGCGATGACATTTGTTCCGAGATCAACCCGATCACTCGGGTGCAGTCCTTAGTGGCTTGGGATCATCCACTAAGGATAATGAGCCCAACAGGGCCCATGGCCCAAGCCGAATGACGGCGGGCCAAAAACAAGTTAATCAAGTTGAGAAAGAGAAGAAAAAAAGGGGAAAAGGGGAGAGAGTTCAGAATTTATAGTGTATCATACCGACAACATTTGAGACCCCAAATGTACGATACCATGCTATACAACCGCTTGAATGTTCTCAGATCCCAAGCCCGGCATTGATGAACCGCTGATTGACGGACCCTAGTCCTACCGGAGTCAAATCCTCAACTGGACTAAGGACAGCCAATTACCTTTCAAGATACATATCTTGCCGCGATCTGCATCAACTGTGCCGGCCTTTCGCGAATTTTGCCTTGTGAGCTGCCTATAGAACAGTTTCCACTTGTACTCATGCATCCCAAAAACATCTGGTGATTTCTCCAAAGACTTTGCACAGTTGGAACTTTACCTTCTTTGGCGCAACTGATTTCGGTTGAAATTGAACCGTGGGAAAACACTCGGCCATTTCGGCGTTTTTCGATTCAACGTTCAACTTGCCACAGTGGAAGCTACAGGTGAAATGGTTGTATTCTATATCTGGCCTAACTCCCTCCTGTCCCATTCCGCTGCTGTTCGAGGTGCTCCAAGATTTTCTGCTCGGATATACGTGCCTTGGCTGGTGCAGAAGGATGTCCACATCGACAAAGTGACCGCTTCCCTTTCCCGGGACACTCGTGCCGTCTTGCGCAATAGCTCCACACACAGACTGCACAGCGGTCTGCAGTGGACGTCCTCGAGCTCCCAGATGGGGCTGGTCCAGAACCTGGTAGCATTGTTTGATGAAAGACCCGCGGCGCGAGTTGAGGCTGAATGACTCCTGGAGGATCAATTGCCATGTTGGATGCCCCCCGATCGTTTTCGTCCCCGAAAAAATTGCTGAATGTGCCCTCGAAAGTGCTTGGTTCGAAATTCGAGTCACGAGCCTCACCAGGTGCTGGGAGAGTCGCCATAGGATTAAATGAGTCAGGGTCCAAGGAGGCTTGAAGGACACAAATGAGTACACAAAGAGTACTGATGAGAGAAATGCCACAAACCTGAGCCCAACACTGAGAGATCAAGCTCACCGTCCAGGAGAGGAAGCGCGGGAAGTGAATCTGCAGAATTGTCGGATGAATTGAGCAAAGCGAGCAGTGGCGCTCGAGCGGTGAAATTTGCGCCACTTGAGAGAGTTGAAAGCTCGGACCGCCACAAAATTGTCTTCTTGTGGTGCGTCTCGAGCTGGAGTGGGAGTTTGTAATACAGACGTTGATTAGAGTCCGTCGTTGTTTGTGACTGTCCATGAACGAGGATATTCCAAAATTTGGTCAGTTTCTGGAAGTCAATATTCTTCCAGTGCTCGTGCGGCGGATAGGTCTTGCCCCCCTTCCTGAATTGAGGGTCACCAATGTGGATCTTGAAGGTGGAGTATTCCATATGGGTATGGACCGGGAGAACCGCGTACAGGACACGTTGTCGGAGCTGGAGATACCGGTAGAGGTTTGTTGGTTTGGTGGAGAGACGAGTCAATGTATGTACCGGCATATCCCGATGATGTGGTACACTGGTAATGCGGGGTCGGGGGAGGGTGGTGATATTTAGATCCTCAGCAAGTGTTGTCGAGATGGGGAGAATTCCGATAGTTTCCGAGGTTGCTATCCGAGTAGATAGCACTCGAGGTGTCGGGAAGGACGGCTTGGATCCAACCTCAACGGCAAGTTCAACAATTTCGTCTCGGATCCAGAGGTCGTAATGACCTCTGTACTTTTGTCCCGTGCGGTTATGAAACCCAACCTGCACATCAAAATTGTCAGCCAGAACTGGTGGAAAAAAAAGAGAGCAGAGCTGGAGAAACCTTTTTGTTGCGGCGCAAAATCCAATTCACGATCAAACACTCCGCCAGTTCCGGCGATGCTTGTAACGACCCAAAAATTCGCCGAATGGTCATGTGAACACCACCCTCAACAGAGTTCGTGCCACGGATGGTGCGGTAAATGTTCAGGCCGTCACGGTCCTTCCCCATGAGATAATAGAGGGAAATACCGGCTGGATCTGACAGATACCCCTGCCGCACCGTCTCAAGGAGATGTTGAACCATCTCCTTGGCCTCGTCGGAGAAGAATGATCCACGGCTCTTTTTCGTCGAGCACTGGATGTCTGAATAAGCACTGAACAGAGTTTCCAGCCGCCTGAGAAGTGTTTTGCGGTCCGGAATAACACGTCGGATTCGCCGATTGAGGGCACGTGAGTGGGCTCGCTTCGCATACCCCCAGTCGATGCCGTGCCTCTTGAGGACCTCCTGCACAGCAGCAACATCCGATTTGTCCCGGAGGAAAATTGCTTCACTGAAATCGTGAGAGAACGCCTTGAACGCAGAATGCTTCTTCGATAGGAGGCGAAGAAGGCGGTCCATGAAATGGAATGCATCATCAAGGACTCGGCTAGGGAGCTGCTCGGATTCAACAGCGTTGCTGAGCAGGGCAAAAGCGTGTTGAAGGCTTTCTTCGATTGGATCCATTTGGGTGTCCTGTGTGCAGTCGGTGTCGCTTGCGGACCTCTGTGAGGTAGTTGTGAAGAACAGTTTTTTTGGCAGGCTGGGAGGACTGGCTTTCGGCTTGTGCTGCTGCTGCATTTGACTCGGAATTGTCTGAGAGATTGTCGGCGAGACTCTCGTCAATTACTCTATCCCCTGCTGCAATGTCGGCATATTCGTCGTTGTTTTCGACGTACTGCAGCTCGTCATTGACTTCTTCAAACTCTTGGGATGATACTTAATATTTGTTAGCCAGGTTCTGCAGCGGGTAGTTGGAAAATAGAACACACAGGAAGACACTGCAGCTGAGGACACTATATTTTGAGCTGTGGTGGCACTCGACGGCACCGGACGGTTGGTATTACGGGTCCGAAAAAAAGCCGGGGTGGAAATGGGATGTGCGGGAGTTGAAATAGAACTGGGGTGAGAAATAGTAGTAGCATGTGGCGCTGAACCTTTGTCGATATTCAACACTGTGGGTTCAGCAACAGGGTGAATACGGGGACGCCCGGCACCTGGCCTGCGGCCCCCATGACCGGTTCGGTTCTGTGTGGGTGGAATCGAGGCTACTGAAGCTGGAATTTTATCTGAGTTATTATTCAAGCTATCGACAAACGATTCAGCGTACCCGAGGGTGTGCGGCCATCAGTGGAGTTGGAAGGACCAGCTTCGTTCGAGCCAGAAGTGGAGGGGACTGGCAAGAAGGTAAGCCATGATTCCAAACAGGAGCAAATTTAATACCAAAGTTCGATTGTGAGCCGCCAAGCACAGATACACGAACATGGAGAATTGAAAGGTCTTCCACTCCAACATCTCGCAGGATATCAGTGTACTCGAGGGATTGGTATCGATGGACAATGCTGTGCGCGAGGCGTAAAAGGTTTGGGATCAACCGCCGGCGGCGTAATTCCCGTACGACATCCTGTGCTGTGCTATTATACCCTAGATCTATGAACACATCAGAAAAAAGATCACAGCACGGGTATTGAATTGTTACTGAGGAGAACCGGCCGGGGGAAAGGTCCGTGGACAAAGACCCGCATTTTCTTTGTTTCCGAACACTCACCCGGCGCACTACGGGATCGCGGCGGGGGTTGGAGGTTATTTTGGCATTGGACGCGGCGGCACACTAAGAAAAATCAGGAAACTGTTGAGTCTTCAGCGATTGAACGGGATACCCATTAAACAGCCAAGTAAACCAGCGAAGTCAAGCGGCATAGTCCAATATGGAATCGACATGAAGACATTGATGCTGGTGGCGGTACAGAAGGTTGTTGCAACACAAAGGACAGAGAGAACTGCCAGTAAGCTGAAAGTCCATGGTTTAGATTCCCTCCGCAGGGCATGAGCCCGACCGTGTCGCATGTGGTTTTGCCATCGATGAAAGCGCTGTTTGTGAACGGCCACACGTCGAGAAAATGGGTGGCGGAGGTCGTCGGAAAATACTTTGCAGTTATAAGGGGGCTTTCCCGGCTTCGCACGGGAGGAAGACATGGGAGGAAGACGGTGTGCAGCAGTCAAGAGCAAGGTTTGTGCTGATATGAGCCTCGAGGATCACACAAGGCGATGACATTTGTTCCGAGATCAACCCGATCACTCGGGTGCAGTCCTTAGTGGCTTGGGATCATCCACTAAGGATAATGAGCCCAACAGGGCCCATGGCCCAAGCCGAATGACGGCGGGCCAAAAACAAGTTAATCAAGTTGAGAAAGAGAAGAAAAAAAGGGGAAAAGGGGAGAGAGTTCAGAATTTATAGTGTATCATACCGACAACATTTGAGACCCCAAATGTACGATACCATGCTATACAACCGCTTGAATGTTCTCAGATCCCAAGCCCGGCATTGATGAACCGCTGATTGACGGACCCTAGTCCTACCGGAGTCAAATCCTCAACTGGACTAAGGACAGCCAATTACCTTTCAAGATACATATCTTGCCGCGATCTGCATCAACTGTGCCGGCCTTTCGCGAATTTTGCCTTGTGAGCTGCCTATAGAACAGTTTCCACTTGTACTCATGCATCCCAAAAACATCTGGTGATTTCTCCAAAGACTTTGCACAGTTGGAACTTTACCTTCTTTGGCGCAACTGATTTCGGTTGAAATTGAACCGTGGGAAAACACTCGGCCATTTCGGCGTTTTTCGATTCAACGTTCAACTTGCCACAGTGGAAGCTACAGGTGAAATGGTTGTATTCTATATCTGGCCTAACTCCCTCCTGTCCCATTCCGCTGCTGTTCGAGGTGCTCCAAGATTTTCTGCTCGGATATACGTGCCTTGGCTGGTGCAGAAGGATGTCCACATCGACAAAGTGACCGCTTCCCTTTCCCGGGACACTCGTGCCGTCTTGCGCAATAGCTCCACACACAGACTGCACAGCGGTCTGCAGTGGACGTCCTCGAGCTCCCAGATGGGGCTGGTCCAGAACCTGGTAGCATTGTTTGATGAAAGACCCGCGGCGCGAGTTGAGGCTGAATGACTCCTGGAGGATCAATTGCCATGTTGGATGCCCCCCGATCGTTTTCGTCCCCGAAAAAATTGCTGAATGTGCCCTCGAAAGTGCTTGGTTCGAAATTCGAGTCACGAGCCTCACCAGGTGCTGGGAGAGTCGCCATAGGATTAAATGAGTCAGGGTCCAAGGAGGCTTGAAGGACACAAATGAGTACACAAAGAGTACTGATGAGAGAAATGCCACAAACCTGAGCCCAACACTGAGAGATCAAGCTCACCGTCCAGGAGAGGAAGCGCGGGAAGTGAATCTGCAGAATTGTCGGATGAATTGAGCAAAGCGAGCAGTGGCGCTCGAGCGGTGAAATTTGCGCCACTTGAGAGAGTTGAAAGCTCGGACCGCCACAAAATTGTCTTCTTGTGGTGCGTCTCGAGCTGGAGTGGGAGTTTGTAATACAGACGTTGATTAGAGTCCGTCGTTGTTTGTGACTGTCCATGAACGAGGATATTCCAAAATTTGGTCAGTTTCTGGAAGTCAATATTCTTCCAGTGCTCGTGCGGCGGATAGGTCTTGCCCCCCTTCCTGAATTGAGGGTCACCAATGTGGATCTTGAAGGTGGAGTATTCCATATGGGTATGGACCGGGAGAACCGCGTACAGGACACGTTGTCGGAGCTGGAGATACCGGTAGAGGTTTGTTGGTTTGGTGGAGAGACGAGTCAATGTATGTACCGGCATATCCCGATGATGTGGTACACTGGTAATGCGGGGTCGGGGGAGGGTGGTGATATTTAGATCCTCAGCAAGTGTTGTCGAGATGGGGAGAATTCCGATAGTTTCCGAGGTTGCTATCCGAGTAGATAGCACTCGAGGTGTCGGGAAGGACGGCTTGGATCCAACCTCAACGGCAAGTTCAACAATTTCGTCTCGGATCCAGAGGTCGTAATGACCTCTGTACTTTTGTCCCGTGCGGTTATGAAACCCAACCTGCACATCAAAATTGTCAGCCAGAACTGGTGGAAAAAAAAGAGAGCAGAGCTGGAGAAACCTTTTTGTTGCGGCGCAAAATCCAATTCACGATCAAACACTCCGCCAGTTCCGGCGATGCTTGTAACGACCCAAAAATTCGCCGAATGGTCATGTGAACACCACCCTCAACAGAGTTCGTGCCACGGATGGTGCGGTAAATGTTCAGGCCGTCACGGTCCTTCCCCATGAGATAATAGAGGGAAATACCGGCTGGATCTGACAGATACCCCTGCCGCACCGTCTCAAGGAGATGTTGAACCATCTCCTTGGCCTCGTCGGAGAAGAATGATCCACGGCTCTTTTTCGTCGAGCACTGGATGTCTGAATAAGCACTGAACAGAGTTTCCAGCCGCCTGAGAAGTGTTTTGCGGTCCGGAATAACACGTCGGATTCGCCGATTGAGGGCACGTGAGTGGGCTCGCTTCGCATACCCCCAGTCGATGCCGTGCCTCTTGAGGACCTCCTGCACAGCAGCAACATCCGATTTGTCCCGGAGGAAAATTGCTTCACTGAAATCGTGAGAGAACGCCTTGAACGCAGAATGCTTCTTCGATAGGAGGCGAAGAAGGCGGTCCATGAAATGGAATGCATCATCAAGGACTCGGCTAGGGAGCTGCTCGGATTCAACAGCGTTGCTGAGCAGGGCAAAAGCGTGTTGAAGGCTTTCTTCGATTGGATCCATTTGGGTGTCCTGTGTGCAGTCGGTGTCGCTTGCGGACCTCTGTGAGGTAGTTGTGAAGAACAGTTTTTTTGGCAGGCTGGGAGGACTGGCTTTCGGCTTGTGCTGCTGCTGCATTTGACTCGGAATTGTCTGAGAGATTGTCGGCGAGACTCTCGTCAATTACTCTATCCCCTGCTGCAATGTCGGCATATTCGTCGTTGTTTTCGACGTACTGCAGCTCGTCATTGACTTCTTCAAACTCTTGGGATGATACTTAATATTTGTTAGCCAGGTTCTGCAGCGGGTAGTTGGAAAATAGAACACACAGGAAGACACTGCAGCTGAGGACACTATATTTTGAGCTGTGGTGGCACTCGACGGCACCGGACGGTTGGTATTACGGGTCCGAAAAAAAGCCGGGGTGGAAATGGGATGTGCGGGAGTTGAAATAGAACTGGGGTGAGAAATAGTAGTAGCATGTGGCGCTGAACCTTTGTCGATATTCAACACTGTGGGTTCAGCAACAGGGTGAATACGGGGACGCCCGGCACCTGGCCTGCGGCCCCCATGACCGGTTCGGTTCTGTGTGGGTGGAATCGAGGCTACTGAAGCTGGAATTTTATCTGAGTTATTATTCAAGCTATCGACAAACGATTCAGCGTACCCGAGGGTGTGCGGCCATCAGTGGAGTTGGAAGGACCAGCTTCGTTCGAGCCAGAAGTGGAGGGGACTGGCAAGAAGGTAAGCCATGATTCCAAACAGGAGCAAATTTAATACCAAAGTTCGATTGTGAGCCGCCAAGCACAGATACACGAACATGGAGAATTGAAAGGTCTTCCACTCCAACATCTCGCAGGATATCAGTGTACTCGAGGGATTGGTATCGATGGACAATGCTGTGCGCGAGGCGTAAAAGGTTTGGGATCAACCGCCGGCGGCGTAATTCCCGTACGACATCCTGTGCTGTGCTATTATACCCTAGATCTATGAACACATCAGAAAAAAGATCACAGCACGGGTATTGAATTGTTACTGAGGAGAACCGGCCGGGGGAAAGGTCCGTGGACAAAGACCCGCATTTTCTTTGTTTCCGAACACTCACCCGGCGCACTACGGGATCGCGGCGGGGGTTGGAGGTTATTTTGGCATTGGACGCGGCGGCACACTAAGAAAAATCAGGAAACTGTTGAGTCTTCAGCGATTGAACGGGATACCCATTAAACAGCCAAGTAAACCAGCGAAGTCAAGCGGCATAGTCCAATATGGAATCGACATGAAGACATTGATGCTGGTGGCGGTACAGAAGGTTGTTGCAACACAAAGGACAGAGAGAACTGCCAGTAAGCTGAAAGTCCATGGTTTAGATTCCCTCCGCAGGGCATGAGCCCGACCGTGTCGCATGTGGTTTTGCCATCGATGAAAGCGCTGTTTGTGAACGGCCACACGTCGAGAAAATGGGTGGCGGAGGTCGTCGGAAAATACTTTGCAGTTATAAGGGGGCTTTCCCGGCTTCGCACGGGAGGAAGACATGGGAGGAAGACGGTGTGCAGCAGTCAAGAGCAAGGTTTGTGCTGATATGAGCCTCGAGGATCACACAAGGCGATGACATTTGTTCCGAGATCAACCCGATCACTCGGGTGCAGTCCTTAGTGGCTTGGGATCATCCACTAAGGATAATGAGCCCAACAGGGCCCATGGCCCAAGCCGAATGACGGCGGGCCAAAAACAAGTTAATCAAGTTGAGAAAGAGAAGAAAAAAAGGGGAAAAGGGGAGAGAGTTCAGAATTTATAGTGTATCATACCGACAACATTTGAGACCCCAAATGTACGATACCATGCTATACAACCGCTTGAATGTTCTCAGATCCCAAGCCCGGCATTGATGAACCGCTGATTGACGGACCCTAGTCCTACCGGAGTCAAATCCTCAACTGGACTAAGGACAGCCAATTACCTTTCAAGATACATATCTTGCCGCGATCTGCATCAACTGTGCCGGCCTTTCGCGAATTTTGCCTTGTGAGCTGCCTATAGAACAGTTTCCACTTGTACTCATGCATCCCAAAAACATCTGGTGATTTCTCCAAAGACTTTGCACAGTTGGAACTTTACCTTCTTTGGCGCAACTGATTTCGGTTGAAATTGAACCGTGGGAAAACACTCGGCCATTTCGGCGTTTTTCGATTCAACGTTCAACTTGCCACAGTGGAAGCTACAGGTGAAATGGTTGTATTCTATATCTGGCCTAACTCCCTCCTGTCCCATTCCGCTGCTGTTCGAGGTGCTCCAAGATTTTCTGCTCGGATATACGTGCCTTGGCTGGTGCAGAAGGATGTCCACATCGACAAAGTGACCGCTTCCCTTTCCCGGGACACTCGTGCCGTCTTGCGCAATAGCTCCACACACAGACTGCACAGCGGTCTGCAGTGGACGTCCTCGAGCTCCCAGATGGGGCTGGTCCAGAACCTGGTAGCATTGTTTGATGAAAGACCCGCGGCGCGAGTTGAGGCTGAATGACTCCTGGAGGATCAATTGCCATGTTGGATGCCCCCCGATCGTTTTCGTCCCCGAAAAAATTGCTGAATGTGCCCTCGAAAGTGCTTGGTTCGAAATTCGAGTCACGAGCCTCACCAGGTGCTGGGAGAGTCGCCATAGGATTAAATGAGTCAGGGTCCAAGGAGGCTTGAAGGACACAAATGAGTACACAAAGAGTACTGATGAGAGAAATGCCACAAACCTGAGCCCAACACTGAGAGATCAAGCTCACCGTCCAGGAGAGGAAGCGCGGGAAGTGAATCTGCAGAATTGTCGGATGAATTGAGCAAAGCGAGCAGTGGCGCTCGAGCGGTGAAATTTGCGCCACTTGAGAGAGTTGAAAGCTCGGACCGCCACAAAATTGTCTTCTTGTGGTGCGTCTCGAGCTGGAGTGGGAGTTTGTAATACAGACGTTGATTAGAGTCCGTCGTTGTTTGTGACTGTCCATGAACGAGGATATTCCAAAATTTGGTCAGTTTCTGGAAGTCAATATTCTTCCAGTGCTCGTGCGGCGGATAGGTCTTGCCCCCCTTCCTGAATTGAGGGTCACCAATGTGGATCTTGAAGGTGGAGTATTCCATATGGGTATGGACCGGGAGAACCGCGTACAGGACACGTTGTCGGAGCTGGAGATACCGGTAGAGGTTTGTTGGTTTGGTGGAGAGACGAGTCAATGTATGTACCGGCATATCCCGATGATGTGGTACACTGGTAATGCGGGGTCGGGGGAGGGTGGTGATATTTAGATCCTCAGCAAGTGTTGTCGAGATGGGGAGAATTCCGATAGTTTCCGAGGTTGCTATCCGAGTAGATAGCACTCGAGGTGTCGGGAAGGACGGCTTGGATCCAACCTCAACGGCAAGTTCAACAATTTCGTCTCGGATCCAGAGGTCGTAATGACCTCTGTACTTTTGTCCCGTGCGGTTATGAAACCCAACCTGCACATCAAAATTGTCAGCCAGAACTGGTGGAAAAAAAAGAGAGCAGAGCTGGAGAAACCTTTTTGTTGCGGCGCAAAATCCAATTCACGATCAAACACTCCGCCAGTTCCGGCGATGCTTGTAACGACCCAAAAATTCGCCGAATGGTCATGTGAACACCACCCTCAACAGAGTTCGTGCCACGGATGGTGCGGTAAATGTTCAGGCCGTCACGGTCCTTCCCCATGAGATAATAGAGGGAAATACCGGCTGGATCTGACAGATACCCCTGCCGCACCGTCTCAAGGAGATGTTGAACCATCTCCTTGGCCTCGTCGGAGAAGAATGATCCACGGCTCTTTTTCGTCGAGCACTGGATGTCTGAATAAGCACTGAACAGAGTTTCCAGCCGCCTGAGAAGTGTTTTGCGGTCCGGAATAACACGTCGGATTCGCCGATTGAGGGCACGTGAGTGGGCTCGCTTCGCATACCCCCAGTCGATGCCGTGCCTCTTGAGGACCTCCTGCACAGCAGCAACATCCGATTTGTCCCGGAGGAAAATTGCTTCACTGAAATCGTGAGAGAACGCCTTGAACGCAGAATGCTTCTTCGATAGGAGGCGAAGAAGGCGGTCCATGAAATGGAATGCATCATCAAGGACTCGGCTAGGGAGCTGCTCGGATTCAACAGCGTTGCTGAGCAGGGCAAAAGCGTGTTGAAGGCTTTCTTCGATTGGATCCATTTGGGTGTCCTGTGTGCAGTCGGTGTCGCTTGCGGACCTCTGTGAGGTAGTTGTGAAGAACAGTTTTTTTGGCAGGCTGGGAGGACTGGCTTTCGGCTTGTGCTGCTGCTGCATTTGACTCGGAATTGTCTGAGAGATTGTCGGCGAGACTCTCGTCAATTACTCTATCCCCTGCTGCAATGTCGGCATATTCGTCGTTGTTTTCGACGTACTGCAGCTCGTCATTGACTTCTTCAAACTCTTGGGATGATACTTAATATTTGTTAGCCAGGTTCTGCAGCGGGTAGTTGGAAAATAGAACACACAGGAAGACACTGCAGCTGAGGACACTATATTTTGAGCTGTGGTGGCACTCGACGGCACCGGACGGTTGGTATTACGGGTCCGAAAAAAAGCCGGGGTGGAAATGGGATGTGCGGGAGTTGAAATAGAACTGGGGTGAGAAATAGTAGTAGCATGTGGCGCTGAACCTTTGTCGATATTCAACACTGTGGGTTCAGCAACAGGGTGAATACGGGGACGCCCGGCACCTGGCCTGCGGCCCCCATGACCGGTTCGGTTCTGTGTGGGTGGAATCGAGGCTACTGAAGCTGGAATTTTATCTGAGTTATTATTCAAGCTATCGACAAACGATTCAGCGTACCCGAGGGTGTGCGGCCATCAGTGGAGTTGGAAGGACCAGCTTCGTTCGAGCCAGAAGTGGAGGGGACTGGCAAGAAGGTAAGCCATGATTCCAAACAGGAGCAAATTTAATACCAAAGTTCGATTGTGAGCCGCCAAGCACAGATACACGAACATGGAGAATTGAAAGGTCTTCCACTCCAACATCTCGCAGGATATCAGTGTACTCGAGGGATTGGTATCGATGGACAATGCTGTGCGCGAGGCGTAAAAGGTTTGGGATCAACCGCCGGCGGCGTAATTCCCGTACGACATCCTGTGCTGTGCTATTATACCCTAGATCTATGAACACATCAGAAAAAAGATCACAGCACGGGTATTGAATTGTTACTGAGGAGAACCGGCCGGGGGAAAGGTCCGTGGACAAAGACCCGCATTTTCTTTGTTTCCGAACACTCACCCGGCGCACTACGGGATCGCGGCGGGGGTTGGAGGTTATTTTGGCATTGGACGCGGCGGCACACTAAGAAAAATCAGGAAACTGTTGAGTCTTCAGCGATTGAACGGGATACCCATTAAACAGCCAAGTAAACCAGCGAAGTCAAGCGGCATAGTCCAATATGGAATCGACATGAAGACATTGATGCTGGTGGCGGTACAGAAGGTTGTTGCAACACAAAGGACAGAGAGAACTGCCAGTAAGCTGAAAGTCCATGGTTTAGATTCCCTCCGCAGGGCATGAGCCCGACCGTGTCGCATGTGGTTTTGCCATCGATGAAAGCGCTGTTTGTGAACGGCCACACGTCGAGAAAATGGGTGGCGGAGGTCGTCGGAAAATACTTTGCAGTTATAAGGGGGCTTTCCCGGCTTCGCACGGGAGGAAGACATGGGAGGAAGACGGTGTGCAGCAGTCAAGAGCAAGGTTTGTGCTGATATGAGCCTCGAGGATCACACAAGGCGATGACATTTGTTCCGAGATCAACCCGATCACTCGGGTGCAGTCCTTAGTGGCTTGGGATCATCCACTAAGGATAATGAGCCCAACAGCGCCCGCCGAATCTGGAAATTTGATCAGCCGCTTCGATCAATCATGATCTTGCTTCCATTCTGACATGCCCGAAATTGGGCATTCCCTTGTTGCTTTTTTTTTTCTTTTTTGCGGAGCGTTCCAACAGGACCGATGATTATAGTTTACTTATGTAACTTACCGCTTGAGGTCAGATCCAGAGTGCCAAAAGAAGATGGGGGGTCCCATCAAGGTCCCAGCACAATCGGGAATTGTTTCGACCCCACCGAAACAATAACTTTTCAGGTCGAAAGTGCCTTTGAAAGGAGTCCCTTTATAAAAACACAAAAGGACTTCTTTTGAATGCACTTTCGACGTGAAAAGTTATTGTTTCGGTGGCGTCGAAACAATCCCTGATTTTGCTTGTTCCAGTGGCTCTTTCAACATTTTGTTGAGATTATACTTACCAATCACTGAATGCCGAAAGGGCGGCCTAGAGGATTCATCCTGGAGATGCTTTCATAGAAGGTATTTTTGCTTCCAATAGGCAATTTCCTAAAATATCTACCGAATCTGATTCATTCGGATACACTTTTGCATGAGCGCAATATTTCCCACTGCTGGGTGTGAAAGGAAAAAGTGGCTGATTGTGGCAGTGCCCAGGGCCAATTTTTTTCTCCGCCCAATTTGGCCACTAATTTCGGCTAGCGGCAGCTAGGTGACCCGCACCATAGAACTGTAGCAGAGGAGTTCGTCTGAATTGGAAGTCGAGTGGCGAGCATCACTCACAGCAATCGCTTAAGATCTCCATTTTTCACTTGTGTTTCAGAATAAAGAGTTACGGAAGCGCCTCGCTGGGCGCTGTCCTGGCTTGAGCGATTCGGTTGGTACGCAACATGGCGTTGGGCATTCGCTGGAGCCCTGTAGCACAGTTCACACATTTACTTGAATGGGGTGATCTTTTTTCTCCATTGTAGACAAAGCACAAACGTATGAATTGCACGTATAAGTGAGCACTAGCATACTACAGAAGTCAGAGCCCGTTGAGGATCGAGAGAGTAAAAATGACACACACCAATGTATTTCTACGACCGAAAAATCATGATGTTCTGTCAAGATGTAGCCGGAGGAGGGCCCGAGGCGATGTGCTCAAAGACACCGTTAGACGCTGGTCTGAGGCTCCCGCGATTGGACCCATCTTCTGTGACGACTTGGTGCAGACAAGTGATGTGCGATATGCGCTACATGTACAGAAAAATATGAGTAGGTATTCGACGTGCGTGATGTAAGAAACGCACAAAGGTGGCCCTGTTCATGTCGGCGGAGCGGAAGACGCGCTGAACGTCGAGAAATTCGGTCGGACTGCGGAAGGTGTTGTCAGCAATTCGACCCAACTTGCCATCGTAGACACGCACCCCAACATCGCCGGACACACACCCCAGTCACCCTGGTGGACATATACCGAGTAGGTCTGCGCTAAGACCTCCCCGCACTTACTCTTGCTTTTCGGGAGTGAGTCGAATCCGATAGCAACATATAGTGAGAGAAACGAGGGGACGCAAGTAGGGCTGTTCACCGTACCCGTCGCGGCGGTTCTACGGGTCCCGTGCGACGGGTACCCGACCCGTTCCGTCACATTTTTTTGCTTAGACGCGACGGCGCGGCAACGGGACGGGTACCTACCGTTTTTCACCGTCGATCGACGGCCGTCGACGGGATGACGGGTGGTGCCCTCAATCTTTGGGAATCATCCGATATTCCTGAATCTTTCTTCCCAGAAAAGGCAATACAGTCATTCCGCCTTCAATCAATATGATATTCAGAGTTAACTGAGAGTTTTATGGCTTGCTATATGTCCGTTACCGTCCCTCCACCCGCGACGGCCGTCCCGTTGCCCGTCCCGCCCCGTGGAAGCTTCTGGAAAACCTGCAACGGCGCGGCGACGGCAGGGCTCACCCGTTCGACTCCCGTCAAAATGACGGCCGTGCCCGTCGACGGGACGGCGAACAGCCCTAGACGCAAGGCTGCAGAGATGATTATGGAGGTCGGCGAGTGGTGTAAGAGTACAGGTTTTGCAAGAGGGGTAATATGTCGAGTACAGACAGTCTGCGAAAAGCTAGATGAGTCCGGAGAGCTGCTGTTGTAAGGATCTGGACTGGATAAGAACTGAGACGGTTGTTGAGACGAACGAGACGAACATGGCAGTCTTACACAGACATCAGTGACTCGGATCGTGACAAAGCTGTGCATCCCTTTGAGAGCAACCCCTCCTGTGCGCTGCGCGAAGAGCTTGCTCGACGCCGCGTACAGGGGCAGACTGCGCTGACGAAGGCTTTTATTCGACGCCGCGTAGTGGATAGATCACCCGCTGCGGCCATGGCTCCTAGTCATTGACACTGGGGCACAGCCTATCGGCACATCTTGCCAGCCTCGACTCGACCTGCTGCGCGCACTGCAAGACCTTTTATCCCTCCAGTACAGACCACCGTATTGTTCTGAGCAACACCCCCAGCTTGAGGAGCCTTGACTGAAGCAGGTGCGCTTTTTTTCAAGTATTTATCGATACCACTCTGATTTTGTACATCGTCTTTTCAAGGATCCGATGCTCTAGCACCACCTCTCGAAAATGCTCTGTAGAAAACGATGCGGACAAAGGGCCAATTCCGCCCTACCCACGACCTCTCTACTGTTGAGCTGAGCGGAGGCCGCTCCAGGACCCTCAAGCTCGACAAACACCGGTACTTGCGATGCTCGCCGCCTCGCCCAAGATCTTCCACCTGCAAGGAGGCCGCGCGGACCGCCAACGTTTTCTCGGTCCCCTCCGCAACCATGATTCTCTCACCACATTCGCCGCACGCTTGCCCTTTGGCCCGCCTCCGCCGCACCCGTTCGCTACGTCCATGGGCAGCACACCTCAGTACCCTGCGCAACCACCCTTTTCGTACCGCCCCTTGCCCAGTCACCGCAGCCAACCCTTGTGCCGCTGCGCCCACTCGCCTCGCCCGCACCAGCCACACTGTTCCGCCACACCGATTCCCCGCTGTGCCAAACCACCTCGCGTGTCCTCGACGTCCTGTTCCCCGGTCCGTCTCATGCCCATGGCGTCCCTTTCCAGTAGCTCGGCTCGATGCACTGCGTCGCAGAGTGCCGTCGTGGGCGCGCGGGCGTGCGAACAAGATCCGCCAGCGCATAAACCCTCTGGCGCAACCCGTGGAGGACGTGATGATCCTCGACATCCGCACGGTGTTTCACAGAAATAACCTGGCGGAAGTGTGCGGCTGTGATATTTTGCCAATATTCCGCCTATGCACCCAATATTGCCGGGATTTCCTTGGTTGAAAATTCGCCTCAAACTCCGGTGAGGATGCATTGAATTCGGAACCTGGACCGTCGTCGATTGAGCACGTTTGGCTAACCCTAACCCTCTCTAGCCTCCGAGTTTGCTCCGAGTGATCTGATCTCGGCCGACATCGGCATGTTCATTTGCACAACCGCAGGAGAAACGGGGCTTGCGACGAACGAAACAAGCACGGTGAACGTAGGGTTGGGACGAGTGCCGCATTCCACGAGCGAGCTCAAGCGGACCTCGAGCAGCCGCTCGGAAGAAACAGAGCCCGGCGTCGATGCCAAGCCCTCGCCAAATTTTGATTGACGGCGCGCGGGTCGAACCGGGTGACGACCCCGTCGCGAAGGGAAGTGCCAGCGGAGAGGCGAGGGAGAGGCGCCGCCCGCGGTGGGGGCAGCGTCCACCAAAGACCCCTCCAGTGGAATGAGGTCCCTAGCGCCGTGGGCCCAAAGCACCCTACACGGAACATAGCGGCCTCACGCCACCGCTAGGCGGGCGAGACGGTAACGGCAGATAGATCCCCGTCTTCCTCGGGCTGCGCGCAGACGACGTCAGCCAAGGGGACAAGGTGTTGAAAGAAGTGAGGGTGAAAGAATCAGAATTCAATGTCCAGCTACGACAACACTCAGAGTATTTATACTGTACAGAATATTATCTAGAAGATTCTCCTGAGGTAGAGAGAATGAATAAGAAGGAATGGGAACATAGTAGAATGTTCGGGGGCGTCGGCGCATCAGCGTCGGGATTAGTGATGGCCTCGGCGATGGCTCGGTGTTTGCAAGGGTGCACCGGAATTGAAATTTTGGACATCGGGCCGATTTCGGATGAAAATGGGGCCTGGCAATCGCAATTTGAGGTCGAAAAACTCACCTGAGTAATTGTTCGAAAGATATATGCACATTGATCAACTGCCGCTTTTGGGTGATGGACTGCCCAATAAGGGAATTATCGTACGGCATGATTACGTGGTTAGTCCAGCCGCCGCCGATTTTTTTTTCGGAAGTTGCGCGGTTTGAGCCAATTCGTCGAAAAAAAATGACCAAAAAAATATTCATTTTTTTCAGACGAAAATGCCCATATCTTGTGAACCACTGACTTGGCAAACATTTGGACTTCAGAAATGGATTGCCAGGCCTCATTTCCGTCCGAAATCGGCCCGATGTTCAAAATTTCAATTCCGGTGCACCCTTGGGTGTTTGCCGTAATGCCGAACTTTAACACTCCCCCTCAAACTCGAGTCATCCCGAGTTTGCGAACTTGCTCTTCGTGCTGAGCGCGTGGGAGCGGCTTCGTGAATATATCCGCTAAGTTGTCGCCAGATGCGCAGTGGTGAACTGATACCTCGTTAGAGGCAACGGTATCACGGATGAAGTGATGGCGCATGTCGATGTGCTTGGAACGGGCGTGATAGCCAGCGTTGAAGGTGAAGTCGATGGCGTTACGGTTGTCGACGAAGATGGGAGTCGGTTGCGTGGGAGGAAGTTCGAGTTCCGTGAATAAAGAACGCAACCAAAGGTTCTCGCGTGCGGCGTGCGAGAGGGAAATATATTCGGCTTCCATTGTAGAAAGCGCGACGGTGGCTTGTTTCTTTGATGACCAAGTCGTAGCTCCCCCTGCAAGCATAGAGACGTAGCCGGAGATTGACTTGCGGTCGTCAAGAGAATTGGCCCAGTCGGCGTCGGTGAATAGAGTGGGCTCGGAGTAATTGGCGTGCATATCAATGTCCGAGTCGGATGTCGACGAGTAGGTGATGCCGAGGTTTGTGGTACCGCGGAGGTAGCGATAGACGCGCTTCACAGCGGTGAGATGCGTGGGTCCGGGATTTGTGTTGAACTGGGAAAGGGTTTGAACGGCGTAGGCGATGTCAGGACGCGTGCTGATTGCAGCGTACATCAAGCCGCCAACCATAGACTGGTAAACAGCCTTGATTTCCGGATGGGACTCGTCCTCGGGGAGCTTCTGAAGCTTCACGTTGGGGTCCATGTGTTGAACGAGTGAAGCGAGGACAACTAAGAAGACAAGAATGATTATTTGGGTGAGCTTTGCGAGCCCTTATATACATACAGGAAATAATCTAGAATGTTCTACTAACTACTTGTTGAGTCGCTGGGAGAATATTATGGAAGGTTCAGGTATATTCTCAACACTCCCCCTCGACTCAACCAGAGTGCGACATAATTCGGTTGCGTAAATCTTCGAATAGAGGTCGCGGAAGAGCCTTCGTAAATATGTCGGCTAAGTTGTCCTTGGAGGCGCAGTGGTTGAGTTGTACCTCGTTAGAGGCAACTCGCTCTCGAACAAAATGATACCTGATGTCTATATGCTTCGAACGAGCGTGGAACATCACGCTCTCAGCAAACATCATCGCGGCGTTGTTATCCACGTTGATTTGGATCGGGCCGCTGGTTTGAACACCGAGTTCAGAGCTAAGTTCGCGCAACCAAATAGCCTCGCAAGTAGAAGCAGCGAGGGCCATAAATTTGGCCTCCATGGTTGAAAGGGCAACCGTGGGCTGTTTGCGAGAACTCCACGACACAGGACCATTCGCAAAGCGAGAGAGGTAGCCAGAGATTGAACGACGATCAATCAGACTGGCGCCCCAGTCAGCGTCGGAGAACATATCAAAATCTCCGTCGCGTTGGAAGGATATGCCAAGTTGTGTCGTGCCGCGTAGGTAGCGAAAGGTGCGCTTGAGTGCGGACATGTGCTCGGGGGCTGGGCGCTGAGAAAATTGGGAGAGGTGCTGAACAGCGAAAGCAAGGTCGGGCCGGGTAGCGACAGCGAGATACATGAGTTTTCCAACTCCAGAGAGGTACTCGTGTCGCAGTTCGTCGTTCACGATGCGAGGATCACCGAGATCAGGTAATGTGAGCTTCACATTGGGGTCCAGTGGCGTAGAAATTGGGTTGGACTGGGCCATGCCGACAGAATCAAGGACACGACCGGCATAAGCCGACTGCGTGAGGCGAATTGAACCGTCGGCGGCGTGAGTGATTTCCATGCCGAGAATATTGCTGAGTTCTCCCAAGTCGGTGACTTTGAACTTGGAAGCAAGCTCCCCCTTAACCCGGGCAAGCTCAGCGTCGGTGCAAGCGAAGAGAGTCATGTCATCGACATGAACAGCGACGATGGTGGGAGAGGAAGTGGGCGTATCGCGGCGAAGATACACACATTGATCAGAAATCAACCGTGAGAATCCGAGCTGTTTGAACGCGGCATCCAGGGTGTGGTTCCAATTGTGGCCGGATTGGCGCAGACCATACAGCGACAGCTTCAGGCGGCAAACGCGGCCGGTGCCATCATTGTAGCCCTCGGGTTGTTGCATGAAAACAGTCTCCTGGAGAGGACTGTTGAGGTAAGCACCAACAACGTCCATGCCGTGGACTTTAAGGTTATAGCGTGCGGCGAGGGCGATGAGGAAACGGAAGGTTTCGAGGCGAATGGTGGGGGCGAAGGTCTCGTTGAAGTCTATGCCAAAAATTTGGGAGAAACCCTTCACGACGAGACGAGCCTTGAATTTAATAACTTTACCGTGGCCGTCGCGCTTGAGTCGGTAAACCCAACGGCACTGAATCGCCTTGCGGCCATTCGGCAGGTCTACGAGCTCCCAGGTGCCGAGCTGAGTATGCTGGGCAATCTCGGCATCCATGGCAGTCTGCCAATGCGGCCAGTCGGGTCGACTGCGTGCTTCCTTTGTTGTAATTTGGTTCCCACGGGTTCGGCCTTGCCCGAACTAGCCCGAACCTTCCTCGGTGTTCTACCAGACTCTATGACTTTCCTCTATATTCTATTGACTCATACTCTCTAGTATTGGAGAACATTCCAGATAGTTTCTGAGTAGTATATAAGCTTACATCTTGCCTACTAATAATTATCCTCTCTTCTTTACCACCAACTCAAGTGTGATATTCTCAATACTTCGCAGTTGGGCTCAAATCCCGCGCATGTGTGATGCGCGATGTCTTACACTGCCCCACTGCACCTTGCAATCTGATCTCTGTTGCCCGCCTCACTGACGCAGGTTACCGCGCCGTGTTCACTGGGGATATCGTCGAAATCCGTTCGACACGCAACGGCACCCTACTCGCTGTTGGCGACAAAGTCTCGCGGCTTTACAAACTCCGCATCGCATCAACCACCCCCTCCTCTTGCCCCCCTACCTACGCCTTCCCCGCGCGCTCCTGGGACGAATGGCACCGCGCACTCGGCCACCTCAATTATCCCGACATCCGCAAACTTCATGCCAAGAATATGGTTAAAGGCATGAAGGTCGATACCCGAGAGCGCGAACATCAATGCCAAGCCTGCATTCAAGGCAAGGCGCACGTCCAGCCGTTCCCCAAGGAAGCTCAGCGCACATATGACAAGATCGGTGATATGACTTACACCGATCTATGGGGTAAAGCTCGCATTCGAGGACGCGGCGGGGAGAACTATTTTATTTCATTTACTGATGCTCACACCGCTCGTAGCCGCCCCCGTTTCCTCAAAACCAAGAAAGGTCCAGATGTCCTCGAGAAAATCAAGGACTACGTCGCATTTATCGAAACCCAGACCGGCCGCAAGCCTCGTTGCTTCCGTTTTGACAACGGGAAGGAATACGTCAACCAAGAAACCCTCGACTGGCTCAGTAGCCAAGGAATTGAGTGGGAGCTCACCGCTCCTCATTCCTCGGCCCAGAACGGCGTTGCGGAACGTCTCAACCGCACGATCGTCGAACGCGCGCGCACTATGCTTATCAGTGCCGGTCTCCCGTGGTCTTTATGGCCCGAGGCCGTGAATTACGCTTTTTACCTCAAGAATCGATGCCCTACGGCCGCGCTCAACGACGATATCACGCCCGAGGGGGCCTTTACCCATCGCAAGCCGGACATTTCCAACGTCCACGAGTTTGGCGCGAAAATATGGGTACTCCGCCAGGACGGGAAGGTCCACAAGCTCATGGCCAAGGCGCGCCAGTATCGCTTCGTGGGCCTATGGGAACACGGTCGTTCCTTCCGTTACTACGACCCCGGCCTCAACATGGTTCAGCACTCCCGGAATGTAATTTTCCAGGACCCAGATACCATCGACGGCGATTATGTCGTCCCAGCTCCATTCCCTTCTCTGGCTGAGGGGGAGAATGTTGAGCCTCCTACTCAAGTCCAGCCAGATTCGGTTATTTTGCCCGACGCAGCGCCGACACCGATTGTTGAACCGCCGCGCGCGCAGGGCCCAATTTCAACCACATCAACTTTAACACCGCTGAACTCGCCATCTCCCTCGCCGCTGCCTTCACCCCCAAGGCACCTCGCGACATCAGCAGTGCAATTTCACCCGAAAATATTATCCAGGGTAAGCGCACTCGCCGCGCTAAGGCTGATTTCGCATTTGCCGCCGCCGAAGCCGCTGCTCTTGACGACGATCCCAAGTCTGTCAAGGATATTGAGAATAGCACACTGAGTTGGTGGTAAAGAGAAGAGAGGATAATTAGTAGGCAAGATGTATAGCTTATATACTACTCAGAAACTATCTAGAATGTTCTCCAATAGTAGAGAGTATGAGTCAATAGAATATAGAGGAAAGTCATAGAGTCTGGTAGAACACCGAGGAAGGTTCGGCCTAGTTCGGGCAAGGCCGAACCCGTGGGAACCAAATTACAACACTCCCCCTCAAGCGCGAATCATGCCGAGGCGAGAGACGAAGTATTCGTGCTTGGACTTGTCAAGTGCTTTGGTGAACAAGTCCGCGGTGTTCTCCGAGGTTGGGCAGTAGGATACTGACACTTCGTGAGAAGTAATTCTCTCCCGAACAAAATGATGCCGAACATCAATGTGCTTTGAGCGGGCGTGAAAACCAGAGTTCTGCGCGAATGAGATAGTGCCGTGGTTGTCAACCGAAATGTGTGTGGGAAGGGAGGACTGAGAGCCGAGTTCCGTAAGCATGCTGCGAAGCCAGAGTGCTTCACGGGTCGCGGAAGCGAGAGCTATATATTCGGCTTCCATGCTGGAAAGTGCGGTTGTCGGTTGTTTCTTGGAACTCCAGGTAACGACTCCCCCTGCAAGCATGGAGAGATACCCGGTGACGGATCTGCGGTCGTCTGGAGAGTTTCCCCAGTCGGCGTCGGAAAACAACTCGATAACGGAGTGTTGGTCCGAGTTATATTTAATGCCGAGGTTGACAGTTCCACGAAGGTAGCGAAAGATGCGCTTCACGGCGGTGAAATGCGCGGGACCTGGGTTCAGACTGAATTGGGGGACAGTCTGCACGGCAAAGGAGATGTCGGGTCGAGTAGAAATGGCGGCATACATGAGTGAGCCGACCATGTTCTGATACACGGCTTTGATCTCGGGGTAGGATTCAGAGTCGGGCGTTTTGGCGAGTTTGACGTGGGAATCCATCGGAGTGGCGACGGGAGTGGAGTTGTGCCTCTGGAACCGTTCGAGGATTTTGGAGATGTACTGAGATTGGCTCAGAAAGATTGAGCCATCAGTCTCCCGAGCAATTTCCATGCCCAAAAGCTGGGGCCGAGCTTTTTGATGTTGAACATAGATTCAAGTTCCGATTCCGCGGCAGCCATGAGAGCCGGTGAAGATGCAAGTACAGTCATGTCATCAACGTGAACTGCAACGATCGTTATGTCGGCACCGTTGCGCTTCAGGTAGACGCACTGGTCCGAAAGAAGTCGAGTGTAGCCGCGGGAAAGGAATGATGAGTTGAGTTCGAGGTTCCAGATACGGCCTGATTGTTTAAGGCCATAGAGTGCCTTGTGAAGTTTCCACACATGGGTAGTGCCGTCGTGATAGAGTTCTGGCTGTTGCACATAAATCTCCTCGTCCAGTTTGCCGTTAAGGTACGCGCCGATCACGTCAACAACGTGTATGTCGAGATTGTAGCGCGCGGCAAGGGCGAAGAGCAGCCGGATGGTTTCCATTCGAACAACAGGGGCGAAGGTCTCGTCGTAGTCAACACCCGGGATCTGGGAAAAGCCTTTGGCAACAAGCCGGGCTTTGTAGCGAGTGATGGTGCCGTTCGCATCGCGTTTGACGCGGAAAACCCATTTACAGGCAACTGGGGTCCTGTCTTTGGGAAGTGGTGCGAGAGTAAATGTGCCGAGTTGGCGGAGCTGTTCCAGTTCATCATCCATTGCTTTGTTCCACTCGGGCCAGTCGGGGCGAGATTTTGCCTCTGCAACTGTGAGCGGATCATTGGAGATGGGATCAGCGACGGCGGCTAGCGCGTAGGCGGGAAAAGTGCCAGGCTTGGCGTATTTGCGTGTGCGAGAACCGAGAATGATGTTGTTCTCGTCAATAGCGCTACTGATGTCGCGGGGTGCTTTGGGCGTGGAAGGCGGAGTGGGGTTTGTGGATGCCGTCAAAGTGCTCAATGTTGAAACACGGGAAATTGGCGCTGGTTGTGGTGCAGGTGCAGCCACGGGAGGAGACGGAGCCTCGGGCTCAACCGGTGCCTCGGGCAAAGTTTGCAAAATTTCCTGACTCTCCCCCTTGAGCTGAGGCGGAGTCGGAACAGATGTGGATGTGTTGTTGATAAATGTGATGTTCCGTGAGGTAAGGACCTTGCGGTTGGCGGGATTATAGTACCGCCAGGCCTGGGATTCGTCGGAAAGTCCAACAAAGATGCAAGAGCGTGTCTTAAATCCAATTTTGGAGTTCTTCCCGTCCTGCTGTAAAACTTCGCATGGAGTCCCGAATTCCTGCAGTGCGGCGACATTCGGCTTCTTACCCCAAAAGGCTTCGTCCGGAGTGATCTTATCGCCAAGAGCACGCGTGGGAGATCGGTTCTTTAAGTATGTGACGTATGCGACAGCTTCAGGCCAGAGGTACGATGGAACATTCAATTGGCAGCGAGAAGCATGGCACGTGCATGCTCGATGAGTGTGCGGTTGAGGCGTTCGGCGACGCCGTTCTGCTGCGGTGAATAGGGTGCCGTAAGTTCAAGGCGGATGCCGCGGGAAGCGAGATATGCTCGAGCCTCCTTGGAGATGTATTCCTTAGCATTGTCGGAGTGAAATGCCTTGACGCGTTTGCCGGTTTGGTTGAGAATGTAGGCTTCATAGTCCTTCATTCTGGGTAGGACCTCTGTGCGCTTCTTCATCATATAGATTATGGTGCGTCGTTTCGCACCGTCAGTAAAACTGACATAGTACCGCTCGCCGTTGATGCCGGTGACACGAGAAGGTCCCCAGAGATCGGTAAAGGTCATTTCGCCAATCTCCGTGTACTCGCGTTCAGCCTCAGCTGGAAACGGAGCGACAGAGGACTTGGCCTTGATGCAGGTGGCGCATTGGGCTGAAGGGGTGCTCGAAGGATCAATGTTCATTCCTTCAACCATGTTGTGGTTCTTCAGCAATTTAATGGATGCTGGAGCAATATGCCCAAAAATGCGGTGCCACTTATCCCAGGAGTGTGTGGGAGCGACGGCGGCAAAGACGGGGGTGAATGAAGCTGCGGTGGGTGAAGACTCCGGCGGAGTTGGCGCGTCTGATGGAGCTGATGCGGCGGTCGGCACAACTGATGGCTGCACCGGCATGGCGAGAGTGGTGGGTGTCGTGGATCGGCCAGCGGCGGGAGTAATTTTAACGTGGTAAAGATCACCAATGCGTTTGCCGCGCATGATTTCCTGGCGCTTTGGGCCAGGAGCGTAGACGTGCATGAGATCACCGTCAAATTGGATCGAAAATCCAGCGCCGGCCATACGGCCAATGGAGATCAAATTGTACGGTGAGTCGGGGACGTGGAGAGAGTCCCGAAGGGCGATAGTGTAGGCTGAATTTCCTGCGTGGGAAGCGACGGCAGCGGTGCCGGTTCCGTGGCAACGGACACTGCCAAAACCAGAGACTGTGTGATTTCCGGCGGTAGTGTACGCCTGGAACGATTCTCGTGAGATGAGAATATGTTTGGTAGCGGCGGAATCAGCAATCCACGCGCCGCGGGGAGGGGGTGATGCGCTATCCTGCGCCATAAATGCAAAGTCGGTGGTTTCGGAGGTAGATGATTGCGCGACGTGCGCCTGATGTTTGGTCGCATAACGCGCCTTCGAGTCGCGCGTGTTCTGCTCCTTCTGGGCAGGGGAGTATGTTTTCCCCGCCTTGGCGTCACGGCAGTCCCCAACCATGTGCCCGATCCTGCCGCAGCCGTAGCAGGTAATCTTCGGGTTGAACTTGGACTGTTTGCCGTGGCCGTGATGTTTCTGATGGTGGTGTGCCGGAAGCGCTACCTCGTCGGAAGAGGGTTTAGCTTAACGACGGCGGTCCTGCTCGAGAATACGAGCGACGAGTTTCTTGGAGTCGGTCAACGATGCCGTGTCGATCCCTGAGGTAAAGGAGTCCCAGGAATCCGGCAGTGACGTGAGAAGCGTGATGGAGTACTCCTCCTCGGACAGTTTCGTGCTCTGCGCCGCCAACTTGGAGCGCAAATTTGTGAGGGCACGAATATGCTCCTCGATGTCCCCACCTTCCTCGCAGTGGAGGCGTGAGAGTTGACGTCGGAGCAATACGATGGCGATTACACCCTTCGGCTGATATGTGTCGGCAAGAGTGTTCCATGCGGATGAGGAAGTGGTCGCGTCGGTGATATAAACCAACGGGTCGTCCGAGACTCGAAGTCGGATCTGGGAGAGGGCCTGACGGTCCTTGCGCTCCCAGGCTAGAATGGCGGCGGCCTGGGTACCCTCCGGATCAACAATTTCCCCGTTAGTATTGCGTGTGTGCGCGGGGCGCGGGAGGACACCGGTAACATATTCGATGAGCCCCTGATCCGTGAGGATGTCCGTCATCTTGACGGCCCATGTGGCGTAATTTTCCTCGCCGAGGAGATGCTGGATGCGATATGCGGAGGTGGTGGAGTCGGACATGATTAAATGTGTGATGGGTGGCTGGTCTGGTGTGCGGTGCAAGAGGCGTAGTAGTGTGCGTCGCTGCAGTGACTTTTTGAGCTGTCAGGCTAGGCGATGATCGATGTCGAAGGTTACTCGTTACGAGGGGAGAGTCGATCGGTAAAACTCGGTGCTATCAAACGGCGGCGCTATCAACACAAATCTATTTCAAGCCCTCCGGAAGTTTCCCTGCCGCAAAGCTGTGCGTAGTACCCTCCAAATTAAATACACATATATTCTGTGACTTGGTCACCGCGCTTTGACCCGTCGCTTCGCTCTTTTTCAAATCCACCGACCCTGCCCACCCCTGCCCGTCGAACCGCGCCAAGTTGACAACGAACCTATTCTAGTTCTCGCTTGAGCCTTAACCGACCTTTTTCCTTGGCACACTCCGCTCGAGCGCTCGCTGAGAGGGCCCTAGTCAGCAAGCGATGTTCGCCGCCGCCCTACTGGATGCCAGAAATTGTGTCAGATATCTGGGGTAGTACGACGGCAAAGCAAGAGGACACCACTTCTCGCCCGTATGGACCTTGCCGACATTCTGCACGATAAAGCTCCTGGGACCGCCCTCGTCGACATCTCATCCCAAATTCTCTGTCTTACCGCTCTCTTGACTCCCATAGGCCCAGTTTTGGCCACCCAGGATGTCCAAATTCTCCTCGACGATGCTTTGATGCGCATAAATACCCCAATTCCGTCAAATATACCACTACTTTCTCTACCAGTCACCTCGTCACCCAGCTCTTCCTCCCCTCCTCTTTCCCCTTCATCTGAACCTCAAGAGGATGTCAAAATCACCCGGCAAACAACTCTGTCGGCGCTGTATACATATCCACCGGGGACCTCGGTCGAGTATCCCCAGAGCAGTGCCCAGGGTGTCGGGCACCTGTTCCTCATGGACCCCGCTGACTCCGAGTGGAGGAACCCTCTGTCGGACTTCGCCTACTCGCTCGGAGCACCCAAAGGTTTTACTCAGGTCGCCCAAAAGAACTTTGTGGAAGTCCTCACCGATGGCGACGGGCCATGGTTCCTTGTAGAATACAGCATGTCACTTGTACGCTACAAATTTAATTTTCCCTGATGTTTTCTTTATTCTGTGCATGCAGGCCAAGGCAGCAAAATTTGTCCCCAAGTGAACCGCGAACAAATGACCCAACCACATACTTGTGCCACACGCGATTTACTCCGAGAGCGCCTCCGCAATGACCGAGATACCCGCATTGCTGGAACATCACCGAGCCGCGACGTCTTTCAAAAGACTCAGGCCTTGTTTTCTGCCCTGCGCAAAATGGGCTGCTCTGCGCTGCTGTGCGAAGACACAGTCTATGACTCGGACGAGGAAGAGGCGAGGGATGCGCTGGTTTTGCATCACAAGCGGAATAGACGCGGGTACTATCCCAAGGACGCGCAATGCGAGGGGAGATTGCTCCTCCGTTACGATTATCAGCAGCAGCCATACATCAGGTGCGCACCCTCAATTTTGTCCCTTCCCGTCGACTAAAAGCTGGCTCGAGGTGCGAACATTACTCCAAACACAACAACAAAAATCATTACCTCAATATGTCGGTGTCGGACGGGTCGTATGATGTCCCCTACCTCGAAGCCTTGTTTGCCGACCAGGAGGACGAAATTGCAGAGATCGAAGAAGCGGCTATCGGCCTTGGATTTGGTCCGCTCGTTGAGTGTACGACCGTTTGCAATATTTCTTCGCAGAAGACTGTCTGTCGTACGTCGAATTCTCCTCCCGCAGCTTCCTCTCATCCTCTTGACACAGCGTTTGACCATCGGGAATGACGACGGAGTCCTGATCCAACTGGAGATGGAGACGTTGAACTGCAAATGTCGTATTAAAGCGTATGTTCCCTTCGCCGAATACCGCGAAGCATGCCCGAAAATCCTCGTTGTGGTCACGGGCGTTCATCCACATCCAATTCCCCTGCCGATTAAAACACCACCCGCCGTCAAGACCGAGATTCTCAACCTACTTCCTCGCTTCCAAGAAGACCTTCCCGATCTAACACCCCGCCGTTTCCTCAGAAATCCCATCGTGAAGTCCTACCTCGCACTTAAGTTCCCTTTCCTCCTCAACCCTACTCTGAGTGACCTGCACATCTCCCTTGCCAACCGGTCGCACCTCAAGGCCTACATCGACCAAGTCAGAAAGACGGCATATCCTCACGGGACGGAATGGCAAGGTGAGCATGTTTCTCACGAACCGGAGATTTTCAGCTAAGTTTCGGACGACAGGCATCTTCCATTTGGAGATCGAGCAGCGGATTCATCGACCTCTTCAAGACCGATATATTCGCTGCGTGGTAGATGTTGATGCCGCCTTGCTCGCGTCTCATCCCGAAGATGAACCTAGTACCGGACTGGTACCCGCTCAGATGTCGCGCTTGCGGTTCATTGTGTGTATGGGTTGGGAGGGCAGTGAGCGGCTACAAAACTGCCAATACGTGCAGAGCGACATTGGGTTCAGACGTGTCGTTGGATACTACGAATTTGAGCTCGGTGGGTGGGACCGAGACGCTCATACCGGTGAGCTTTTCCTCGATGGTTGCAGCACAAGTTTACATAACCTGCGCACATATTCAGCTGTTGTGTTTTGCCGGATCTTTCTCAACCGACAGACCGCCGTGGCGCATCAGAGAATTATTGAGGCCATCGAGGACATTGTGCTCGCCGACACCGGCAGTCAACTTCAATGGCGCCATATCCACGGGACGACTACCGACGATTATGCCGGTAAAATACTTCAATGGGCGGGTGATCAACATTCGGGACAGGCAAAAGGTGGGTCTTCCCCTCGCCAATTTATCTTTTCAAACGAACATTGTCAGGTCTTGGCCTTCACCTTCAGAGCATAGCCCAGAATTATCCGGCAAAAATGGACCTTCACCAGCCGTTTCGCACATTGGCTTCCTTGAGCCCGTACGATCATCTCAACCGACTGTTTCGACTTTGTGTGACGCACGCCTTTCGAAATATCCAGAAGTGTAAGGTTCCAGATCCTGTGAAGGAACTAATGCGGGGGCTCGTTTGCATGGAACACCAAGACTGGGACGGTACAATCGAGAAGATAAATGCCTTGGGCGGCAAGGCAGGTCAAGGTAAGCTTATATTTCATTCTCCGGATTAGCGTACTCACAGCTTGGAAGATTGGGTCCAAGACAAGGAACGAACCCACTTCGCCTTCCAAGGAATGTGTTGGATGAAGAGCTTCATCCCGAAAGATGTCTGGCAAGCTGGTGAACGAACCAGTAATTTGATTGAATCTGTGCACGCCGATGTCAATCGCGAGGGCGTGCATTGCACCCTCCTCGGCGGAGTTCTCAAGGGTGAGTTTTACGACGCGCTACAGATGAAAACGCTGAAGGCATGTGCTACCATCCATTGGCTTGAAAGACACTCACCTCACCCTCCAGGTATTTGAAGAGGCCGGGATAAGATCGTCGTATTCCACTGGTCACCCGACGGAAAACGCTATCAAGAACCTGAAGCGTAAATGTAAGCGCCCCTTGCTCCGAGGATCCCTTGCTAACGGGGTCGTAGTCAATGCCTACCGCAAGGGCCTTGAAGCAGCCGACAAAAAGATCTGGGATTCCAATTCGAAGATCCAGGAGATTTATGTCCGTCTCTCCAATGCTCGGAGTTCTCTGAACACCGCTGCCGCTGGACTGTTGAACTGTCATCCGCTGGGTCACCCAACCCGTTATGCAACGCTTCTCAAAATTGTTCAGCTCGCAGAGAGACGCCTTCAAAAAGAGACGGGTGCGTATCGGAAGGAGGTTGAAATGGGGAAGTTGTTGGTTGGGGACAGGCAGTGGGCAAGTGTCGTTAGTTTATACGGGCGGGGAGATGTAGAAGTTAATTTGGTTGTGACTGAACGGTGTTTTGATCTCCCAGAGTTGAGGGCACTGACTCGGTTTGACGAGTGAGAGTGATGCCAGGCTGATTGAATAAAACCGTGATTTCCTGCATACATGGGGGGTTCGATTAAATATTCTCATACATCCTGGTGAGGTCCTTTTGGTTAGAGTCTATCTCCACAATTTTTAACTAACAATGAGGACATACGAAGAATGCTACACATGAGCAAGATGATAACAATACAGTGGTTCATCGCCGCCCCGAGAGTACAACTCCCAGCAGGTTGTGTGGACACTGGAATTTGTGGTAGTGTGCCGGAGAAGGGAAGCATCGGGGGTGAGGGTCCCTGTACTTTCAAACCTTCACCACGGTCGAGGTGAAAGGAAAGCAGCAACGCGACCACGTGATGATGTGGCTGTTCCGAGACCGGCCCTAAACCAATCTGAACGATTGATTGTCAAGACACAGCCACTATTGACACTTCTCAGAAATCATCCGCGCGTCGTCCTACTGGCCACTGACCACCAAATATTCCAGAACAACCCTGAACCATTCCTGACCCAGTCATAGGGTCCCTAGAACCTCTCTTTGAATTTTACCCCAGCTAAGGCTCCGCCTATTGAGCGATCATCTAAAACACAAAGAAACTCTGTAAACTTGCTAGTGCACATTCTACAGCGTGTAAAATACTCACTCTATGAATCATCTCCCATTTAATGAGTGACTAGTATCACCGAGACCAAGATTTTGGCCGGACTTGAAGCGGGTGTGGTTGAAAGGGAAAGGTGATAGATTCTCGGCAGATACTCCAGCAAGAGCCTCTCTTGCCCCCGGTGGTCCAGAGATACATGGTGGACCTTCAATTCATTGAATGAACAAGTGGGTAGTTTGCAAGTATTCAATGGCCCCTCGTCGCAAGCTGTTGCGGACTTGGAACAATGACAACTGAACAATGGCAGACTGATCTCCCAAAATGGAAGCAGCGCTTTGGTCAGGGACTATATAAGACCCCCGAGGCAACAAGACACCTCGTCGACATTCAGCGACACGGTCCGCCGTCACTCAAGTTGATCAAAGACCCTCCTTGCACGCAAGGAGTACCGAAATCTTTCTCTTCCGCCCAGCCTCATACACCCGCCGCGTCTGACCATAGGCACTATGGGTGTATGAGGTGGGAGGAAGGAAAGGTGGACGGTACCCGAGTGAATAAGCCTTTGAGCCACAAGCGGCGTTCAAGTTGCGTGATCTTCAAACTTCTCATTCGGCGCGCTAAGGTTGTTGTTTTTCGCCGGTCAACTCTCAAAAGCAGAATGAGTGTGTTTGCGCGGCGCGTCCGCAAGCTATTTCCGCGACGCAGGCGCGTTTGCAGAGCCGAGTGGCCACTAAGTTTAATTTTTGTCAGCCAGCGCAGCACGCCTCACATTCAAGCCGCGCCATCGAACATGCTTCCACCGGAGTTGATTTTTTGCGCCGTGTTCGGCTGGTTTACAAGAAGAAATTATATGAATTAAAGGTTTACTAAACTAATGAGTCGATAGGAAACAGAGATAGAGGAAACAGTGTCTCGAAGACGACTACATCTTCCAAACGACCATCGTTCCATCAGCAGAGTTCACTCGATGGGTAGCGCCAAGGACAGTGGATACTTGACCCTGCCCAACATCTCGACACAAGAAGTTGGAATCCCTGTGAGCCCGATCAGCGTCAAACGTGCGAACAAGGTCGCAGTCGCGGCAATGGACCCAAGCCGTTGAGAGGACTGCCCAAACGTCCTTGCTCACACCAACTCGAGAGTTCCAGGCAACCCAAGCACGGCCGAGAGTGCTGTTGATATGGTCGCTGTGGCTCGGGAGAGCGATGCCGACAGGATAGGTTCGGGTGGACATGTCGTAGAGCCCAGCGAGCTCAGGCTGAAGCTCTTGAACTAGTCGGGATATGAGTAAACGGCAAGACTCATGAATCGAGAGCAATATTAACGCACCGGGGGACAGGTTCGGCGTGTTGGTACACACGAACTCGCGGGTTTGAGAATTAAGACGGCGATGGTCGTGGTAACCTTCAACCGAATACAAGCAGCCGCAACCCTGGCATTCCAACGACTGCACAAGGAGCCGGAAGAGGGTGCGCTTGGGTAAGCCCATCGTCGAGTTGAACTGGGAAAGCATCTGCCCGCCCAGTTGAGTCATCTACGTCATCGGAGGCATAACTGCCGGAGGACGCGGATGGAACGGTAGGAGCATGGGAACACACTCCCCAAAGGTCGAAGACCTCCAGGCCGGGTGTTCCTGGGGATATCCTGTCGAGAGATTTATCAGCGCCGTTGAAATGGTTACACTGATCGATAAATTACGAACTTTTGTACAGGCCCGAGGCCTGACGGTCCAGAAGGTGGTTTCGGAAGAAGGCATCTTGAACGACGTGTTGGCGCGCACGGAGTAGGTTGTAAATGAGACTTACCATAGCACATGCGCCCATCAGCCGCGGCCTGGGACATATACGGTCTGAGAGTCCCGTTGGAAGGTCTTGCACGGGATCTGGACTGGGGCGAAGAGGAGGAAGCGACGGGAGGCGATGAGAAAGGGGCAAGAGGGGATGAGGAAGGGGCCAGAGGTGACGAGGAAGGCGGGGTGGACAAAGGCATCAGCGAGGATGAATATAAGGGTAACGATTGACCGGGACTGTAAGGCGGAGGTCCGCTCACTTCATTCACATTAGAATTGCAGCTTGAGAGAACACGGGGAGAAACGTACTGGCTCGATCCGATGCCTCGTTGACTCGCCTGACAGCTTCGGCCGTCTTTTTATCCAACGCCATGAACTCAAAGCTTTCGTCTTCATCACCAGAACTGGCCCAATGACCGGCATTGGGATCTGTAAGAATAGTCAGACGACAGAACCAGGACTGTAAATGGCGGCGCACCCTCAAGCAACTCGGAGTCGTCCGGATGTACAATATTTTTGCTACCCAAGGGCGGAATATTTACTAGTTGAAGACGAGTCAGATTGGGATTAAGTGTCGACCGAGGAGCACTCACAAATAAATTCACAGTCATGCTGCTTCGCTTGGAAGAACCACCCCCGCTTCCTGGTGTGGTGGGCGGACATGAGGGTCTCCTCCGCGAGGTTGAAGCCATTGATGGCATGCGCGCAGTGAGGGCCATTGAACTTGCTGGCGGGCACGTTGTTGTACGCTGAGGCCGCCATTTGAGTCATCTCGCCGTTTCTGGTTGTGCGGTGAGGCCTGGAAGGTAAATAATAAGTGAACTGCAATGAACACAAGGGAAAGAGCACATACGGATGCCACACCGACGGTTTTTTTGAATTGGTAGTCAGAGACCAGGTGAGTATCGTCCCTTCGTGGTTAGCCTCGTCAACCTCGCGGCGACACTCGACGAGTAATTCACTCGAGAGATTGTGGATGGATGCGGCTTTGGGTTTGCCAGGACGTGAAGTGGGACGGAAGGAGAGGGAAGGATTGGCATTGGCGTAATGGGAGCGGAGGTGGCGCGGGCGGAAGGGTTGCATTTCGAAGTGGGGAAGGAGTGGGGAAGGAGTGTCAATTCATATCCTTGACGCACCGTACTTATAGCGCTCGGTTACATGGCCTCATTTCTTCAAAGTCCTCAGAGCATATAGACGAGTGTAGCCCCGCCCGCACGTTGCTAGGTGCCAAGGCCAGTCGGCGGCGGCGAACAGCGCAGCAAAACCTCCAACTTTCGTAGCGAGTGACTGGGAAGCAATGGCCAGGGGCAAAGTGCAGGGTCGGGACGCGCCGCTGGAAGATCCCGGTTTTCTTGATAGTCACAGGTAACAGCAGAGTTAAATATCCTTATTTCGAGTACGCGAGAGGCGGCAGTGGAAGGGGTACGGTCTGTTAGGCGGCAGTAGGCGGTGGTGCGCATCAACGTTTTGCGGGCCGACCGCTGTATTACGTCCGTTTGATCCCATCGAGTTTTACCCATCGACTCTGGACTCGAAGGTTACGGGAGTAGTCTGGTTAAGTCAGTTAAGGCCGGGGCCCATAACCTATTGAGAATAGCACACTGAGTTGGTGGTAAAGAGAAGAGAGGATAATTAGTAGGCAAGATGTATAGCTTATATACTACTCAGAAACTATCTAGAATGTTCTCCAATAGTAGAGAGTATGAGTCAATAGAATATAGAGGAAAGTCATAGAGTCTGGTAGAACACCGAGGAAGGTTCGGGCTAGTTCGGGCAAGGCCGAACCCGTGGGAACCAAATTACAACAAAGGAAGCACGCAGTCGACCCGACTGGCCGCATTGGCAGACTGCCATGGATGCCGAGATTGCCCAGCATACTCAGCTCGGCACCTGGGAGCTCGTAGACCTGCCGAATGGCCGCAAGGCGATTCAGTGCCGTTGGGTTTACCGACTCAAGCGCGACGGCCACGGTAAAGTTATTAAATTCAAGGCTCGTCTCGTCGTGAAGGGTTTCTCCCAAATTTTTGGCATAGACTTCAACGAGACCTTCGCCCCCACCATTCGCCTCGAAACCTTCCGTTTCCTCATCGCCCTCGCCGCACGCTATAACCTTAAAGTCCACGGCATGGACGTTGTTGGTGCTTACCTCAACAGTCCTCTCCAGGAGACTGTTTTCATGCAACAACCCGAGGGCTACAATGATGGCACCGGCCGCGTTTGCCGCCTGAAGCTGTCGCTGTATGGTCTGCGCCAATCCGGCCACAATTGGAACCACACCCTGGATGCCGCGTTCAAACAGCTCGGATTCTCACGGTTGATTTCTGATCAATGTGTGTATCTTCGCCGCGACACGCCCACTTCCTCTCCCACCATCGTCGCTGTTCATGTCGATGACATGACTCTCTTCGCTCGCACCGACGCTGAGCTTGCCCGGGTTAAGGGGGAGCTTGCTTCCAAGTTCAAAGTCACCGACTTGGGAGAACTCAGCAATATTCTCGGCATGGAAATCACTCACGCCGCCGACGGTTCAATTCGCCTCACGCAGTCGGCTTATGCCGGTCGTGTCCTTGATTCTGTCGGCATGGCCCAGTCCAACCCAATTTCTACGCCACTGGACCCCAATGTGAAGCTCACATTACCTGATCTCGGTGATCCTCGCATCGTGAACGACGAACTGCGACACGAGTACCTCTCTGGAGTTGGAAAACTCATGTATCTCGCTGTCGCTACCCGGCCCGACCTTGCTTTCGCTGTTCAGCACCTCTCCCAATTTTCTCAGCGCCCAGCCCCCGAGCACATGTCCGCACTCAAGCGCACCTTTCGCTACCTACGCGGCACGACACAACTTGGCATATCCTTCCAACGCGACGGAGATTTTGATATGTTCTCCGACGCTGACTGGGGCGCCAGTCTGATTGATCGTCGTTCAATCTCTGGCTACCTCTCTCGCTTTGCGAATGGTCCTGTGTCGTGGAGTTCTCGCAAACAGCCCACGGTTGCCCTTTCAACCATGGAGGCCAAATTTATGGCCCTCGCTGCTTCTACTTGCGAGGCTATTTGGTTGCGCGAACTTAGCTCTGAACTCGGTGTTCAAACCAGCGGCCCGATCCAAATCAACGTGGATAACAACGCCGCGATGATGTTTGCTGAGAGCGTGATGTTCCACGCTCGTTCGAAGCATATAGACATCAGGTATCATTTTGTTCGAGAGCGAGTTGCCTCTAACGAGGTACAACTCAACCACTGCGCCTCCAAGGACAACTTAGCCGACATATTTACGAAGGCTCTTCCGCGACCTCTATTCGAAGATTTACGCAACCGAATTATGTCGCACTCTGGTTGAGTCGAGGGGGAGTGTTGAGAATATACCTGAACCTTCCATAATATTCTCCCAGCGACTCAACAAGTAGTTAGTAGAACATTCTAGATTATTTCCTGTATGTATATAAGGGCTCGCAAAGCTCACCCAAATAATCATTCTTGTCTTCTTAGTTGTCCTCGCTTCACTCGTTCAACATTACATGAGGGAGGATGACTCGACGGCGACGTCGTCTCTGGGAACAGCGTTTCAGCTCGAAGGTACAACGGCGGCGCGTACCCAAAAAATTTAATGTGCTTGCAACTCTACGTTAACCTGTTGTCTACGCCTTGACTTTGCCTACCGGTGAGAAGAGGATGAGGATGGTGGTTGACGGAGGGAAGTGAAGACACACCGAACTTGAAGGTAAGATAACATGACCAAACAACCTCATCGACTGCCTTCCGTCGCGTTCTGGACCCGTTTTGTGGCTTCCCCGACGCGCCCAACGTGATGACTGAGGGAACAGAGAAGAGTCCGAGACTTGAGATTTTTTTACCCGAAATATACCTCGCAAACCAATCCGCACTCACTCGGTTATTTTGCAACGTCTGTAACGTCATAGGTTCGAGCCACTGGCAGGGCATAATTTTACTTTTCTTAAACATCCCTCGCACAGATCAGCTTTTCAGCAGTCCTTAAAAGGCATCTAGCACATTTTGCCGCTCCCTGGGAGGTACTTCATTCAGTTTTCAACCACCAATTTGGAGGTTTTTGAGATTGTCAGGTTGCGGCAACCTGACAACGCCGAACAACCCGCAATCAAAATGTCAAATTGCTGATGCAGTGTTTTTTGTTCACCTACAGCTGATATTATTTATTAGCTCGGAACTCTCGCACGACGTCGACTGAACAAAGCTGAACAACGAGTGATTCTGAAAAGACAGGGGCTCAATGATGTCATAGCAGAACAAGGTTAGGGTTACTGCAATCAGTCACGTTTTTCGCGACACTCTCGGTGGTCAACACATATTCACTTCGTTCTATTTGTGAATCATAATCATGTCCGACTCAGGCTCCATTACCGAAATTCGATGCTTCTCGGAGTCCCGTCGTCTTGAACGGTGAACCACCTAAGCCCTACACTAGCAAGACTTGCTTCATGCACGGTTTCTCCGTCACCCTTCCAATAGTGTTTTGAACCGCACCTTTGAGGTAAACTGTGGGCCACGTATGCAGGAGGGAAACACAACACTCAAATCGTTGGGGGTGAGCCCAGTTTCTTGCGAGGACTTTGTGCGGGAGGCCATGTAGAGTAGGTTTGCGTGCCTTGAGCACCAGACGCAGCACTCGAACCGCCCGCGAGCAGGTGAGCTGCAAGCTGAACCTCGGAACCGAAAGTGGCGGGGACCTACCGTTGAGCAACGAAATTGAACATGACGGCACAACACAACAAAAAAAATCTGCTCGACACTAATATAAAGTACCATGTAAATTAGTGCTCCGGCAGGTACTGATATAAAGTGCTTCAGGGATTAGTACCCCGGAGATACTAATTTAAAGTGTCCTCAAAAGCACTTTTCCCCAAGACACTATATATTAGTGCCGAAACTGGGAAATTAGTACCCGGGTACTAATATACAGTGCTTTCACTCTTTACAGTGGAAACCAGCCGCGAGGTCGTAAGACACAAGCCAAGCGTCGGATACGAAGCAGCGATGATAACCCAATGCATCACCACTCTGAACAGAATTGAACCACAAAACAACGGAAAAAAATTGGTCGACACTGATATGAAGTGCTTCAGGAGTTAGTGCTCTGGAAGGTACTTATATAAAGTGCTTCAGGGATTAGTACCCCGGAGGCACTAATTTAAAGTGTCCTCAAAAGCACTTTTTCTCAAAGCACTAGATATTAGTGCCGAAACCTGGAAATTAGTACCCGGGTACTAATATACAGTGCTTTCACTCTTTACAGTGGCTAAAAGGGTCACATTTTCCTATGGTTCTCACTAATTTTACTGACCCCCGCTGGTGGAAATGCCCTTCCATATGTACCTTCCATGGCCACAAACGCCGCCTCCTCGAGGAGGTTGCTTTGGATACCACAGCAGCCTCTTCGAAGAGGTGAAAAGTGGTCTTACCAGGTGAGAAACTCGATCCTCGCGCGGACGCCGGAAGAGGTTATTTTTATCGGCTATGCGGATACTCTGAAAGCCTGGAAATTCCATCGGCCGTTGAAACGCTCTTGTGGCTCCTCTATGCACGTTCTGTTCGACGACCAGACCAGCGGTGATTTTCCGGCTGAGGGGGAGAATTCTTTCAGATATTCTACTCTCAAGTCGTCTCGGTCCGATCCGGACGATGATTCCAGCCTTCCACCACCTCCGAAACCAGCTACCGATCCTGCGCCACCTTGTGTCCCTTCTCCGGTTCCTGATCCAAAGCCCAAGGACGACACACAACCACAAAGATCCAGAGCTCGTGCTCCGAGACCTCTTCCACCTCCTCGTCCACCTTCGTCTCACATTGCAGAAGCGAAGGCCAAAGCCGCTGCTCAAGCGCAAAGCTCAGTCTCAGGGGGAGCTGAAGCTACAGGCTTGGCAAGTGCAGATCATCGATTCAGGATCCAGATTTTTACAGGAATTTTCATAGTATACGTGCCCCAGGTTCTGCAAGAAACCGCCCAACGAGCATCTTCGAGTGCATCGACGACTTTCAACGGCATCAAGCTTCAGTCGGACCCAAGTCTGCCAGCAGCGCCGGATTCACGATGTCGCTCTCCTGCAACCCTCCACCTCTGAGCAACGCCCGCTGGAACGTTCTCACCAGCTTTGCATCCCTCGGTCTCCCATCCAATACGACAAACAAGCTCAAGATCTGGTTGAGCGGAAAGAACTGAAGGTTGGCTAGCTGGGCGTTCGTTCCGTGCGCGAGCAGTCCACTCTCCTGCATGATTGCGACGATGGCGATGACGCTGGGCATGAGGGCTTGTGCGATCTGGGAGCGAGTGTATTGCGATGTTTTGAAAGTGGAGGGGAACCAACGGTAGCTGAGAACGGATTAGCGGGCGCGGATGCGAGGTAATGAGCGCACTTGGCGTCGCGCGTGATGTTGGTGAGTGCGAGGCTTTCTTGTACGACGCTGCGTTCTTCCCTCGTAAGACCCGGTTCGCCGGAGCCCGTCGGTGGGTCGACCGTCAGTGACTGGTCAGCGTATCAGATATCGGTCAGGGTTGCCAGCTCGATATATGGCGCACCTCCAGCTCTTTCTGCAACGTTTCCACCGCTCCATGGTCCGCCGAGAGACGCATCCGCTCTCCCAGTTCACTCACTCCGCTCGGCTTCTCCACAATACTCTTCGCAATCGTCTGCAACAACTCGCGCGCCTCCCGGTCGTCTTTCTGGCGAGCCAGCTCCGCCTCCTTCTGGAACTGCTGGACGTCAAAACTCGAGCCAATCTGCGAGCTGAGCGTCAGGCTTCAGTGATGCAATCGAGGGGTCACGTACACTGAAAACTTGAAACTCAGCATCTAGCTTCGTCCGATATTCTTGCAGCTTGCGGGAGATCCTTGACCGCTTAGCTAGCTGGACGACAAAGTTCATGGAAGAGACATCGCTGAGGTAGACGTGGAGATCGAGGATCACCCTACATAGCTTGATCATCAGGCAGTCGAAGCTTGAGAGGCGAGGCGTACCTGACATAGGCTGCAGTCGTATTCGCGTCCAACGAACGGTCTAGCTGCTCCGAAAGCCTCTTCGAGTACGCCCCGATCTCCTCGATTTCTTCCTTGTTCGCTTTAAACTGACTTGTGCTTGGGTAAGTAAATCGTCGAAAGAGCGGAGAGAGGACCTCGCCTGGTCAATACTCTGGTCGATATAGGTCACCAATCCGAGAGCAGCTTGGAGGGGAGGGAACACCGGCGACGCGGCATTCGCTGCATATACACCTTCTCGGACAAGTGCGCCTGTATTTGAGAATGGCATCGGTAGAAGGGCAAGGGAGGCAAGCGCTCGTTACTGGAGGTGCTTGCAGGTTTTTATCTGTTTTTATGCACACTAGATCATAAGGCGGCCCTGGTGCGTGCTTCTTCGCGTCGCGCAACTCAAAAACAGGTCGGGTGTGCCGAAGCAGGTCAAAACTGAACCGTCATCCGGAAAGAACTTCGGTTGCATGCTTCTTGGCGCAAAACTGTGATCTTCCTGACCAAATCGATGCGGGAGATCCGCGAGTATGTAACATGCTGCGCTGTGCCCGTGCTCGTCGCATCTCTTGGCAAGCTTCCAGACCCACACTCTCTGCCAAATGGTAGCGTTTGCAATTTTTGAGCGTTGGATTTGGACCTAGTTCGGTGCCGCCTGACCCGGGGTGTGCAGTGAAGCTTTTCCTAGTCCTCAGCGGATTTAGTAAAGCTCCGACCGCGCACCAAACGCAACTGCCGCATACAGCGTGATACATCATGATCGGCGCACCAAAATGAATGGTACTCGGGCCGATTCAGGCCCTCGGACTCGCACAGCCGAGCTACGAAGAAGCAAGCGCCACGTCTGCACCGCGAATGGGGTCTTCCTTAAATAGCTAGGAACAGATGAATGACACCCGGGCCGATCCAGGCGCCGAATCTCCTCTGGTTCGCACAGTCGAGCTAATTACACTAGATTGCACCACGTGGGCTGCAGTCGCAATAACCGCGCAGAACAACCGCGGAAGCGCCATTCAATGGGACTCGGGCCGATTCAGGCGCCGAATCTCTTCTGGTTCGCACAGTCGATGAAAAATCGGGAGCGCTAAATGGTGAGCTGCTTTTGTGCTCTTTCCTCTCCCCTCTTCTCTCTTCCGAGGGCCCGTAACTCACCAGCTTATCTCGAAGGAGAGAACCGCTGGTCATGTACTTGGATGTTGACCAGAAGACAAACTGGAGGCCCATGGTATGTACTACACAGCCCCGGGAATGAGCCCTTTGCAGGATGCGAAAATCGTCAGCTCGCGCTCGATGCGACTTCAAGGCCGCTGCCTCAACTGATCCGCCAACTCGACGAGTCCAGGCCCTTCCACACGCTGCGCAAACTTGCCCACTCGATCAACACACCGACACGGCAGGGAAGCTGGTCTTCGCCTGCCCGCTCTGCAACGCGAAAGTGCTGTGAGATCTCCCTGCTACCACACGCAGCAGCAAGTGTCTTGTGTTTGTTATGTGGCTTGCAAGCTCTCCCCGAGACTCTTCATCGCCGATCGGCTTCTGCAAGTACAACCCAAGGCGAGCACAATTTTCTTTCTTCTTGAGAACAATTCAACTGTAGAGAATGGAGTGCTGAAAAACCTCGGCTTATCCGTATGGAGCGCATCACCTAGCTGTCACCACCAAAAATTAGCGGCCAAATCGGCCGGAGAAAATTTTCAATATAGTGTACCTCTGAGGTTGATTTTGCGCCATTTCCGTACTGATTTTGGTTTTCGAATTGATCGCTCACAGTGCATCGAATTCACCCCGCTCAGGGAAACGAAAGGATGCTCATTGTGTGGTAACAGGTATGAGTTATTGTGCGCTGCCATTGATTCCTGTCCGCAGAAAGAATTCCAAAGTTAAATCAAAGTTAAATTGCATGAAAGTTTGGAAGTGAGTGTCTGCGGAGTTTTTACAGGCCATGCAGGGTAACATTATTAGTGAACATTTTGACCGTGTGTGAGGAACAGGCAAGGAGAGGCAAGGCAACTTGGTCATTCCGAGGGTTTCATTTGGCCGGAAATAGCCTCAGATTGCCGAGGGTTTTCCCGACCGGCATGAACGGTCTGCGACCGATTTGCCATTACCCTTGGAATGGCGGTGTTGCCTGGCGGGGTTGCCATATTACTGTATTATTTCGTTCAATTCGACAGTCACGCGTCACGCGGGACCCTTTTTATTGCGGCAATAATTTTTTCTGGATTTATGGGATTTAAAATTTTCGAAAAATGGTCTGGGTCGTGTCGAATTGAACGAAAAAAAACAGTACATCTCCTATAAGGTAGGCGCCATACTTCTGTGAGAAACTCCGAGGGGAAATCGGCAGTGGGTCGGGTGATTGATGCGAGGCAATGCTCGGCGGTGCTTCTAGCTCTGATGAGCGAGCGGTGAGTCTTTCTTGAAGGTACATCTCAGAGCACTAGCGCTCCGGGGCCCATAACCTGTCAAGATCTGTAAATGCGCGGGTAGCGCAGTAACCTCAGTCTCCCGCTATGTGGGATCAAAGACTGTATATTAAATACCTGTAAATGCGCGGGTAGCGCAGTAACTACACAATAAGTAAAGAACTAAAGGAAAACTAAGTAACAGACTCACCCTCAGTCTCCCGCTATGTGGGATCAAAGACTGAGGGAGAGGAACAGGATGGTACGGTTTATATCTACACTGTTATACATCTGACAGCTATTGCTATCACGGGCCGTAGGCCGGGGCGCGCCGGAGAAGAACTCATATTCTGACACCCTCTTTCCCCGTCAACCTCGTGAGGGGTTTGGCCACCTCACTGTATCCCCGTACGAATCGCCGATAGAAATTGGTGAACCCCAAAAACGCCTGGACTTGTTTGAGGTTTCTCGGTTCCGGCCACTCGGTGATCCCCCGGATCTTCACAGGGTCCATTCTCATGGAGTTGTGACCAATAATTACTCCGAGGTACTCGACCTCACTGCGCTCAAACTCGCATTTCTGCGGCTTTAAATACAATTGATTTCTCTCGAGTATCTCCAACACTCGTTTTATATTGAGAATATCACACTTGAGTTGGTGGTAAAGAAGAGAGAGATGATAATTATCAGTAGGCAAAATGTACAGCTTATATACTACTCAGAAACTATCTAGAATGTTCTCCAATACTAGAGAGTATGAGTCAATGGAATATAGAGGAAAGCTGAGTAAGAGCTGAATAAGTAGAGTCGGGCAGAACATCGGCGATGCTCGGCGAAAAGTTGAACCATGGGAAATACCAAAATAACAACACTCCCCCTCAAGCACGAGTCGTATCGAGGCGGAAGTCTGAAGACTCGTGATTGAAATGGGTGAAGCGAGCGAGGGTGTGTCGGAATGGAATATAGCAGATGGAGGCTGATGCTCTGTGAGGAGCTGATTCTCCCGAGTGAGTTAGGGATTAAAAAGTGAAGTCGGGAGGCGATGAGTCCGGTGATGGACCTGGTGCGCGAGATGTAGCAGTAGGATGCGGAGTGGGAAGAGGGTGAGGTGTGTGATCGCCGCGTGTGTTGGCGTGTCCTTGTCGAACTATGCGGGCGTGATGAGTGATAACGCCGCGGGGGTTGCGTTTGGTGCGGAAAATCCAGTGATAGGAGGGTGGGAGTTGTGTCGAAGAAATGGAGAGAAGACCAGATAATTTGGCATTGGAAACTGCGAGGTCGATGGCAGCTTTCCACTCGAACCAGTCGGGGCGGCGCTTTGCCTCGGTAACGGTGAGCGGATCAAAATCAAGCGGCGCGTGTTGGTTGCGCGATGGAGAGATGTGAGCGGGCGCTGCAGCCTCGGGCTCAGAAATGATGCTGGTTGTGATTCTCTCCCCCTTGAGCCGAGGCGGAAACGGGTCGATGCTCGAAGCGGGGAACGTATGTGCGTGTGTCGGGACTGGCAGGCGTGGGAGGTGTGATGTGCAGTGGATTGTCGTCGATGGATTCCTGCCGTTGGACCGCGTGCGGGTCGGGATTCAGTGCCCCGGGAGTACCTGTAGTCCGGCCGCAGTCATTTGGCCGATGGACGGAAGGTGATTCGGGGATGTACGGGATGGCGACGGTGTTGTGACCGTGGTTGCCGAATATTCTGATGATGGCCGGATTGGACAGCGACGAATCGGCGGAGTGAAGATTGTGGGAAGTGGCTCCAGAGTCGGTGATCCAGGCACTCGGAGTAGATGGTGAGCTAGCCTCGGCAAAGAAGGCGTAGTCGGTGGTCGGGGTAAAGGTGGATTCGGCAAAGTGCGCCTGTTCCGTGTCGGCACGGTGATGGCCAGCCTGAGAGGCGCGATGGTTGCGCTCTTTCTCGGCGGCCGAGAAAGTCTTGCCTGCCTTGGTGTCGCGGCACTCTTTGACCATGTGTCCGATTCTGCCACAGCCGTAGCAGGTGAGATCGGAATTGAATTGGGAGTGGTTGTCGGTGGAGCGATGATGCGAGCGAGCTGGAAGCGCTACTTCGTCGGAGGAAGTTTTGGCTTTGCGACGGCGATCCTGCTCGAGAATACAAGCGACGAGCTTCGTGGAGTCGGTCAACGACGCCGTGTCAACGCCCGAGATAAAGGTGTCCCAGGAGTCCGGCAGTGACGTGAGAAGGGTGATGGAATATTCCTCCTCGGACAATTTAGCACCTTGCGCCGCGAGTTTGGAACGCAAGTTGGTGAGTGTGCGGATGTGCTCCTCAACGATGCCTCCCTCCTCACACTGGAGACGGGAGAGTTGACGGCGGAGCAGAACAACCGTGATAACGCCTTTCGGCTGATAGGTGTCGGCCAGGGTACTCCACGCTGCCGAAGATGTGGTGGCGTCCGTAACGTAGACGAGTGGTTCGTCCGAGACGCGTAGTCGAATTTGGGAGAGGGCCTGCCGGTCCTTCCGTACCCATTCGGCGATAACTCGGGCCTGTGTGCACTGTGGGTCAACGACGGCACCGTCGGCGTTGAGTGTGTGCTGCGGCCGCGGGATGATGCCGGTGACATAGTCGATGAGACCTTGGTCGGTCAGGATGTCTGTCATCTTGACAGCCCATGTGGGATAATTCTCCTCGCCAAGGAGATGCTGGATGTGGTACGCGGACATCGCGTGCGGCGGGGTGATGAACGAAGACATGGGGAATATCGTGTGAGGCGGTGGCTACTGTGTGAAGTGCGTGTGCGAGAGGCTTCGAGTGCGCGTCGCGTGCGTGAGAGGTGCGAGAGGCTTAGAGTGCGCTTCGCTACGTGGGAATGCGAGAGTGTGCGAGAGGCGTGGAGTGTGCGTCGCGTGCGGGGGTGCGAGAGGCGTGTAGTGAGCTTCGCGGGCGAGAGTGCGAGAGGCGTCGAGTGTGCGTCGCAGCTGCTGATCCGAAGTCGGAGTCGGAGTAGACCTGTTTGGGCGGGTAGGGCCGAGCGCGCGAGAGTGCGGCGAGATGCGAGGTAAGATGACGGGAGAAGATCAGTTACGGCCGGGGCCCATAACCTATTGAGAATATCACACTTGAGTTGGTGGTAAAGAAGAGAGAGATGATAATTATCAGTAGGCAAAATGTACAGCTGAACACTTGGTCGAAATAGTACAGTATATACTACTCAGAAACTATCTAGAATGTTCTCCAATACTAGAGAGTATGAGTCAATGGAATATAGAGGAAAGCTGAGTAAGAGCTGAATAAGTAGAGTCGGGCAGAACATCGGCGATGCTCGGCGAAAAGTTGAACCATGGGAAATACCAAAATAACAACATTTTACAATAAGTCGGTGCTCTTCCAGGGTGTCCGTGAAAATAAGGATGTCGTCGAGGTAGACAATGACCTTTCCTTCGTTAATTAACTCGCGAAGGATGTCGTTCATCATTGTCTGGAAAGTGGCCGGCGAGTTTGTCAAGCCGAAGAACATCACGAGCGGCTCGAACAAGCCGCGGTTGGTTCGGAAAGCCGCCTTCCATTCATCTCCCTCTTTAATACGAATATTATTATATCCCCAGCGAATGTCCAGTTTCGTGAAGACCTTCGCTCCTCGACAAGCTCCGAGATCAGCGGCAGTGGATAACGATTCTTGATCGTCATCTCGTTAAGCTTCCGGTAATCCTGCACTGGTCGAAGGCTTCCATCCTTCTTTTTAATAAAAAAGAACGCCGAAGCCATAGGTGATTTCGACGGTCTGATACGTCCACTCTTCAAGTTCTCCTCTAGGAACTTGGTCAACTCTCCCTGCTCCGTCTGGGACAACGGGTAGATCTTGCAACCAACTGCCTTGGAGTCCGGCTTTAGTTCGATCGCATGATCCCACGGCCTGTTTTCCGGAAGTCGGTCAAACGACTCTTTTGCAAATAGTGATGTTCTGGCTTTGGCTTGGCCTGAAAGCCATGGCTTTGGCCCGGCTTTGTCTGGCTTTGGCCTGGAAAATTCTTAGGCCAGGTGTGATACCACATTGGTGAAATTGGTGAAATCACGCACCTTTTACCACTCGACTCGCCAACGAAGAACATAAAATCCTGGTCAACAACCCTTCCGCTCACAACCCACACTTTTCGGAAGAAGGAGATCCAAGTTCGAATTAAACTTTCGAACTTACTTCGGTTATCTCGGCATCCTCGGCATCTCCCAAAAAGGCAGTTAAACCGTCCCGTAACCAAACACACCCTTTTGCCTCCGCCAAAAAGGGAATCTTCCGTCCATTCGATCATGTTTGTTGGATGTGTTCCAGCCACGGAACATTCCATCGAACTGTGGCGAAACTCCTGAACTCGATCAATCCGGATCCACTAGCCAATATTCAACAAATACCGGTTGCATGCCCACTTTCGCCTAATCGGGTTAGCACCAAAGAACCACACGGCGCTCCAGGCATATTTGAATGGTTGCTTTCCACAAATTGGTTGTCGTATCCAGCACCCCTTGAAGAACACACGGTTTGAACAGTTTCACTTTATTACTCTATTGTCTCCAAGATACTACCATCTTTTGTACATGTGCTTCGTCGCCTTGTGATCGGTTTCTAACTCCATTTCCCTATTATACCCTGTTTCATCCCTTGATCCCATCGTTCCTAGTTTAGTTAAAAGGACAGTAGAACCAGTTGATAAAGTGTGTCCTTTTGCCCCCGTATTTTGCAGTATCAGAATACACGAAAGTTCCCCAAACTATCTGCTATCTCTCGTCGTCGACTCCCGCCTCAAAACCTCTCACAGCAAAGCGATCTTTGCTGTGAACTCTTATCTCTGGTCGCCGAAGACCTTCTGCCCAAAGCGTAACGATTACGCTCACCGTACTAACTCTTTATCGTTTATAGGATTTCAGCCTCGAGGGCTCATTTCCTCCGTAACTCACCGCATACCTCACCGTTTACCGAAACCTACGCCACTCCCAAAATACACTCGGTACTTCTCCGTTTGTCTGGAAGGCAGTCGATACTCGCACATATTGCAAGAGCCGATTGAAACCAACTCAAATTCGTGTATTGTGATAAACGATACATCTAATCGATACACGAAGAGTATTCTTATACGTCGTCACATCTGGAGCCCACCGCGAGGGGTTTTCAATCAGCTCTTTGCACACGACGAGTTTGATTCGCTTACCATTCAACGATTGAATGTCAACCGACACTACTACTGCCAATAACACTTCTACACCCGCTACCACGGTCATTGCACCCAGCGTGCCTACACCAGCTCCGACTACCATCACTACCACGGTCATTGCACCCAGCGTGCCTACACCAGCTCCGACTACCATCACTACCACGGTCATTGCACCCCGCGTGCCTACACCAGCTACCACCACTACCACGGTCATTGCACCCAGCGTGCCTACACCAGCTCCGACTACCATCACTACTACGGTCATTGCACCCAGCGTGCCCACACCAGCTCCGACTACCACTACTACAATGCCTACTATCACTGTTCCTATTTCTCGGCCCCGCAGCCGCCTCGACATGCCTGCTCTCAGCACACGTGGTGCCCCCAAGAAATTCTCGGGTCGCGCCCACGATGTTGTGAAGTTCTTGGCCCACATGGAAAAACTATTCATCCAGAATAACGTCATCGATAATATCGACAAAACCGAATCTATGGCGGACTACTGTTCGCGCAACGTCGTACACATCCTGGAAGGGATGACAAACTATACTACCCCCAACTGGCCCTTGCTAGTCACCGACATGGAGACTCTCTTTGACGCCGACAAAGACCAACAGCGTCACCGCGAAAGCGATTTGAAGAAGCTCGCCGATACCTGGCGTAAACGTAACATCCGGTCTATGACCGAGTGGCGCCGTTTTCTCCAGGAGTTTACCACCATTGCTGGCTGGCTCTTGCACCAGAACCTGATTGTCGAGGACACCTGTGCCCGCTATCTGTGGAAGAGCCTTCATACAAACCTTCGCTCTCTTGCAGAGGAGCGTTTGCTGGCCAAAGATCCATCGCGTGACATGACCATTGTCTTCCCGCGGGAAGATGTGGTCAGTGTCATCACCGCCCGCTTCCGTCGTGGTCGCTTCGATGCAGACCTCGACTCCGACAGCTCGGACTCCGACAACGATTCTGCCACCTCTGACTCCGATGATTCAGACTCCCAAGTTTCCGATTCCGACGACGATCTTCCTCCTCGAAGGAAATCCAAGAAGGCTAAAGGAAAGGGGAAGAAGAAGAACGCTCGTGTCACGAGGCGCCCCTCTACTCCTGTTGCCCCAGCGGCACCAAAGGTCCCTAAGACCACCACCAAAGCTCCTACGGTCCCTGAGACCTCAGACGAGATTGGCGAGTTGGTCAAACAGCTTTCACGGATGAACATCGAGGATGCCGAGTACAATTATCTTTACTATCGTGCCACCTCTCTCGATCCCCATGTTGCAAAGTGTGTTCGAGCACCTGTGCTCAATGTGAAGCAACCCCCTCTTCCTCCGAATAATTTTCGGAACAATCACTATGCACCTCCAGCAGACCAGTTCGGTCCGAACCCGAATGCAAACATGAACCGTCCTCCATTGCAGCCCCAGGACCGCACCTGCTTTGGGTGTGGTGAACGTGGCCATGGCCTTTGGGAGTGTGCCAAGCTCGTGGAAGCTCTCGCGACTGGTGAGATTCGCCGCGGCGAACGCGGAATCGAATGGTCCGACGGAAATCTCCTCCGTCGTTTCAACCAGCAGGGTGAGACCCTCCTTGCCGCCTACCATCGCCAGCGCATTGGACGCTATCCTGCAGTTGCTGCACCTGCGAACCCACCTGCTGCCCAAGCTCACTTAGCCGTTGTTGCACATATCCCCGTCGACTGCAACCCCAGCCCAACCGTTGATAAGGAAGAGATTCATCCGGTCTTCGTTCAGGCCACCACTAGCGACATCGAACTCGACAAGATTTTTGCTGTCACACGTTCGACCGAGAAGGCTTCACGTCCGGCTCCCTATCCAGCTTCCTCGACTCGGTCTCAGGTCAGGAAGACCGGGGCCACCCTCGAGTCATTGCCTATGGATGGTCCATCCAGCATTCGGATGAAGCAGGAGATTATGGAAGAAGCACTCGTCGAGCCCGTACCAGCCGACCCCATCGAGCTCCGAGTCGACTTTTCACGCGATGATGTCATCATGGAGGACACCGTGCCTGAGGCTACTCCAGTCACAGAGCAAGTGTACAAGGCAAACCAAGGTTCTGCCCCGCCAACAATCTCGAAGAAGCCTGGTCCACGCCAGTCTGCAGTTTCCGCACACGTCAATCCTCATGATATCGTGGCTTCGATTCTGAACTCACCCGTCTCTATTTCTGCTGGGCAAATTATCGCTATCTCACCAGCAGTCACAAATGCCCTCATCGATGTCATGAAGTTGAAGAACGCTCCGCGCCCAGGACAGGCTTCAGCACACAACTTGGCTACCTTGACGGAAATTCTCACCGCAGCTATAAGTCCTCCACCGGAGGCTAAGCTCAACGTTGTTGCAGCCACCTTCATCACCAAGGATCGCCAGCGCCTCATTCAGATCCAAATCGAGATTAATGGCAAAATCATTACTGCAATAGTGGACACAGGCTCCATGCTCAACGTCGTATCACGTTCGATTTGGCGCAGCTTCATGTCCCATATATCTATGGACATCACCAAGCATATCAATATGGGGGACGCAAACGGCGGTCAAGCTCAACTCCGCGGCTATCTCAAGGATGTTCTATTCAATACCGGCGGCGTCGAGTCGCGAGGAAATTTCTGGGTTGCTGATAAGGCACCCTTTGATGTACTGCTCGGACGTCCCTGGCAGCGAGGCAACTACGTCTCCATTGATGAGAGGCGCGATGGAACTTATCTTGTCTTCCGTGACCCCGACTCGGGAAATAATCGCCACGAGTTGCTTGTCGATGAAGGAGAAGATGCACCCGAATTTACCGCCAACCTTGCGCAGTTCCGCTCCATGCCAATGCCTGGATCGTACATGATGACAGTTATCGACTCACCATCCATGGTTAACGAGCCCGAGAACAACGATTCTGACTTCAACATGTTGGAGGACGAACCACCTGCAGTTGAAATTCAGTCAGAACTCGAACACGAGATTTTTGGCAGAGATTCAGACTCAGAGGATTCAACCTTCGACATAACACCTCCCTATTCGCATCCTCCATGCACGCACACCGAGTCCGACACACATCTTCCTAGACAAGAACGAAGCCCACTATGCGACAATTGCACTATATTAATTAAGTGCAAATTCTTCGAGCGGGTTGAAAATTGGCAGGACAACATCGATGCTATTACCTACGAAGCAAACAACCTCATTGATGCCGCAAACGCGCCCTGCAACGGCGGGGAACTCGGGGCGCAACAGCCTTTGCATTGCTTTTACACTGCCTTTCAATATCTTTACCCCAACGAGACGATTGGTCCCGGAGGAGCTCCCGCTCATTTTTCCTGGCTTCCAGCCCTCGTTGGCACGTCGACCCGCAACTCGTCGGACCTAACAACAGCACTGCAGTCCTACAATCTTGCTTCTAGTGCAGAGAAGTCCAAAATTCGGGGATTTTTGCATATGCACCCGGAACTTCTTTGGGTGGCCTCACACATGAGGCTAACTCATGCTGCATTCCTGAGACGCGTTTCCAACCTCGTTCAAACGCACTGGCTTCGCTTCGGAGCAGATGGTCACCTGCAGGGATTTGCGGGAAGCACAATAGCCAAGGAAATTGGGACAGTTGCCGCGCAACAAATTGAACCTAGCCCAAAAGGGATTGCGAACTTCTTTTATGAAAGAAGCATCGAAACTGATGCTAGGACGACTGCGCCGCTCCAGGCCGCCCTAATAAGCCTCTTAAAGCGTCGAAATCCAGCCCAAATCCTCCCAGGAAACTCCCATTCAACCACTCCCCCAGAAATACTGTTCCCCCTCTCTTGCCCTGAATATCACACTTCCATCGCCTTAACCTCGTCTTCCTCATCGTCCTCCATGTCGTCCTTCGTCCCTGAGAGACTCATCAGCGCTACCCAGTCCCAGGCGGACTCAACCCACGCGATGTTAGCCCACTTTGCGGTGTCGGATGACTCGTCCGAGGGTGGACACCACCGTACGATCTTGGAGCCCGTTGGGGCCATTTCCAACCACGCTAACCACACATCGTATGCAGACCCATCCCCTCTCCATAACTCCGACTCGCCTGCGCCCGAGGCCCTCTACGTCCATGTCCACAGTGCTGCCTCGGCTCAGGCTAGCTCCGGCAATATTCATCCGACTTGCATCCTCTGTGCCGGTGTCACTCTCATGGCGATCCCTGCTGCTCTCTCTCACCCCATCGACGCGCCCGCCGCGACCCGCGTCCCGGCGCTCCGTCACATTCATACCATTATCGACGCAACCGCGAACCTCAACAACATGCACCCTGACTGTGCCGCCTGCGCCACCTTTCAGAGGGTGTTTGGCTTCGTTTCACACACCGCCAACACCGCTGGAACCTTCATCGAGACCCCTATCATTCTTCCAAGCGCCTCTGACGCCACGGCTCCCGCCGACATCGCGGTTGAGCTGGAGCAGCAGTTTGCAGCCGAGTATGTCCCCATCGACTTCGAGCGTCCCATCATTAACCACAACAACAACATCGCGCGCGTTGCTCAATCCATCCGGATGGTCCACTCCCTCTCCGCACCACTCATCATGCAGAACTTCTTCCTCGCCGGCACCCTTGTCGAGGCCAACAGGCTCCGCACTTCCGCGCGCCTGGAGGCCAACCAACCGATTACCTTCGTTGAACACTATTACCTCGTCGAGCGCCCGTCCCGTCTTCCCATGTTCGCCATCGAGATCCTCCATGCTCAGCATACGTTGGACCTCGAGGACGGCACCGAGACTACCCAACCTCCCGGCATTCGATCCGTTCTGAGCCACCGCGGACTGCGCGAGGTTCCTATCGAGCTCGCTCGTCTTCATGACCATGTTGAAGAGCAGACCATCCACGACTGGTCGGCTATGCACACTTACGTCATCGAGATGCTCACCGCCTCCAACCGGAGCGACTTCGTGCGAACTGCCACCCGCCGCGTGCCTCTTCATCTCGTTGCTGTTCCTCTCGACAGCGCGACAGAGTTCGGACGCAACGACCTCGCGACTCGCTGCATTGGTGCGATGCGCTCTGAGCTCGAGACGATCCTGCACCTCTTCGAGCGGATTTACCCCCAGTATGACGCACGTCATCACCCGTACCTCGTCGCCTACCAGGGTTACAAGCGCGCAGCTCAGAGGTTCGAACGCAAGAATCGCTTCCCCTTCGATGTTACCGAAGGCGAAGTCCATCGCATCCCCGTTCGCAACCCCGCGCATTCAAACGACCTTGCTCCGAATCATCACCCCCTCCTGATGCCTTTCGAATCCACCTTCCTCCTGAACTCCGCCGACTTCTTCGAAGGCCGTGGCGCCCCACCGAGCAACCTCAACCGGGGCGACATGATTCGGAAGTTGGCAAGGATGCAGTTTCGAGACCAGATGACTGCGACTCACGCTTTTCAGCAGGGGAAAGCGGATATCCATTCGAACCGGAGCTTGTACGTTCACCCTCTCGACGATGAGCCCGTTCACCCTCTAGACGACGGGCCCGTTTACGATTACGATGGCACCGAGGATTATATTCTGGAGTTTGAGTAGGCTCGTCCACCTCCTCTTCCTTATCCACCACTTCCCTCCTCCCGTTTACGGTACTTATACCCTCATATCCACCACTTCCCTCCTTCCGTTTACGCTACCTGTACTCTCATATCCACTCACCTTCACTCAAACATTTTTTTCTGTGCCCCGCGGTTAGCCTCGGTGCACCGACTCGGTCTCTTCTGTGTCCCTTACTTATTTCTGTGTTCCTTCCTTCTACGATTGTAATTGTATTGTCGTAGCAGCGACGTTAAACTTGCTACATTTTCGCTCTCAACTCTCACTCACCTACCAATCTACCTCTATTGTCCAACTCCGTCCGCTCAACCATCATGATATCCTCATCTACCCACTTTCCAATCTCCACTCTCCTCCTCGGACTTGTGTTTACCCTACTCTTCATTCCGGCGTCATACATACCCCCAGCGTTCGAGCTCTTGGCCCGTCACGGCGTAAAACTGGCGCAACTATGCTTTATCTCTGTTCTCTGCTCCTTCACCTATCTCAGCCCAGCTGCTATTGCTCAGCTCTTAGAAGCGTCGCAATTCAAACGCAATGGCCAGCAGTCACCGAAGTTGGTCATATTCGATCCTGCTCGCCGAGCAGAGATTTTACGGCAGGCACATGACTTACTCGGGCACCGTGGAGAGGAGGCAACCTTTGAAACCATTCGCATTCGGTTTTTCTGGCCTCACCTCCGAACCGAAGTTTACAAGCATGTCCGATCCTGCCACCAGTGCCAAATTCGGACTCGAATTCCTATGCAGATGCCCCTCACTCCCTCAATCCCAGTCACTGTCTTCTCCAAAGTCTACATTGACATCATGTTCATGCCCCGAGCCCGTGGCTTCCGCTACATCGTGGCAGCCAAGGATGATTTATCCGGAGTTACCGAAGCTCGCGCTCTCCGCCGCGCTAATGCGAAGTCTCTCGCCAAGTTCTTTTGGGAGGAGATTTATTGCCGCTATGGTGCGGTGATGGAAGTCACCACAGACAATGGTTCAGAAGTGAAAGAGGCCTTTGAAATATTGATGAACACGTTGGGTGTTCCACACGTCAAGATTTCACCCTACAATTCTCGCGCCAACGGAGTTGTCGAACGCGGACACTTCATCCTCCGCGAATCGATTATCAAGGCCTGTGAAGGCAACCTCAACTTGTGGCCACTGAAGCTTGCTCCTGCCGTATTCGCTGATCGGGTTACCGTTCGTCGAGCCACCGGGCAATCCCCCTACTTCACACTCCATGGGTTCAATCCCATTCTTCCGTTTGATCTCACCGAGGCCACATTCCTTGTCGAGGGCTGGAAAACACACATGACTCCCTCGGAACTTCTTGCACTCCGCACTCGCCAAATCGAGAAACGCCCCAACGATATTCGAGAAGCCGCTGAGCGTCTCCGCGCCAGTCGATTCCGCTCCAAGGCTGAATTCGAGAGCCGTTACGAGCGCAGGTTCTACCGTGAAGAATACCATGAAAACGAGTTGGTTCTAGTCCGGAACTCTCGCATTGCCAATGACCTCGGCCGCAAGGCTAAATCAAAATGGCTCGGTCCATACGCCATCGTTCGACGCACGAGAGGAGGCTCTTACGTTCTTCGTGAACTATCCGGTGCCATGAGCACTCAGGGAATTTCTGCCACTCGCCTTCTGCCTTACATTCCCCGAGACGACCCGCGACTCATTCAGCTCGCTGAAGGCCCCCCAGCCGATGGCCGCATTGAGCTTGCTGAAGATCTCGAGATGGATGTGGATGAGGACGAAGAAGCTCGACTTGAAGCATCTGACGAAGAAGACCTCTGAAGATACCAATTTCACCATCTGCCTTTTCTTTTCTTTTCTGCCCGCCCTCAAACCTCTGGTTCTCTGCCGGACATGACCGGGGACGGTCAATTTCTTCTGTGCCCTGCGGATGTGATACCACATTGGTGAAATTGGTGAAATCACGCACCTTTTACCACTCGACTCGCCAACGAAGAACATAAAATCCTGGTCAACAACCCTTCCGCTCACAACCCACACTTTTCGGAAGAAGGAGATCCAAGTTCGAATTAAACTTTCGAACTTACTTCGGTTATCTCGGCATCCTCGGCATCTCCCAAAAAGGCAGTTAAACCGTCCCGTAACCAAACACACCCTTTTGCCTCCGCCAAAAAGGGAATCTTCCGTCCATTCGATCATGTTTGTTGGATGTGTTCCAGCCACGGAACATTCCATCGAACTGTGGCGAAACTCCTGAACTCGATCAATCCGGATCCACTAGCCAATATTCAACAAATACCGGTTGCATGCCCACTTTCGCCTAATCGGGTTAGCACCAAAGAACCACACGGCGCTCCAGGCATATTTGAATGGTTGCTTTCCACAAATTGGTTGTCGTATCCAGCACCCCTTGAAGAACACACGGTTTGAACAGTTTCACTTTATTACTCTATTGTCTCCAAGATACTACCATCTTTTGTACATGTGCTTCGTCGCCTTGTGATCGGTTTCTAACTCCATTTCCCTATTATACCCTGTTTCATCCCTTGATCCCATCGTTCCTAGTTTAGTTAAAAGGACAGTAGAACCAGTTGATAAAGTGTGTCCTTTTGCCCCCGTATTTTGCAGTATCAGAATACACGAAAGTTCCCCAAACTATCTGCTATCTCTCGTCGTCGACTCCCGCCTCAAAACCTCTCACAGCAAAGCGATCTTTGCTGTGAACTCTTATCTCTGGTCGCCGAAGACCTTCTGCCCAAAGCGTAACGATTACGCTCACCGTACTAACTCTTTATCGTTTATAGGATTTCAGCCTCGAGGGCTCATTTCCTCCGTAACTCACCGCATACCTCACCGTTTACCGAAACCTACGCCACTCCCAAAATACACTCGGTACTTCTCCGTTTGTCTGGAAGGCAGTCGATACTCGCACATATTGCAAGAGCCGATTGAAACCAACTCAAATTCGTGTATTGTGATAAACGATACATCTAATCGATACACGAAGAGTATTCTTATACGTCGTCACACAGGCCAAAAGCCAAGCCAAGCCAAACCCCTGGCTTTGGCCTGAAAGCCAGAAAGCCTTGGCTTTTGGCAGGGAAATTTGGTGATTTTTGGCTTTGGCCTGCTGAAATCCCAGGCCAGGCCAAAAGCCAACCCAGGCCAAGGTTTTGGCTTTGGCTTGGCCTTGGTACCAAAGCCAAAAAGCCCCGGCTTTTTGGCCTGAGGCCAAAGCCAGACCATCACTATTTGCAAACACCTTAATGTATTCGCGATACTGCTCCGGAACCGCATCCTCCGTCATCTTTTCTCTGTCTCTATCTGCCTCCTCCGCCATCTGCTGTGCCTGAGTGGCCTTGACACGCAGGTCTATGTGCTCCGCAAAGTCGACCATCAAGATTGACTCATCCTCCTCGCGCGCTTCCTCCGGCTTCCAGCCCTCGGTTTCCTCGGTGCCTTGCATGTTGCACTCGGGCGGGTACCGACTGAAGGTAATTTTCTGAGATCGTGTGCTCCGCATTCAAGCAAGGCATGTTCTGGACTTTCCACTCTGGAAGGGCAAAGGCGACAGAGGCGTTCGTGTCTGGGTACTGGTGGGTGAGCATGGTCGGAATACCGCAGTTGCTCCAGGGCGAGTCGATGTGTGGACAACACTATCGAAGTCAAAGCTTCACGGTGGTCTTGTGTTTTAATCATCGACAGATAGTGCTTGAGATGGAGGGTTTTCTGAGCGGGGGGTTCGGCGACCGTGGAGCAGATAAAGTTTAACTGATGTGTCGATTTCTTGGCATTGCTGGAGCCACCGGTACCGCAGCGCTCGTCCATCTATATCTTCCCGGTAGGCCTTGACAGATTCAACTGTTGCATTTGCAAAATCAAGAGGCGGGTAGGGAAATGGAAGTTTGATTGAATCGTCCAGACAGGCCCGCGCTAGGTGCGAGAGGGGGAGGGAGAGGGAGAGGATATACTGTACTATTTCGTTCAATTCTCCTGGGCTGTGACCCGTGACACAAAAATTCGAACTTAGGTTTTCTGATATGGCCCAGGAGGACCGTGACACGAGAAAAAATTCGAAGATCCCGTGCAAAGCTGTTGAGCTGGAAAACCTCAAAAGACAGTGGATAAGGCATGCAGAAGTATGATGAACAAAATTCGGACCTGAATCGCTGAAAACTGGTATTTTGTGGGCCTTTTTGCGCCAAAACACAGGGTAGGGCGAAAATTGCATTTTGGTCCAATTCGTGACCCGTTTTGCATGTTCGAAGATCGCCTCGGTGACCCGTGACAGGTACGAAGATTTTCGTATATTTTGCCTGCTGTGACGCGTGACATACGAATTGAATGAAATAGTACAGTACTGCAGATACCCCAGAAGCAGGTTATGCGTAGCGGCATAATTCCAGTTTCGGTGAAGAGCGGCGCGAGCGAGGATTGGGAGTGTACATTCAACATTTGGCGCAAGAAGTCGATTTGGATGGCGCATAGTTGCTTGACGTGGGTATCTTCGCTGTCAGTGTTGGTGATTTAGCCGAGAGCTGTTAAGCTTAGCACTTGCGCTGTTAGGCGACTGGGTAAAAACTCGTAGGGAGCTATGGACTAACTACTACAGCTTATATACCTATTAGAATTTTATCTAGAATATTCTACTTGAATCTGAGTCCTTCAGCTGCTGAGCGAGAAACCTCGGGCTGACTGATGTTGGCCGATCGATCACTAATTGATCCGTGATCAATCTCCGACACTCCTCCTCGAGCGGTCACATCAGTACGCGATGTTACTGACTTCCTGCTCCTCCTCCTGCGTCAAATTCGCCTTCTCCGTCTCGTTGTTAGGACACCTATTGCTCATGTGTCCTTTACCTCCACAAGTCCAGCATTCAACCTTTGAAGTGTTGATTTTGCTTTTTCCCTTGTGCAGCGAACAATTCTCCTTGCGGTGTACGGAGCGCTGGCAATTTGAGCAAACCTCTCGCGCGGAGAACGCGGTGGCATTACTCTCCTCCTTCAACTTCTCTCGGGCCGGCTCTTGGCGTGATTCCTCGTTAATCAAGCGAGCAATAACTCCGTCAACCGTGAGAGCATCAGGCGCGGTTGCGTCGAGCGAAACGATGAGGCTGTCGTAGCTATCGGGGAGTCCCTGGGTGAGGACAAGGATTGTTTTCTTCGTCCGAAATCTCTGATCCCAAATCCGTGAGTTTCCCTGCAAGCTCCTGCACTTGGTTGATGTAGGACTGCATGGTCTGCTCCTCCTGTTTCGCCATAGCGTGGAAGCGACGGCGTAACGTCATGCGGGTCGCAAATCCTCGCGACTTGTGAACCGTTTCGAGCTTGGTCCAGATCAACGCGGGGTCATCCATCTTGGTATGGATCAACTGCGAGTCCTCCACCTTCAAGACAATTTCTGCCTTGGCCAATCTCCTCCTCTTCTCCCACTTCTTCATTGCGGACGTCCCTGGAGCAGCAGCCGGCGGCTGCGCGGTCCCGTCTACAACTTCCCACAGATCCATCTTCTCCAACAACATTTCCATGCGGTACGCCCACATGTCGTAATTGCCGGAGTCGTTCAACTTGTCGAATTTATCTGAACCCATGTCAGACAGGTGCGGGCTTTATCCCAAAGCGCGACTTCGATTTCGGGTGCGGGCGTATCCTACGCGCGACTTCACTGCGGGCCAAACGTGGCGCGACTTCGATGCGGATCTCTCAACCGAGATGCGACTTCGATGCGGGTCTCCGGCTGAGACGCGACTTCAAATGCGGGCTTCTACAAGCGCGGCTTCGGATGCGGGCTCGACGATGAGCGCGACTTCGGGGTGCTGATCTCCGGGAACAGAGACGCGGCGGGGGAAAGTGTAAGCTGACGAGTTTTGTTGGTGATTTAGCCGAGAGCTGTTAAGCTTAGCACTTGCGCTGTTAGGCGACTGGGTAAAAACTCGTAGGGAGCTATGGACTAACTACTACAGCTTATATACCTATTAGAATTTTATCTAGAATATTCTACTTGAATCTGAGTCCTTCAGCTGCTGAGCGAGAAACCTCGGGCTGACTGATGTTGGCCGATCGATCACTAATTGATCCGTGAGGGCGGAGGGGGGCGCGGTGGAAGAGATTTGCGTCTCTGAGAGTGCCCAGGATCGGTAGGGATCAGTGGACAGAAAGGGAATTGCAAGTGTCTTGAAAAGAATTCTGGTATCTTGAGGGTATTGTGTTGAGGTTGAGCTTGTAGCTCTAGTCGATATGGCGGAGTGTGGTGGACGGAGGAGAGAAGATCCGATCGTCCCCTCACTCCGCCATCACAAGACATTGCACCGCCTCCGCGGGCTTCTCCGGTGCGTCTATCTTCGCGCACCACCGTTCTAGTGTTGAGAGTTTGATCCGCAGCCCTCGAACAGACAGGGAGACGATGAGGAGATCATCCGCCTGTGCCAGGAGGGAGATTCTGATGCCCGCGAGGAAGACGTCTTCGAAGTCCGGCAAGAGTAAGAGATCACTGAGGAAGAGGTTCCAGAGAATCGGCGAGGCCGGGTCACCAGTAAGTAAGCCGATGAATGCCTTAAATTCTTCTGACTCCATATCCCCGTGTCTTACGAAGTATGCCATTCGTTCGTACAACATCCGCAGCCAGTCGAATATTTTACCTCTCATGCCCGGCCCGTCCCTATGGTTCAAGTCAATCGTGCTCGGATTCCTGAAGAAAGGGAAGGATGGCACTGACCCAGAAAACTACCGAATAATTGCTCTGGAGAGCTGCCTACTCAAAGCGTTGACTCTGCTCATCCAGATTGGGCCAATGCATATGGGCTCATACCTGACTATCAGAACGGCTTCAGGGAGGGTTACCGCACCAATAATACTGTACCATTTCGTTCAAATCGACAGTCACGCGTCACGCACCCCCTTGTCGTTCACGAATTTTGGTCGAGGTAACGTGTCACGCCGGCCCATGTCGAATACGTCTGACGGTTCGTCACCCCCCAAAAAATTCCGGTCGACAGGAAATGAAAATTTTCCGGCCTCCCTTGATGCTGGGTATCATCAATTCGCTTATTCTGTTTGTTTTCATTTCAAGCCAGAGTTGCCTCTCTGGACTCAAACTTCCGCCGTTTGGTTGAATTTTTTGGTTGAAATAGCATATTCACCAGCACCCCGCCAAAGAATATGCTTTGGATCCAGCCAAACAGCCCAAATGTTGCCTGTATGACATTGGGCCTATATCGAAATTTTTCTGCTGTCACGCACCTCTGGCGGCGTTGTCGAAATGTCGAACCGGTTGAAAGCGTCACGCGTCACCCCCCGTGTTGATCTGAACGAAATGGTACAGTAATCCCTTTATCCTGCGCTGCATTAAGGAATGGGCTCGGGCCAGGGGATTGACACTCTTCGTGGCGGCAGTGGATGCAACAAACGCTTTCCCTTCAACAGACCCTCCAACATTATGGTTGAAACTCCTCAAAATGGGAAATTGGGAATGGGGGGCGCAATATTTGACTGGCTGCCCATGTTGTACCAGAGGATGGAATATTACGTTCGACACGGGGATCGCAACTCTGCTGAGTTCAAAGCTTTTATTGGACTACTTACCGGCGACCCTGCTTCCCCAGTTCTTTGGAACCTCTTCATGGCTGACCTCATAATGCTGGAAGACGTGGACGACCCGATCATCTCTGGTGAATCGCAATTGTTGCCCAGGCCGATGACATCCTCCTCATCTCGCTCTCGGCCAAGGGACTGCAGCGCAGATTGAATACCCTCAAGGTCTGGTGCTCCAGGAACTTTATTATCGTCAACATGATCAAGACGATTGTGATGGTATTTGGACCCATACCGGACAATCTCATCTTCCAACTTGGGGAGAACATCCTGACCGTAAAAACTCAGGAAAAATATGTTGGCATGCACTTTCGAACGAACACAAGAAATATGTTCGAGGATCACTACAAAGAAAAGGCAAGCACAGCGCGGTACTGCGCCCACAGGATAATGGGAATCGAGGACTCAACTGGTCGCTTGACGCCGAAGGAACTCAAGACCCTGTACATGGCACGCGTGGATTGCCACCTCATCCACGGGTGCGAGGTCTCCCCTGACTGTCGGAGATTGATCACGGATCAATTAGTGATCGATCGGCCAACATCAGTCAGCCCGAGGTTTCTCGCTCAGCAGCTGAAGGACTCAGATTCAAGTAGAATATTCTAGATAAAATTCTAATAGGTATATAAGCTGTAGTAGTTAGTCCATAGCTCCCTACGAGTTTTTACCCAGTCGCCTAACAGCGCAAGTGCTAAGCTTAACAGCTCTCGGCTAAATCACCAACAAAACTCGTCAGCTTACACTTTCCCCCGCCGCGTCTCTGTTCCCGGAGATCAGCACCCCGAAGTCGCGCTCATCGTCGAGCCCGCATCCGAAGCCGCGCTTGTAGAAGCCCGCATTTGAAGTCGCGTCTCAGCCGGAGACCCGCATCGAAGTCGCATCTCGGTTGAGAGATCCGCATCGAAGTCGCGCCACGTTTGGCCCGCAGTGAAGTCGCGCGTAGGATACGCCCGCACCCGAAATCGAAGTCGCGCTTTGGGATAAAGCCCGCACCTGTCTGACATGGGTTCAGATAAATTCGACAAGTTGAACGACTCCGGCAATTACGACATGTGGGCGTACCGCATGGAAATGTTGTTGGAGAAGATGGATCTGTGGGAAGTTGTAGACGGGACCGCGCAGCCGCCGGCTGCTGCTCCAGGGACGTCCGCAATGAAGAAGTGGGAGAAGAGGAGGAGATTGGCCAAGGCAGAAATTGTCTTGAAGGTGGAGGACTCGCAGTTGATCCATACCAAGATGGATGACCCCGCGTTGATCTGGACCAAGCTCGAAACGGTTCACAAGTCGCGAGGATTTGCGACCCGCATGACGTTACGCCGTCGCTTCCACGCTATGGCGAAACAGGAGGAGCAGACCATGCAGTCCTACATCAACCAAGTGCAGGAGCTTGCAGGGAAACTCACGGATTTGGGATCAGAGATTTCGGACGAAGAAACAATCCTTGTCCTCACCCAGGGACTCCCCGATAGCTACGACAGCCTCATCGTTTCGCTCGACGCAACCGCGCCTGATGCTCTCACGGTTGACGGAGTTATTGCTCGCTTGATTAACGAGGAATCACGCCAAGAGCCGGCCCGAGAGAAGTTGAAGGAGGAGAGTAATGCCACCGCGTTCTCCGCGCGAGAGGTTTGCTCGAATTGCCAGCGCTCCGGACACCGCAAGGAGAATTGTTCACTGCACAAGGGAAAAAGCAAAATCAACACTTCAAAGGTTGAATGCTGGACTTGTGGAGGTAAAGGACACATGAGCAATAGGTGTCCTAACAACGAGACGGAGAAGGCGAATTTGACGCAGGAGGAGGAGCAGGAAGTCAGTAACATCGCGTACTGATGTGACCGCTCGAGGAGGAGTGTCGGAGATTGATCACGGATCAATTAGTGATCGATCGGCCAACATCAGTCAGCCCGAGGTTTCTCGCTCAGCAGCTGAAGGACGCAGATTTAAGTAGAATATTCTAGATAAAATTCTAATAGGTATATAAGCTGTAGTAGTTAGTCCATAGCTCCCTACAAGTTTTTACCCAGTCGCCTAACAGCGCAAGTGCTAAGCTTAACAGCTCTCGGCTAAATCACCAACAAACCGGTCCCGAGTGGACACTGTGCTTTACGAGTATTGAAACTCGCTGGGGCCACGGGTCATCATGATCTCCTACCCACCGCGGTGCTACCCCCTACGAGTCTAACACTCGCCGGCCGCGACTTGGACATTACCCTTACGAGCATAAAGGCGCCGGGGCCGTCTTCTCCTTCATGCGCGGCGCCACCCTCCACGAGAATAGAATTTCACGGACTGCCGCGCAGACGTTGCCCTTACGAGCATAAACGCGCCGGGGCTGTCTTCTCCTCCATGCACGGCGCTACCCTCTACGAGAATAGAAACTCACGATCCGCCGCGCAGACGTTACCCTTACGAGCATAAACGCGCCGGGGCCGTCTTCTCCTTCATGCGCGGCGCTACCCTCTACGAGTATAGAAACTCACGGGCCGCCGCAGATGTTACCCTTACGAGCATAAACGCGCCGGGGCTGTCTTCTCCTTCATGTGCGGCGCTACCCTCTACGAGTGTAGAAACTCACGGGCCGCCGCGCAGATGTTACCCTTACGAGCATAAACGCGCCGGGGCCGTCTTATCCTACAGCCAGCTCTACCCTCACGAGCATAGATGCGGCGGGCCACAATTCCAACGTCCAGCGCTGCGCTCCACGAGCTTTAATACTCACGCCGGACCGAACTCACCCTTACGAGCTTGAACGCGCCAGGGCTATCGTCTACAAACCGCGCGGCACTACCCTTGAATATTTGCCGGGTGCCTCTGGCGCCAACATTACTCTTACGCGTGCTCAACGCAATATTAACGCGCCGGGACTATCCTTTACAAACCCTGCGGCACTACCCTTCAATATTTGCCGGGTGCCTCTGGCGCCAACACTGCTCTTACATGTTCCCAACGCAATACTTGTGGGCTGCTTCTGGCGTCAACATTACTCTTACGCTTTTCCAATGCAATCTATCCTTGAGCCACTCTCGAGTCTCCGCGCTCGCTACTACAGTCCTGTTCGAGTTCTGGATCCTCATTTATCGTTGGGCCCTATCCCCGAGTATCATCATCACGGTAGTCCATTCTGGACGTCGGTTTCGCACCGCGCTATCGAGTATAGAAACTCCGTCGGGCAATCGATTCCGAGCCATTGCGCCCAGGCAAATTTATGACTTCGCCCTCCTACCGTTGAGGGTACAGTAGAGGACAATCAAAGCCCGCTTATTTAATTCCGGTTGAACGGCTCTTTTTTGGGCAATTCTGAGACCAGAAACAAATCCGCCTTGAAAAAAGGAGTCCAAAAACCTACCTCCGAAGTTTTTCCCACGAGTAATTGGTTTTTCTCAAATTTTTGGCCAAGTTCAAAGAAATTGTGTGTACTATTGAGAATATCACACTTGAGTCGAAGAAATAGAGAGGAGACCAGATGATTTGGCCTTGGAAACTGCGAGGTCGATGGTCGGGGCGGCGTTTTGCCCCGGTAACGGTGAGCGGATCAACATCTGTTGGCGCGTGATGTTTGCGCGATGCAGAGACGTGAGCGGGCGGTGTAGCCTCGGGCTCAGAAGTGATGCTGGTTGTGATTCTCTCCCCCTTGAGCCGAGGCGGAGATGCGCCGATGCTCGAAGCGGGGAACGGATGTGCGTGTGTCGGGACAGGCGTGGGAGGTGTGATGTGCAGCGAATTGTCGTCGATGAATTCTTGCCGTTGGACCGCGCGTGGGTCGGGATTTAGTGCCCTGGGAATACCTGTAGTCCGGCCGCAGTTATTTGGCCGATGGATGGAAGGTGATTCAGGGATGTACGGGATGGCGACGGTGTCATGACCGTGGTTGCCGAATATGCTGAGGATGGCCGGATTGGACAGCGACGAATCGGCGCAGTGAAGATTGTGAGTGGCTCCAGAGTCGGTGATCCAGGCACTCGGAGTAGATGGTGAGCTAGCCTCGGCAAAGAAGGCGTAGTCGGTGGATGGGGTGAAGGTGGATTCGGCAAAGTGAGCCTGTTCCGCGTCGGCATGATGATGCCCAGCCCGAGAGGCGCGACGGTTGCGCTCTTTCTCGGCGGCTGAGAAAGTCTTGCCTGCCTTGGTGTCGCGGCAGTCTTTGACCATGTGTCCGATTCTGCCACAGCCGTAGCAGGTGAGATCAGAATTGAACTGGGAGCGGTTGTTGTTGGAATGATGGTGCGAGCGGGCCGGAAGCGCTACTTCGTCGGAGGAAGTCTTGGCTTTGCGACGGCGATCCTGCTCGAGAATACGAGCGACGAGCTTCGTGGAGTCGGTCAACGATGCCGTGTCAACGCCCGAGATAAAGGTGTCCCAGGAGTCCGGCAGTGACGTGAGAAGGGTGATGGAATATTCCTCCTCGGACAATTTAGCACCTTGCGCCGCGAGTTTGGAACGCAAGTTGGTGAGTGTGCGGATGTGCTCCTCAACGATGCCTCCCTCCTCACACTGGAGACGGGAGAGTTGACGGCGGAGCAGAACAACCGTGATAACGCCTTTCGGCTGATAGGTGCCAGGGTACTCCACGCTGCCGAAGATGTGGTGGCGTCTGTAACGTAGACGAGTGGATCGTCCGAGACGCGTAGTCGAATTTGGGAGAGGGCCTGCCGGTCCTTCCGTGCCCATTCGGCGATAACTCGGGCCTGTGTGCCCTGTGGGTCAACGACGGCACCGTCCGCGTTGAGTGTTTGCTGCGGCCGCGGGATGATGCCGGTGACATAGTCAATGAGACCTTGGTCGGTCAGAATGTCTGTCATCTTGACAGCCCATGTGGGATAGTTCTCCTCGCCAAGGAGATGCTGGATGTGGTACGCGGACATCGCGTGCGGGGTGATGAAAGATGACATGGGGAATATCGTGTGAGGCGATGATTACTGTGGGGTGCGTGCGAGAGGCTTCGAGTGCGCGTCGCGTTGCGTGGGAGGTGCGAGAGGCTTCGAGTGCGCTTCGCCACGTGGGAATGCGAGAGGGTGCGAGAGGCGTAGAGTGTGCGTCGCGTGCGGGGGTGCGAGAGGCGTGTAGTGGGCTTCGCGGGCGAGAGTGCGAGAGGCGTCGAGTGCGTCGCAGCTGCTGATCCGAAGTCGGAGTCGGAGTACCTGTTTGGGCGGGTAGGGCCAAGCGCGCGACAGTGCGGCAAGATGCGATGTGAGGTGACGGGAGAAGATCAGTTACGGCCGGGGCCCATAACCTGTTGAGAATATCACACTTGAGGTGGTGGTAAAGAGAAGAGAGGATAATTATTAGTAGGCAAGATGTACAGCTTATATACTACTCAGAAACTATCTAGAATGTTCTCCAATACTAGAGAGTATGAGTCAATGGAATATAGAGGAAAGCTGAGTAAGAGCTGAATAAGTAGAGTCGGGCAGAACATCGGCGATGCTCGGCGAAAAGTTGAACCGTGGGAAATACCAAAATAACAACATGTACCTCTTTTGGGTCTTGGTGGTCAAAAACCTCCACAGCTCATCTATGGATAATCTGGTGTTTACTGCTCAAGCCCATGAGGAACAAATCCTTACAACTTCGAGAATAATTCTCAATTTTTGACACCATCAGAGGCGGATCACACATTTTTTTCACACGGAATTTCTCGATAGAATTCTCTGAATTCGGCGGAATCATGATCAGCTCGCAAAAAGGAGTCGATTGGCGGTTTTTTTTCATATTTTTAGCTAATTTTTATGACTTTTCTCAAAATTTGGAGCCAACTTTCGGAAAAATCCTTGAATTGAGACTTTTTGCTCGTGCCGATCTATTCATTACCTTCCTGATTGACACAGAAACAGGTTTCGGAGGTATCGGACAAGGCGTACATACCAAATGAATCGATTTTCCCACGCATCCCAAATAGGCGGGCTTTGATTGTCCTCTACTGTACATACTCTGGAAGGCTCCATGCCCGCAGCCTCGTTGTCCAATCTATGCACTCACTAGGGCGCAGCATTCCGCACATTATTTATGCCCGCATCGTATTTAACTTCGTCGGCATTGCGCCGTCTCATTCCGAACTCAAACTTCATATATCATAATATCACCCCGCTCTGGCATATGAAAACTCGGCCGGACGTCTACTTACCTACCTGCCGAGCGCTGATGCTCATTAGCATTTAGGCGGCCATAGATCTCAATTAGGGTATCATCCGCCCCAGCATCCACTCAAACTCATGTAAGGCTCCAACCTTTTAGTTTTCGTTTGCGCCGGAGCGTAAACTAAACGGAAAAGGTAATAAAACGTTTAAAAACAGTTTAAACAGTTTATAAACGGTAGTTTCGGGGGGGTCGATGGATAACAGCCAAAATGCCATAATCCGTACTAACCTCGATTCAAACTCCCAGTGTGACCGTCCCAGTGGGCTCTAGTTGGCTCAGTGCATTATCAACTCTGGGAATCAAGTTCTGTAGTGATGCATATGCGAGGACAAATTGACAGGGAGAGATGGTTCATACATTTTTGGTATTCCGCATACAACTTCGTGTATGTACCTTGACAGTGTTCTCCTAGGCTATACTGCCCCCTGAGAGATTTAAACAGGGTCTGGAAGGGTGCGGGACCAGTGTCAAGGCCCGTCGAGTGACCGCAGCCGGTGGTGTTGCAAAGTGAACCGTGGGAAATGCCTCGGGCATCTCGGCGGTGTTCAAAGTATGGGTGTGTGTCACTCAGTCTCAACCACAAGCAGCTATCATGGAGTCTCGAACATTATGGTGTTTCGTTACATCAAGCCTGGAAGTTTGAGGTCTTTAAATGCTCAATGTTTCAACTCCCTGCCGAGATAACCGTTTAACCGTTTATTTTCCGTGTGTTTATCGTTTGCGACCCTTCGTAAACTAAACGGAAAAATACACGGTTTTAATCGTTTAAAAACGTTTATAAAAGGAAACGGTTGGAGCCTTAAACTCATGACGGACCTCTACTTTCACGTCCATTACTTCTGCTCTGTTGTTGGCTCTGTCCGTTGCGGACAATCACTACAAACACCAACAACGTCATTGCAACAGCACGGCTATCGAGTATGGGTACCCACTAGGCATGTGTTCCTGTTCCGAGCATTCACGCTCATTGTGTCATTACTACGCACCCTGCACTTGTGTCCAGAAACTTACCTGGGTGTTCTGTCTGTGGAGCACTACACCACTTGCTCTCTCTCTTTGAGTATAGGCACTCATTACTGAGTCCTCCACCGCCTCCTCCGTGCCCCGAGCAGTGTTGCGGTTAAGGGTTAAGGGTTAATTAAGGGTCACCCTTAATAAGGCCTTAATATTAACCCTTAACGGTGGCTGAGAATCTTGTTAAGGCCTTCTTAAGGCTAATGATGGGCCATCAGTCTGGTTGAGCAACCTAAGAATTCATGTGAGTATCATGCTAGGTCCTTCTGCTGTACTTCTGTGTTGAGAATGCAGCTTTGCTAGTGTTCAGAACCTTGCCAGGAGCGTGTGTATGACAGGAAGGATCAGGAACTTCCAGATATGGAACCTGAGTTAATGAAACACAAAAGGGTGAGCAACAGAATTTGGTCGATGCATGCTGGTCTACTCCCTCAGCCTCAGGGAGACCTTCGAGTGCTAAGTTTCGCTCTATCTGTCCGTTTTGCTGGTTTTCCGCTTTAGGAAATTAACGGTTATTAAGGGTACCCTTATTAAGGCCTTCTTAAGGGTCTTACAGCTGTTTGCAGAATTGATGACAGTCACTAAAAATAAAATGAAAAGAAAACTTTCAATGCACTCACTTGCGGCGCGCATTTCTCGATTGTTTCTCTCTCGATCTTGTTGATTGTTTTTGCATTGCCAAGAACGTAAACCAGCCTTTCAAACCGTACCCTATTGGTGAGGTAATTCAAATAGCTTACCGACGCCAAAAATCACGCTGGGTGGTTCACCCTACGCGTTGTTTCATTCACAGCTCACTCATTTTTCAACCAATCCCCGTGATTTTGGACAGTTGTGACGCTAGCATGGTGGCAATCAATTAGGACGTCTCAAATTCCGTCGGCACAATGGGGCATTGGCGGCAACCCCACATTGAGAAGATATTCTGAGAACAACATTGCGCAAGGTTGCCTCATGAGAAAAGCATTATGTCTGCACATATATGCATTCTCCCATTCTCCACCTTCTGGATACATATGGACTCATCAAAATCGGATCAGAATTGAGTGATTATTGATCAATTCAACATCAAGGAGGTAACACTGGGAGCAATTTTTAGCTTCCTTGGAACTCTCAATTAGAAGACCAGAACTATACTGAATTGTAGCCCCGCTTCTGCCGTTCCTAGCACAAGTCGAATGTCAGAAATCGGTTGAGATTTGGGTTCGAAACGAGCCCGGCAAAACGACGGCTCAAGGATCTTTGATTGTTTGCTTTCGGGCCGACTGTCATCCATTCTGCAAACAGCTGTAAGGCTTAACAATAATTCTCTCCCTTAATAAGGCCTTAATCCGCAACACTGGCCCCGAGCGTTACCGAACGTCATTCGCTCAATGTCACTGGCAGAAACCACTCGACGCGAATTAATTACCTTCCACTCCTCCCCGAGTCGCGGATTCTGGACTCATTCAACTACTATTCCTTGCGCCGTTGAAGGGAATCCTCTCCAATCCAACCCATTCAATGAAGATGGCGGCCTACCCCGTATGCAGGAAATACCGGCTTGTTATTCGGAAATATTACTTACCCGGGCTCATCCCTCCCGCGTCTTCCCTTGATTAGCTGTGCCGTGACTAGCCCTGATTCCTCATTCGCGGGTCGAAACCGCGGGATTTATCTACATAATCCTTCTCCCCCCCCCTCCCCTCTTTCTACCCGATACATAATTAAGGGTTCAGAACCCGATATTTGGATGTTGAAAACCCACTCGATCGTCGACACCTCTTCTGGAGTATTGAAACCCATTGAGACTACGAGGATGAAAGTTTATTCCCGATGTTCTTCTCTCCCTCCCTGGATTCTTCACCCAGATTGAGTCAACCGCCATACACTGACTCGGAATCTCGCAATGTCCCGCATAAGTGATTACACTTTTCCTCGAGCGCTGGATTCGTTCGGACAACCTCAATACACGGTTAATACATGCCCCGTTTACCTCGCTTGGGTGTCAACCATTTCGAGGTTGAAATTTCGAACTATCAATTGGCTATCAACACCACTTCCCAGCATCATTCCGGACACCTTTATGTGTACCCCGACACAGATAAATACTTGTAACTTATGGCGTCATGCTGCAGTCGCGGTTCGGAAGTACTGGAACTCCGGCGGCCAGAATACCGAGATTAAGCCACCGAGGCTCTCAGAACTCATTATACATGTTCACCAGTACTGGAACTCCAGGGGCCAGAATACCGAGATTGAGCCACCCAGGCCCTCAGAACTCATTATACGTGTTCACCTTAAACCTTCTCTACAACTAGGGTTTTATATCAATTATAACACCCGATTTGAATACCCAGCCTCGGTTCCGCTCCGATTCCTACCATAGCATTCCCATCCGGACTTGAGAATCTTTGCGCATTTCGCCCAAAGATTCCTGCTCAATTAGTGGCCTTTCGAACTTGGACTCCCCAACAACTTCGCGTCATACAACGTCTAGAATCTTATGCTTGATCAACGAAGTGCGATTGCACCTGTTACCATCGAGGAATTTGAATACCGACGGCCTTCCCTCTGGACAATTCTTGGTCCAACCCAACAACATATTTGAGACCGGTTACAGCTAATCCCGAAAGTAATGAGAATGACGGATTTTTTTTCGCGTGTTCCCGATTTAGAATTCCCAAAGGGGAAGCGGCCGCCCTAATCCTTCGTCACCACCGATGCTCGCTCTCGTCTACGCCTCCGTCTTGTCCCTCGTCGTTCACGCCTCGCTTATCGCCGTATTACTCCTCGTCTTCCCCGTTGCCGCTCGCCGACTCGCCGGCAACACCTTGTAACAGTTGAGTTTTATTGCTATTCTCAAAAATAATGACACAACCTGAAAAAAAAAAAAAAAAAAGTTTTGGGCAGAGGTCGCCAGTTCGAGTCGGAATGCCGGCATCATTTTCAAGTATAACACACCCAAACAACGCGTCAATTTCGACGCGTCCGCGTTTCCTGTGGGACTTTCTGCACGCTTCTCAGGGCATCCTGCTTTGGGGGTTACTGGGTAGTCCTAGGAGTCCCGCTGCATGGAAGGGTTGGCCGGGGCTGGTGCATTTGTTAAAAATTGAACAAATTGGAGCAGTCCACAAGCAGCTCCACTGGTACACCGAGGTTTCTGTAACATTTGGGTCATCATCTGAACTCATGGAATAGAATAAACCACCCTGAACTCCTCGAACTGCACAACGAGCTGATCAGAGAGAGCATATACTTGATGGCTACATCAAACCAGGTTTAATTACTACACTCACCACCGCTCAACCCGGGGAGCCGGGTTATTACATCCAAGTATATAATGACACGTGAATCTTGGACTCAGTGTGGAATCCTCTGCTTGTAGCAGTGGCCAGAGACCCTGGCGGGCAGGGCAAGATCTCAGATGAGGAATGCAACACCGGAGATCACTGAAACCACTACACCTCATGTGTCAATGAGAACTGTGAGAATGAGGGGGTTTAGCGCGTAAATACATGTGGTGGATAACTATGAAACAATTCTGTTGAAGCCCGTGCTGAAGAATAACTTGAAGTATGACGGGAAATGCCACTACTCAGGGCAACACTGCTGCTGGTACAGTGCACCGACACTTGCTGTCACATGAGGAGCCTAAGAGTCCATCCTGAAGAGCCTAAGAGCGCAACGAGAGTCCGTGGGTTGCAAGCCGTGAGCTAAGCCGTGCGTCTGGTAACTTCCAAGAAGTTGAACAGAGCTTCCTCGCTGTGAGGTGAGTTCTACCTGTGAAGAACACTAAAACATTATCTGTGCTTCATGCAATTCACCCCTACTATGCGGAGATAAAATGCCGCCGTTGTGGCCGGCAGGAAACGCGGACGCGTCGAAATTGACGCGTTGTTTGGGTGTGTTATACTTGAAAATGATGCCGGCATTCCGGCTCGAACTGGCGACCTCTGCCCAAAACTTTTTTTTTTTTTTTTTTTTCAGGTTGTGTCATTATTTTTGAAAATAGCAATAACTTTATTATTACCCCCACCTTACCTCTCCAACATTCCTTTATTCCGACTTGACGCGGCTGTCGCCGGCGCGATACCAGCTGATCATCGCGATCCACGCTCCCTTGATATCTTTTCCCCTTTCGACAGATTCCGATGTGCCTTCCCTGGAAGCGATTGACTTGAACGAGAACGAGCTGAAGAACTGTGATGGCTACGACGACACACCTAGCGTTTCGCACGAAACGGACTTGAAGATTGACATGGATCCGCGCGCCGATTCGCTCGCGCTACAGATGAAAGACTGGAACACAAGCTGTGGAATCAAAGGTCTTCTTACTGATTCTGGAGTACCTGTACCCAGTATCCTGAGCACACCACAAATTCCGCGCTGTGCGTCCGCGCACCAGAACTTGAACCCCAAGATCATTCGGCCGTTTGGGCCCGACAGTTCGATGTCCGAGATGGAGGGCGGGAGCCCCGCAGACTTGTTGATTGTTGATGTTGAGACGACGCCGGTGTGTAACACGGAGTTGAGCGCGAGGAAAGCGACAGAGATGGAGGCAAGAGACAAGCCTCAGTCCGATCAATCATTCCTTGATCCGCCGCCGCTGATCTCCGCGGAACCAAATTGGTTGGTTTTGGGAGAAGGCGCGCAGACGATACCATGCGCCGCGCCCACTCGTTTCCCGAACTATTTTGCACAGACAAGTACTCGGCTGCACTGGCCTGATGTTTTGCCTCGGATTTTACACCAGATTAACCTTGGAATTTGAACTTGAACACTCCTTCTCGCCGGACTGCGTTCAAACCACGCACACCGACTCGAAGACTCTCGCTGAGGATTATTCCACCGAGACTAATGAACTTAACAACCACGAGGTTTAGATCGTCGCGTATCGACGACCTGGAGGGCGGATGTAACAGTTGAGTTTTAACTTTATTATTACCCCCACCTTACCTCTCCAACATTCCTTTATTCCGACTTGACGCGGCTGTCGCCGGCGCGATACCACCTGATCATCGCGATCCACGCTCCCTTGATATCTTTTCCCCTTTCGTTTACCTGTCAACCCGTCGTATATAAACCTGTGATGTCCGTAGTTAGTCCCCCGGTCAATACTATCGCTACGCCACTCACCTCGTTGGACCGACGAACCCCCCTCTTGCGCCGGAACTAGCAGCCGACTGCTGCTCTCCGTCACACACCTCCCATATTTATTCCTCCTCCTTCACTCCTCTCTCTGCCGACCCGAGTCCTGGACATGGATTGACCACCTCGCACATCACCAGTCTTCCGGCTGCCCTCGGAGTGGCCAGCGCTTCTTCTTACACCGTAGTAGCTGCAGTGACCATCATGCTTTATTGCTGCGTGGCTCGCACTGCTGCAGATGTTGCTGGTGTCGGTTGTTGTGCTGTCGCCGCCGCTGCCGCTCTCAGGAAAGCCGCGAGCGCATCACTGGGCTAGACACGAACCACTTCCCAACTAAAAAGGCCTGAGAATTTGCGACTCACGCTCTGGCTTTTCCGTCACCAGCCGTTTCACAGCGTCCATCGGTGTTGTATCCTCGTCGTCGTCGGTGAGGTCGCTCATAATGTCGATGGCATCGGCCTCCGGAGGCACCATTGGAATGCTGGAGGAATGGGAAGTGGGTCGAGGACAAGAAAGAGGAAGGGAAGCGAAGAAGCCGCGACACGGCGACTTCCCCTTTGGGAATTCCAAATCGGGAACGCGCGAAAGAAAAAAAGATATTCTCATTACTTTCGGGATCAGCTGTAAAATCACTGGACGCTGCAAACCTAGCCGTGCTCCGCGCGGAACCGCATATTTCTTACCCCCATCAGTTGCGGGATGGCAGTTCCCACGGTTGAATTTCCATTGATGTTACGTCGCGCAAGGGTTCGGTACCCGAAGGCCTCCCATGCCAGTCATTATCATTCGCGCAGCCAGAACATTGCATGTCCTTTCACAGGGCATATTGCCGTCATGCGTAGCATTCGTTGTCCAGCCTCCACGTTTACACACCTGGGACTCGGAGCTGTAGACGCCAATTGATTGAGAAAGACCTCAATCCACGCCTGAGCCCACCTTAAGGTCGGAACATAAACTACGGTGGACTTCCCTATGCGCAAGCTCCCTACCTCACCTCTGGTCGCATGCTGCTGGGTTATTCCCAGTCCACCCCGGCATGCCATAACCATTACACCAACACCTCGGCCCGGTGCGGGCAGGGCCAATTCGATATTCGGACCTTCAACTCAACGGCTACACCCACATCAAACTGGGGTATGAAGATTAGCATTTTTACTACGGTCTTTCAGACGGCACATTGCTGCGGTAGACCACAAATCAGTGGTTCATCAGCAATCATACACAAAAGTTCAGTACTTGCACCATTGCGCCGCCCGCGGCAATGGGTCTTCACTAACCGGGACCACTAATACCCGGGCACCACTCGACCACTCAATATTCCATATCCACTGTGCCCAAAACTGCGATGGGTCCGCCCTTACACTTATCCCCATCTTTGCGTCGCGCACGACAAATATTCGACATGACAATGGTCTCATATGACCATATATAATTCAGACCTAGGTTACCACACCGCGCTACTGGAATTACCTTATCATTTAGGCCTAAGAATATACCTTCCCCGCTGTCAAGAATTACATGGAGCCACTCGACTCTGTCCTTGCCAGCGCAGACTAATAGTACAACCAGGAATTCAACCTTTCGACTCACTACTTTCCCCACCGCTACTATTGCCTACCTTCCTCACTTCGGCCAATTCCCTCTCGGCATTCCGAAGAGCCGGATGCGTGTTCTAAAATTCCCACGGTTCAATCTCACGGGATATTGAAGCACAAATAAAACCAGTACAATCCTCCCTCGTGTTCCAACGTACCAATTCAATGGACTCCGGAGGCCGCCTTCCGTTTTGGGTTAGCCACGGGCTCTGGGTCTGCCCTTGTCTGGGCGGCACTTTTGGGTTCATTCTCGTGCATCCCCATCGCTCTGCGCCCTGGAAGCCGGCGGCAGCAAACGGGACTGCCGCCGGTCCCCCACAGCCCAACATATATATGGCTGTCTCTTCTAGTGGGGGAACACAGCCGTGAACAAGATAGACGCACCGGAGAAGCCCGCGGAGGCGGTGCAATGTCTTGTGATGGCGGAGTGAGGGGACGATCGGATCTTCTCTCCTCCGTCCACCACACTCCGCCATATCGACTAGAGCTACAAGCTCAACCTCAACACAATACCCTCAAGATACCAGAATTCTTTTCCCCACCCACCCTCGCCTTAGGAGCAGCGTAGTAGCACGTAGCATACATGCATGTTTTAACCACTGAGACAGCCGTAGAGTAGAGCGTTTGGGGCCTGCATCGGGTTCATTCTCGTGCATCCCCATCGCTCTGCGCCCTGGAAGCCGGCGGCAGCAAACGGGACTGCCGCCGGTCCCCCACAGCCCAAAATATATATGGCTGTCTCTTCTAGTGGGGGAACACAGCCGTGAACAAGAACTTCTATTGAGAATATCACACTTGAGTTGGTGGTAAAGAAGAGAGAGATGATAATTATTACTAGGCAAAATGTACAGCTTATATACTACTCAGAAACTATCTAGAATGTTCTCCAATAGTAGAGAGTATGAGTCAATAGAATATAGAGGAAAGTCATAGAGTCTGGTAGAACACCGAGGAAGGTTCGGGCTAGTTCGGGCAAGGCCGAACCCGTGGGAACCAAATTACAACACTCCCCCTCAAGCGCGAATCATGCCGAGGCGAGAGACGAAGTATTCGTGCTTGGACTTGTCAAGTGCTTTGGTGAACAAGTCCGCGGTGTTCTCCGAGGTTGGGCAGTAGGATACTGACACTTCCTGAGAAGTAATTCTCTCCCGAACAAAATGATGCCGAACATCAATGTGCTTTGAGCGGGCGTGAAAACCAGAGTTCTGCGCGAATGAGATAGTGCCGTGGTTGTCAACCGAAATGTGTGTGGGAAGGGAGGACTGAGGGCCGAGTTCCGTAAGCATGCTGCGAAGCCAGAGTGCTTCACGGGTCGCGGAAGCGAGAGCCATATACTCGGCTTCCATGCTGGAAAGTGCGGTTGTCGGTTGTTTCTTGGAACTCCAGGTAACGACTCCCCCTGCAAGCATGGAGAGATACCCGGTGACGGATCTGCGGTCGTCTGGAGAGTTTCCCCAGTCGGCGTCGGAAAACAACTCGATAACGGAGTGTTGGTCCGAGTTATATTAGGGTATATCACAGTAGACGATTTCGAGGATTCCGGGGCTCGATTTCGATTGCTCGATTTCGCAGGGGTCACCCTGTGACTGCAGACGCCGACATCACTGAATTTCGGCAGCCACTTGCGGAGATTGGCAGGAATCACGGCAATTTTTTTTCACAGATTTTTTTCCGTCTCAACGTCGACAAATCCGCCAACCGTGTATTCCAACGACTCAGTCTCAGTCTGCGGCGCGCTGACAGCCATTCCGGATTACTTGGGACATCGTAACGTGTCGCACATGGTGGATTCCATACTGCACATGACCACCGCATCAGCCTCACCGTTTATGCCGCTCAGGCCGAACGCGATTTCACCGATTTCGAGCAACCGAGCAGAGTTGATTTGATGTCACGCTGCCTCGAAATCGAACTCGGAATCGAATCGAAATCGAGCTCGGAATCCACGAAATCGTCTACTGTGATATACCCTAATTAATGCCGAGGTTGACAGTTCCGCGAAGGTAGCGAAAGATGCGCTTCACGGCGGTGAAATGCGCGGGACCTGGGTTCAGACTGAATTGGGAGACAGTCTGCACGGCAAAGGAGATGTCGGGTCGAGTAGAAATGGCGGCATACATGAGTGAGCCGACCATGTTCTGATACACGGCTTTGATCTCGGGGTAGGATTCAGAGTCGGGCGTTTTGGCGAGTTTGACGTGGGAATCCATCGGAGTGGCGACGGGAGTGGAGTTGTGCATCTGGAACCGTTCGAGGATTTTGGAGATGTACTGAGATTGGCTCAGAAAGATTGAGCCATCAGTCTCCCGAGCAATTTCCATGCCCAAAAGCTGGGGCCGAGCTTTTTGATGTTGAACATAGATTCAAGTTCCGATTCCGCGGCAGCCATGAGAGCCGGTGAAGATGCAAGTACAGTCATGTCATCAACGTGAACTGCAACGATCGTTATGTCGGCACCGTTGCGCTTCAGGTAGACGCACTGGTCCGAAAGAAGTCGAGTGTAGCCGCGGGAAAGGAATGATGAGTTGAGTTCGAGGTTCCAGATACGGCCTGATTGTTTAAGGCCATAGAGTGCCTTGTGAAGTTTCCACACATGGGTAGTGCCGTCGTGATAGAGTTCTGGCTGTTGCATATAAATCTCCTCGTCCAGTTTGCCGTTAAGGTACGCGCCGATCACGTCAACAACGTGTATGTCGAGATTGTAGCGCGCGGCAAGGGCGAAGAGCAGCCGGATGGTTTCCATTCGAACAACAGGGGCGAAGGTCTCGTCGTAGTCAACACCCGGGATCTGGGAAAAGCCTTTGGCAACAAGCCAGGCTTTGTAGCGAGTGATGGTGCCGTTCGCATCGCGTTTGACGCGGAAAACCCATTTACAGGCAACTGGGGTCCTGTCTTTGGGAAGTGGTGCGAGAGTAAATGTGCCGAGTTGGCGGAGCTGTTCCAGTTCATCATCCATTGCTTTGTTCCACTCGGGCCAGTGGGGGCGAGATTTTGCCTCTGCAACTGTGAGCGGATCATTGGAGATGGGATCAGCGACGGCGGCTAGCGCGTAGGCGGGAAAAGCGCCAGGCTTGGCGTATTTGCGTGTGCGAGAACCGAGAATGATGTTGTTCTCGTCAATAGCGCTACTGATGTCGCGGGGTGCTTTGGGCGTGGAAGGCGGAGTGGGGTTTGTGGATGCCGTCAAAGTGCTCAATGTTGAAACACGGGAAATTGGCGCTGGTTGTGGTGCAGGTGCAGCCACGGGAGGAGACGGAGCCTCGGGCTCAACCGGTGCCTCGGGCAAAGTTTGCAAAATTTCCTGACTCTCCCCCTTGAGCTGAGGCGGAGTCGGAACAGATGTGGATGTGTTGTTGATAAATGTGATGTTCCGTGAGGTAAGGACCTTGCGGTTGGCGGGATTATAGTACCGCCAGGCCTGGGATTCGTCGGAAAGTCCAACAAAGATGCAAGAGCGTGTCTTAAATCCAATTTTGGAGTTCTTCCCGTCCTGCTGTAAAACTTCGCATGGAGTCCCGAATTCCTGCAGTGCGGCGACATTCGGCTTCTTACCCCAAAAGGCTTCGTCCGGAGTGATCTTATCGCCAAGAGCACGCGTGGGAGATCGGTTCTTCAAGTATGTGACGTATGCGACAGCTTCAGGCCAGAGGTACGATGGAACATTCAATTGGCAGCGAGAAGCATGGCACGTGCATGCTCGATGAGTGTGCGGTTGAGGCGTTCGGCGACGCCGTTCTGCTGCGGTGAATAGGGTGCCGTAAGTTCAAGGCGGATGCCGCGGGAAGCGAGATATGCTCGAGCCTCCTTGGAGATGTATTCCTTAGCATTGTCGGAGTGAAATGCCTTGACGCGTTTGCCGGTTTGGTTGAGAATGTAGGCTTCATAGTCCTTCATTCTGGGTAGGACCTCTGTGCGCTTCTTCATCATATAGATTATGGTGCGTCGTTTCGCACCGTCAGTAAAACTGACATAGTACCGCTCGCCGTTGATGCCGGTGACACGAGAAGGTCCCCAGACATCGGTAAAGGTCATTTCGCCAATCTCCGTGTACTCGCGTTCAGCCTCAGCTGGAAACGGAGCGACAGAGGACTTGGCCTTGATGCAGGTGGCGCATTGGGCTGAAGGGGTGCTCGAAGGATCAATGTTCATTCCTTCAACCATGTTGTGGTTCTTCAGCAATTTAATGGATGCTGGAGCAATATGCCCAAAAATGCGGTGCCACTTATCCCAGGAGTGTGTGGGAGCGACGGCGGCAAAGACGGGGGTGAATGAAGCTGCGGTGGGTGAAGACTCCGGCGGAGTTGGCGCGTCTGATGGAGCTGATGCGGCGGTCGGCACAACTGATGGCTGGACCGGCATGGCGAGAGTGGTGGGTGTCGTGGATCGGCCAGCGGCGGGAGTAATTTTAACGTGGTAAAGATCACCAATGCGTTTGCCGCGCATGATTTCCTGGCGCTTTGGGCCAGGAGCGTAGACGTGCATGAGATCACCGTCAAATTGGATCGAAAATCCAGCGCCGGCCATACGGCCAATGGAGATCAAATTGTACGGTGAGTCGGGGACGTGGAGAGAGTCCCGAAGGGCGATAGTGTAGGCTGAATTTCCTGCGTGGGAAGCGACGGCAGCGGTGCCGGTTCCGTGGCAACGGACACTGCCAAAACCAGAGACTGTGTGATTTCCGGCGGTAGTGTACGCCTGGAACGATTCTCGTGAGATGAGAATATGTTTGGTAGCGGCGGAATCAGCAATCCACGCGCCGCGGGGAGGGGGTGATGCGCTATCCTGCGCCATAAATGCAAAGTCGGTGGTTTCGGAGGTAGATGATTGCGCGACGTGCGCCTGATGTTTGGTCGCATAACGCGCCTTCGAGTCGCGCGTGTTCTGCTCCTTCTGGGCAGGGGAGTATGTTTTCCCCGCCTTGGCGTCACGGCAGTCCCCAACCATGTGCCCGATCCTGCCGCAGCCGTAGCAGGTAATCTTCGGGTTGAACTTGGACTGTTTGCCGTGGCCGTGATGTTTCTGATGGTGGTGTGCCGGAAGCGCTACCTCGTCGGAAGAGGGTTTAGCTTAACGACGGCGGTCCTGCTCGAGAATACGAGCGACGAGTTTCTTGGAGTCGGTCAACGATGCCGTGTCGATCCCTGAGGTAAAGGAGTCCCAGGAATCCGGCAGTGACGTGAGAAGCGTGATGGAGTACTCCTCCTCGGACAGTTTCGTGCTCTGCGCCGCCAACTTGGAGCGCAAATTTGTGAGGGCACGAATATGCTCCTCGATGTCCCCACCTTCCTCGCAGTGGAGGCGTGAGAGTTGACGTCGGAGCAATACGATGGCGATTACACCCTTCGGCTGATATGTGTCGGCAAGAGTGTTCCATGCGGATGAGGAAGTGGTCGCGTCGGTGATATAAACCAACGGGTCGTCCGAGACTCGAAGTCGGATCTGGGAGAGGGCCTGACGGTCCTTGCGCTCCCAGGCTAGAATGGCGGCGGCCTGGGTACCCTCCGGATCAACAATTTCCCCGTTAGTATTGCGTGTGTGCGCGGGGCGCGGGAGGACACCGGTAACATATTCGATGAGCCCCTGATCCGTGAGGATGTCCGTCATCTTGACGGCCCATGTGGCGTAATTTTCCTCGCCGAGGAGATGCTGGATGCGATATGCGGAGGTGGTGGAGTCGGACATGATTAAATGTGTGATGGGTGGCTGGTCTGGTGTGCGGTGCAAGAGGCGTAGTAGTGTGCGTCGCTGCAGTGACTTTTTGAGCTCTCAGGCTAGGCGATGATCGATGTCGAAGGTTACGGGAGTAGTCTGGTTAAGTCAGTTAAAGCCGGGGCCCATAACCTATTGAGAATATCACACTTGAGTTGGTGGTAAAGAAGAGAGAGATGATAATTATTGGTAGGCAAAATGTACAGCTTATATACTACTCAGAAACTATCTAGAATGTTCTCCAATACTACAGAGTATGAGTCAATGGAATATAGAGGAAAGGCATAGAGTCTGGTAGAACACCGAGGAAGGTTCGGGCAAGTTCGGGAAAGGCCGAACCCGTGGGAACCAAATTACAACAATTTTCTCTCTTGCCTCCCCGGCGCTCGCCCATTTTTGCAGGGTTTGAACTGCGTTGTTTTGGGGGGGCATTGTCTTTCTTGGGTGTTTGCCTGGGACTCCCTTGTTGTGATATCGGTAGGTCGTTAACTTGGGTCACTCGACTGTTAGGTCTTGGGTTACAATCCACTGGGGCTGTAGGCACCAGTGGCTAGCTTATATACTACACAGAATAGCTACTAGAATATTCTACAAGTGTCCACGCTCTCGGGGAGAATTAGTAAGCCATCAGTAAGCCCGTCGGGCACACTTCGGGCTCACAAATACAACATCCCTGATGGACTACTGGGCTACTGGAACCTCTGGGATCCGACTAGGAGGGATATCAAGTCTGGATGCCTTGGCAACGCCTCTATACCCGCAGTGCGCTTGGAGTCGGACGAAGACTTGGACTTTGGGGATGGAGGAGGCCCGAGCTCCCACTGTCTGTATATCTTGATACTCTGCTGCTTCTGCCCCCGGCTCAGAAGGCACCTTCAATTAGTGTAACCCCTATGTTATGTCATACAGTGCGACAACTGCGCCGCCGCGCTTCCTACTCTTGGGCGGTATATTCTGGCAACCATACTCTCTGGGTCTGGATGTATCCTTTCCCTAGTCTAAAGTCCGGATCCTGCTGACGCCACCGAATGGGCATCCGTCACTTACTCGGGCTTTGGCCACCTTTTATTTCCGCTCGCATGCCACGCGTTCCGCGCCGCTGCACTGGGGCGGGTTTAAAGTCCGAATTTCGGTGAAGCACCCTTTGTTTGCATGCTCATTGCGAGCCTCTGCGACGTACAGTTGTGGACAAACAAAACCCGCAAATAGTCTGTAGCCTTATCTAGAATTAGTTTGGCTTCAATTTTTGTGGGATTGGGTACAGAATTGTCCAAAGAGCTCAAAAAACATGCTCCGAAGTTTTTCCTACGAGAGATTAGCGGGGCCAAAATTTTGGCCGTTCTGTGAAAAATGAATTTAAGATTTGAGTCGATTCCCGAAAAATCGATTTTTCTAGCACGGCCACACATCACGGATCAATTACTTTTGGACTTGAACAACCGCCTCGATCGCCTGCGATCGCCGCCAGAGCGGTCGCCGAGATTGAGCGATGCTGCCTCAGCTTCTTCACATTTGGTAGGCACTCAAACCGCCAGGACCTAACTGGGGCTGGGGAAATGTCCCGGGACGGAGGGGCCGTCGAGAAAGGGCTAGAGGTTGCTGTTTCACTCGGCGGAGGGAGAACAATATCCTCGTCATTTTCCAGCAGCTCCTCGTCCTGAGCGGGGGCAGAGGAGGACGAAGACAATACTGAGAAGTTGAGTTTCGTCTGGGACTCTGGGTGGTGTTTGCTTTCGCATATCTTTTAGTGTTGCCGGGGTTCGGTTAGGTTCGGTTTTTTCCGAAATCTCCCGAACCTCGAACCTAACCGCCACCGAACCCCAGGTTCGGTTCATACAGGTTCGGTTCAGGTTCAGGAGGGGTTCGAACCTGGATGAACCTGAAAATTTTCCGCAGGCACTTGGAGGTTGCAGAAATATTCTAGAAGATGCTATCCACCTGTGTGGTCCATGGCATGGTCCCCAAGAACACTCAAGACTGATGTGACCGCCCCAAAGTAAGCATTCTGCCAGTCCATCAACATCACAACCTACCTGCAGCACCATTCGGGTCGCCCGAAAAGGTCCATGGCCCATGGTAGTCCTTAGCCATCTATATGGGGCTATTGTGGACCAGGTCTGGGGTGAGAGACTGAGTTTTGCAGCCAAAAATCTCTCAAAACTCCCCTCAGGTTCGAACCGGTTCGCACCGGTGCGCACAGGTTCAGCAAAAAATCAGAATCTCCGAACCTCGAACCTGACTTGAGGTCCGGTTCGGGTTCGGTTCAGGTTCGGCAGAGGTTCAGAACCTAACCGCGGCAACACTAATATCTTTGCTGGGTCCGCAATGATTTACTCACGGTGTCGGGGCCTTTTATGTTCCGCGCGACCCCCTCGATGGATCGGTCCAGTTTCTTGATATTCAGATGCGCCTCGACGAGCTGCGTCGATTGCACATTTTTTCATTATTTACCGTGGGAAATTGGGTGGATGCCAATATTTTCGGCACTCCGGATCACTAAATATTGATTTACCGAGGAACGGCTCGACAGAATCACTCAATTTATATATGGGCCGGTAGCCCTCGACGAGATCTATCGATTCCCCTCTTCACTTCGGCTAAAATATTCAACTTTTTTTTTGGCGCGTTTTGTTTGTCCACAACTGTACTCCAATTTTTTGGGGAATTTCTGCGAGGCTTTGCCTCGCCAGCGCGTGGGATCACGGCATCAAGCCGGTGTCTGCCGCGATTTCAACGCGCCGAGTTCTAACTCATTTATCGTGACTCTAAGTGAGCAAAATATTCAAATGGGTAACATAGGTTCACCTAGAGAAGTTACAGGCCAAAAAATGCGTGTCTAGGCCAAAAGCTAGTCGAAAAGCAATTTGCTTATGTGAGATTACATAATAGCGGCGCTACGCCAACAAACCCCCGCGGTAACAGCTAGACTAGGTGTGACACGAGGGCGCGGAGGAGGGAGGCGGCAGAGAAGGGACGGGGCGGGTAGATGCAGGGACATTGATTCATCACCACCGCGACGGTGTTGAGGTGGAAGGTGAAGCGCTGTGTGATATACGCCCATTAAGGCTCCAACCATTTCCGTTTTAAAACAGTTTCAAACGGTTATAACCGTTTTTATTTCCATTTGATTTGAAGGACCGGGCAAACGATAAACGGTTAGCAAACAAACGGTTCAAATGGTTTCAAACTCACTGTTGCCCAAACTGGGCTGAACGTTCAACTCCGGCCGAAAAATGAAACCTGTGGGACCTGAAATCTCAATGAAGGCAAAAAAGAAAGATTGTCACCAGTGAAAGCTGGGGCGTGGCAGAATATTTGAGCATCCTAGATTGGGAGCATGAGCCGTTGACCAGCACAGCACCCTTGTCGGAAAAAGATTTGTTGACCTATCAGGTCTGAAACCGTCCGACGACCTAATTTGGCCTGAAATTGCTTCGGTGGGAGCCATTTCACGTCTGATATGGTCTGAAAGGTTCATATATTGTGGCCCCCCTCCCCTTCTTTTTTTCCTCTGACAGTTCCCCTCGGTATTCAGCTAGGACCATCGTTGAATGTTCACAGATGACAAGCATTCATTGTGGAGCTACTGTGGGGCCTCAACCCGTTGCCCGGAGCAAGGTACATAACTCAGGTCATGTCCTTCTAGCCGAATTCCCATGTGTATACGCGCGTCTGCGAGTTGAGACTGACTTGTGCACTAAGTTCCCCGACCTCCACACTCACTACTTACTTACTTACTTACATAGCATTACTACTACTACTACTACTCGTACGAGAATCTAATACAACACTCAGCACTGAGTCCCTTCCTAAAGACCCATCCTTGGAAGGGGGGAAGAGTTTTCTATTACCGCCGCGAAGTGCCTGACCACGCCTGATATTCCCCAATTTACCTGGTCACTTCGTCATTCCTGATATTCGAAAATGGTACATTTCTGGATAATATCAACCCCCCTCCAGCCCGACGACCTGGTATTGGAAAATTTGGCCAAATTTTCCAAGACCAGGTAACAAAGATTTTTCCGACACTTGGATCAGTGTCTTTAACGAGTAGAACGAGTAGCAGGCCTCTGGAGACAATCACACATGGTTGGAACTCCCCTGGTGAACTTGCCAAGATAGTCTATCGCTGAAATCCGACCCACTCTTTCAGGCACGCAGAATTACCGTTTAAAACAGTTTGAAACGGTTTGAAACTGTTTTTTAACCGTTTCCGTTTCCATTTGCTCCGACCTTCAAACGGAAATGAAATGGTTGGAGCCTTAACGCCCATCGATGGAGTGCCATCGTCGGCGTCAATGCCGGACGCGAACGCAAGAGCACCACGACGCAAGCTATGGGTGCAATCAAACAACGACGACCTACACGTCTATCCCGGCTGGCACCAAAATTTGATCGGGGGCCCATTGGATTTCAACGATCTGCAGATTTGACGAAGCCCACTGGAAAACCCATAGAAATTCTACAGGCTCATCAAATCCGCTTGGAAAACGACGGGAATCCGAGGCGGGGTGGACTGGATTTGATACATCATTCTTCGCCAAACAATTGATCGTCATCACTTCTCTAGAAATCCAACGAATCCGCAACCCGTTGAATTCCTGTGTCTGCCGGGATTGACGTGTAACTGCGCAGCGAGCAGCTACGGCTGTCGCAAGTCATCTCCACGTTCCCCGTCCGTGCGTTCCGGGGCAGCTGTGCGGGGTCGTGGTGAAGTACATCCAGTGGTGCTGCCCACGGTAACGATCCAATGATGAGCCAGTGTCGCGGTGAAAGTCCCTCGAGATCCGGGCGCAGTGCATGGCTGATAACGCTCCCGATGCCAGGCCAGGAGCGGGCGGCGTTGTGCAGATCACCAGCAGGTGTGCGGGCGCGGATAAGGGGGCACCGCGAGTTGCGCACCGCATGTGCGCCGGCGGACGAGCGCACTGTCCCCAGGAGATGAGTGCGCGGGTACGCGACGCCTGCACCACGGCGGCCTGAGGATGGAGCTGTTGCCTCAGTGTGTACCAGCCGATGCCGCGCCGGGAGGATCCGCCTATTAGCCGCCTACTTGGGTCCCTGTCAAGTCGGTGGGCGGCGCGCGGGGACGGACGCCGTAGGCGTCATACACATAGAGGGACAGGTGCTGCAGGATATTCAGGTCCACCTGACGCGCCGAGAGTACCGCGCCGCTACGTGCGGAGGACACGTTCTGCACGACCGCTATGCAACACGCGCGAGAGGGGATAATCCTTGGAACCGGATGAACGGGCGCCAATAGAGATAAGTAAAGGGAAGACATACAAAAACGGATGGCGATTTTTAGCGCCGATGATAAGGGATATACAATTCGTGGTTCTGTTTCTGATGGTTGGTGAGAATGAGCGTGGAGTAAGGGAAGATCTACACACGCACGAAAGCCCTCATAGTCGTGATTTCTGAGTGAAAATAACGTCGTCTAGTACGGTCTCCAGGTTTCCTGCCAGTCCATTGAGAATCGGACCGCAACATCAGGGGCGGCAGAGCGCCGCACCAGGTAGTGTGTTTATTATCCGCGAGACGAGACTCTACCGGGGTGGACAAGTCAAGGGGCTGAAAATTTGAGGCCGCCTTTTTGTGGCCGAAGATTCATTGAGTTTTCATCGATTTTGTGGTAGTACAAGGCCAGACGGGATACCAGAGGAGTGGCGGTGGACGACTCGGAGCAGTACATGTCGTGCTTGTAAGACATCAGACTGGTCGGTTCTGGTCAAGCCGGACGGTGTGTTAGTCTCTCGCAGCCAGACGCTTCAACATCAATCTCGTTCCGCGTAGCCGCTCTATTAGGTAATCTCACATAAGCAGAAAATGGCCGGTTCAGCATTATGCCTCTGCACGACATTCAGTAAACCATAGCGGGGCTTTAATTGTCTTCGATAGTACATTCCTTGACTACTCCAATTTTTTGGGGAATTTCTGCGAGGCTTTGCCTCGCCAGCGCGTGGGATCACGGCATCAAGCCGGTGTCTGCCGCGATTTCAACGCGCCGAGTTCTAACTCATTTATCGTGACTCTAAGTGAGCAAAATATTCAAATGGGTAACATAGGTTCACCTAGAGAAGTTACAGGCCAAAAAATGCGTGTCTATGGTGCCCGCCACTTAGTCACCACCTCTGCGTGACAACTGCAACTACTGCCGCACATATTTACCTATTTTTCTTTCCCCTTGCCAGACGACTCCTTTTCATGAGTAGAACAGATCCCCAAGACCGATTCTTAATAGCTAAATATCTGGGGGAGTGATAATCTTTTGAACCACCCGATTTGGCAGTCTGAGCCATCCAGGGGTATTCTCCGTCAAAGCTGCATACAGGTAGCATGTGATATGTGTTGCTGCAGCCTTGAACTCATGCAGTTCAGTCATTGGTCATTGTCACAGGTCAAGTATTAGCCTTCAGAGAACAAGAATTTGCGCTTCCAACAGGCCAGAAAAGGGCAAAAAAAAAGAAAATGCCTCCGGCCGATTTGGCAGTAGTGCAGCAGAGGTGGTGACTAAGTGGCGGGCACCATAGGCCAAAAGCTAGTCGAAAAGCAATTTGCTTATGTGAGATTACATAATAGCGGCGCTACGCCAACAAACCCCCGCGGTAACAGCTAGACTAACGGTGTGTATCCATGTTACGAACGGGGGGCGCAGTCCTCTCGCTTTTTGTTATTGACCTCCACCGCGCGTTCAACCTGCACCGACCGTGGGCTGGGTTTCTTTCACGCAACGCCGGAGTATGATTCCTCGCCGTCCTGCATTATGTATCTGAAAGCCCTTCAATTCTTCTCCGTCCCTAGGAACAGCGAACGACTCGGAACGAGAATCTTAGACGCAATCTGGAATTCACTCAGACTTTTCCCCCTGGGCCCAAAAATGCATCCCTCTCTGAGACTCAGTGCCCTTAACGCGCTTCCGATATCCACTCGGGTCCGTACATCATTGGCACGCCCTTGCGACGCGCCTCATCGTCATTTTGGTAGCGTATCGCATTGGCCGCAGCCAAAGGCTCTCTCCACAACCTCGAACGTTTGCAGAACATAATGACCGAAGCGACGTCCACGGTACTAATGCTTCCCGTCGTCTACGCCGCCCTTGACATTGCGCGAATTCCGAATCCGGAGTTGCTCGACACGCCCGATCTGATCTCAGTCCGCACGCGGTCCGAGCTTGCCACTGCAGCTCTTGCCTGGGCTATACTTCACGCGATGGAAATCCCGGACGGAGTTGCCCTGGACTTTTGGGATCGAATTTGGGTGTGGTTTCAATTTGTGGACACCTACCGCGGTCATCTCAACGAGCTGGACGTCCTAACCGAAACAACTCTCCTGCTCGACATCGTCGTCTTCCCCGACCGCTTCCAAGACAATGACGACATAAACGACCGTATCACGGCCACCTCAGGGTTCTACCCTGCTGTTGCGCGTGCATGGAAGCTGTTGCTCGACGAGGAAGACATGGACGGGCTGACCGCGGTGCTGAATCTCGTCGCAGCACCGAAAGAAAAACCCCGTGAGCCCGGGATGCTTTCTGAGCTGGCGGAGGGCGTCGGCGGCTCCTACGCGAGGCTCGCCTCCCTGGTCCTACGCCACGTTAGCGATGCGCTCGGGACTGGTGCAGGCGGCCTGTCTGGCAACGATCTCTTCGCGCTTTTCGGGGGCTTCATGTTCATCAGCGATGTCGCCGAAGAAGCTGCCCAAAACAATGATGAATATAACCCCGCACGGCGCCTGCTCCGGGAACTACTGTACCATTTGATTCAATTCGAACGGCCTGTGACCCGTGACCCGAAAGTTCGAACTTTGGTTTTCGAACATTGGGTCGACAGACCGTGACCCGGAAAAAAATTCGAAGATTCGGGATGAGGCGGCGCGCCGACAGTGCCTCTAGAGGGCCAGTAATTTGAGCGGAACGTGGGGTTTTCAAGTTACTGTGAAACGGTTTGAACCGAAATTAGTGCAAGTTCACTGTTTTCTCCTGTTTTGAGCGGCGGAACTGCTTCCAGACCACGGAAAAACTGTGCTTTTAGGCCTGTTTAACACTGAGACGGACATCGGTTGAAACTACACGTCTGAGCGCGTTTTTTGAGGCCAAATACGCACGGCAGGCAAAAATATTGAATTTTAAAGCATTTTTGGCCCATTTTGTGACTTGAAATCCAACATTCGAATATCTCTTGGATGACCCGTGACAGGTTCGAAAATTTCGCATATTTGGGCCCCCGTGACGCGTGACATTCGAATTGAATAAAATGGTACAGTAGTGCAGAACGACTTGATCAAGCACCTTGTTCGCACTTCCGCTGTACTTAGCGAAGCCCCTGATGGCGGCGTTGAGACTATCAACAAATCCTTTGTAATCCTCCGCCATCTCATGGACCAGCGAATCATGCGCCTTATCATACCCAATGCCCTCGACCAGGGCTTGCTCCGGACCATCGTTCTCTGTGCCCGGCGGTCCTCTCTCAGCGAGACGCAGCACCACCTGGAATTTTTCCTACGCGAATTACTACCTAGTTCGACGGTATATTGCGACGTCATCCCTCCGATGGGGGAAGCAATAGCGGGGGTCAAAACTCTCGTCTCTACCGATGCCTTCATCAAATCGGAGATATTCGCGGACTGGACGCACTTCCTTTCCATCGCACAGGAACGATTCGCCCTGTTGCAGTCTTTCGACAGCCGGGATCTTGGGGCGCAGAAAGCCTGTGACGAGCTGGACGTGAGTTTTGGCCTGTTCTTCTTTATTAACTTCCTGACACCTCGCAGTGCAGCATCATCCTCGAAAAGACCCGCTTCCAGCGCTGCTCTGCCTGTCAAACATTCTACTATTGTAGTCAAGTTTGTCAGGTGGCCGACTGGAAAAAGGGCGGCCACCGAGAAACCTGCTCGCTCTATCGGGCGTTGGGTCTCAGTAAGATACCCTGTCATCCTCAGCAGGTCCGCGAGCCAACTGAACCAACTCTCTCAGCCGAAAAGACCCGCTACCTCCAGCGCGAACGTTCCTTCATGCGCGCGGCCCTGCACCAGGAATACGTCAAACGACGACAACAAATCTGCCGGGACGCCGTCATATGCCTACAAGCCTACCCCGACGCCGGCTACTTCGTCGCCTTCGACTTCGTCGACTCGCCCGTCAGCGCGACCGTGCACTCGCTCGCGGCGCAAAGTTGGGGGACGCACGACATCTTGCGGAGGTGCGGTCCTGAGTGGGCGGCGTACGTCGCGCGCGCGGTGCGCAGTGAGGGGACCATGACGATCCACACCATGCGCGTCCGGGAGGGCATAATCGCCAAGCATTGGGTCGTGCCGCTGCGGGCGAAGACGTCGGAGCTGCAGGAGACCTTGAAGTCGATCGCGGGGGAGCTTGCGTCGGGAGAGACGGCACTAGAGGACTTGGATGAGGAAGTGGCTGGATTGTTAGAGCGACTCGACGACGACCCGAATGAGGAGGAGATTCATTGACTCGTTGTGGATATAGTTCTTTATGGCCGTGACGAAGAGGAGATTCATTGACTGACTGTTTAATGTACATTACCCTCTCCCGAAAGAATTGCCAGTGAAAGACAGACCAAGTGTTCGCAAAGATCAGGCGGCGCCCAGCGTCGTTGAACGCGTCATTGAACGCGCCGGGAGGGAATTAAACACTGCCAGGATTTCCAGAGTGGCAAGCGCAAGGTTTCAAGAGGTTTCAAGAGCGCAGAAGATTAAGTACACACGGAAATCTAGCAAGTGCAGGAAAAACGAGCGCCGGTAGAATAAGATTCAGCAGACAAGAAAATATAGAAAGCAAAGTACAGTGCAGAGGAGGAAAACGGCATAGGGTCGCACCATGCCCCTACGCGCGCATCCCACCCCAACCTCCGATAGTGCCCAACCCACACATCATGGATGAGGGTGGCGCGGATGTGTTCACTGTTGCGTACCGACGACGGGCTTGACGTCGTTCTCGAGCTTGACTTCCTACCTGACGGCGGCCGGCGTCTCGACCATCGCGCACGATGTCGTCCGGCTTGGGCACAAAAACGGCCGCGACGGGGAAGTGTGCCGCCAGGGAGGTCGTGTGATACGCCTCGGGCAGGATCATGCGCATCGCAAACTCTCCAGCGCCCAGGAAACAGTGTCTTTCCAGCGCGCGCGCGGCCTCGGGGTGTGGGATGTGCCGGAGGAGCACAGATTCGCGCTCGTCGTCGTAGCGGTCGACGTTGTACGAGCCGCACAGGCGGGGCGCGCTGCAGGTGTTGTGTTACTGGGGGCGAGGTGGTGGAGGAAGGAGCACTTGAGGGCGGAGGCGTTGCCGGGGAGGATACGCCCGTCATGCTCCTCGGGGGAGGACTGCCCACGACGCTTCTCTCACTGTTCATGGTAGCACCGCGACCTTGACTTGAGCCGAAGTTCCAGTCGCGTGCCACCGATGGTGCTGGAGTCAACACCGGCGTCCGACTCGTAGTGTTGGGAAAGTTCGGTTCGAGCTTTCGGTTCGAACCTGAACTGAACCGAACTGAACCTGAAGGTCAGGTTCAAGGTTCGACAAATCCCGAGCCTGAACCGAACTTCAGGTTCGGGGTTCAAGGAATCTTTTGGCCGTCTGAACCGAACCGAACCTTGAACCGATTTTAGGCGGTAAGGTCCTTGTTTTTAGGTATTTCAGGATGAGTTTGTGCCAAAACACTCATCTACACCTACCTCTGCCATACACCACCTTTTCTGAATGTGCTTACAATGATTTGAGTGAGTTTGGCGTCAATTTTGTGGTTCATGTAAATTTGATGGCCTACAATTTTGGACAGGAGGACAACGGAGGCACACTGTGGTCCTCTCAAATGATTCTAGAGACATCTTCCTAAGGCCAGGGAGTAAACTCAAGTCAAACTGACTTGAAATTTTCGTAGATCTCGGTCATTTGGGGGTGGGAAAAAAATGCAGGTTCGAACCTGTTCGAACCTGAACCGAACCTGAACTGAACCGCCGGTTCAAGGTTCAGCAATTTCCCGAACCTGAACCGAAGTTCGAGTTCGGGGTTCGGAAAAAAAGGCCCCGAACCGAACTGAACCGAACTTTCCCAACACTACGTCCGAGGCACCTGTGCGCTGCTCTTGAGCTCGGCGTTCGGGCGTCGTTGTGGCCGGTGGGCGGGGCGGCATATATGGTCGTCGGGAGCAAGAGAGAAAAGGCGGTACTAGCTGTCATCGGACAATTGCGGCGATCCGGATCTGCCCGGGCTCGGAGCTTATCGGTTCCCGGAAGTCCTTGTTGGAAAGTGCGATTCAATTCTTTGCCTCTTCACTTCTGATGAATCCAACGGTGCCTACCCGTGAGTTCACGTTGAGGTTGAATGCGACGTAGCAAACGGTCAAAGACTACTATTTCCAAGAAGCACTTCGGGTTGCCAGTGGTGGATTGACAAGCGGAGTCCGCCATCGGCGATGGCGAGTTCAACTGCGAGTTGAATCTACTAGTTTGTCACAGGAAGGAGATTAGATACATTGGATGGAGGGAAATTTGACAAGCCCGCGCACAGGATACTGCTGCCATGATGACGTTGATGGTCGGTGGGAGGCGGACTATTGAAGGTATGGAAGTTTCAACTGAGGTTCGGAAGAATATGAGATAATTATTAGGGCGCAAACTAGCTAGCTTTTATACTACTGGAAAATATACTAGAACTATCTACAAGGATCCTGGAAGATGAGTAATCTCCCCGAAGCTGACTGAGCCTCTACGGGCATCGCGTCGGCATCACCGACGCGAGGCGCGGGAAGTTCTGGAAACTTCCGTGATGTTCTCACACCTTCGGCGTGCTTCGGGATTGAACTCCAACACGGACCGGGTCGGCGTACCTAGCACGCGAATTCCAAGGAAGGCAGCACGTCCCCGCCACCTCGATTGAGATGTCGTAGATGCACGCTGCCTACCAAGAAGCGGAGCGCGGAGGTGAGGGATAGAGAGGCGGTCGCTCGCCGTTGTGGGTGCAGCGGCGCGAAGCGTACGGAGGTTGGGTTAAAGTTTGATGATTGTTGTTGGGTTGAATTTTGGGATGCGGGAGAAGTTGGAGATGAACTTGAAGTGCACGCAGTGGTTAGTTTAGACTGGCAGGAGTTTCGTACGGCTGGGTATCCCGATTCAGATTGCATCTCATCCCGGAGAGGATGCACGCACCAAGATATTGTACATGCATGGGATCGGCGAAGAGTTTCTGGCGTCGATGTGTCAACAAAAGTATGGAGGAAAGAGAAGCCTTGTACCTTGGGGCCCACAAGACCAAAGGCGATACCCTGATTGGTTCGCGAGATAACTACAATTGCGCGTTAGCGCTAACAGGGGGGAAAAACGACGGTGGTCAATACAACGGACGGTCCACTGTTTATTTGGATCGAGGAAGCGGCCCTTGGTGTTCACGACCTGGAACACATCAATTTATGGCCCTAAGTTGGAATGGAGACATACTCAAATAATGGTGGCGTAGCTGTGAATGAAGGAAGGATATGAGAGGTCGAACCGTGGTTACGAGGTCATGGAGCTCACTTGACCGGGACGCCGACCATGACAGTGTCACACTTGCCGCTTGCGCAAACAGGGTCGCTTGTGGCGGAATGTCGAACTTGAGTGCGTGTAGGTTACTCCGTACTGTAGGAAGACCAGGCATGAATTTGAAACGCACATGATGCCCGCTGCAGCAAAGAATACAATTATGCGCGACTCACCGGATGGAGACGGACATGGCGACGCACAGTTTCGTGTCAGAAAACATGCTGTATGCCTCGTACCAGCACTGTCCCAAAATGGTGTGGTACGACAACAAGCCGACGGGAGGCCGCGATCCCCTGGCGTCAATGACATACCCATACAGCAACTCGTTGAGAACCTGTCCGTGGAAATAAACAACCGAGAACGGCGCACTACAAACGGTGATAATGGGCTCACCCGACAGGAAATTGGTTATTAGTGTCACATACAGTATGATCAGGGGGAGCAGGGAACATACAGCCAGACACCGCATAGACATACGACCTACACACACCGGCGTGAGTAAGGAACCCCACGGGAAACGAGGACTCACAAGGAGAGCGTCGACCCCAAGCGCGATGAATACCGTGTACAGCGGGAGGTAGAGCTTCCCCGTAGCCGCAAGAGCGATGAAGACGGCCAACAGAACGATAGAGAGCGCGACGTTCCAGGAGACGGGGACCTAAGTAGTGTTACTTCGTGCAAAAGCGGGAAATAAAACAACCCACCTTGCGGTAGGGTTCCATGGATCTATAAACTGCGTGAGCTTCTCGTTGTGCACACGCTGCCCCGTGCGAACGGATTCGAGGGTCTGCGTGGGGCCCTGGAAGAGGCAGAGGCTCTTGAACGCACGGTACGCGACGTAGCTAGCGCACAGAAAGAGTCAAGCGGTGAGACGATACACGGGAGGCAGGGCAGAAGAAATACCCCCAAGCAGGTGCGCAGACATCTTTCGCGCCCCGATGGTCGCGTAGAGCTCCTCATTCAGCGTATGGTCCGCGTTCATCAGCTCCGCGGTCGGATATTTTGAGCCGTTGGTGAGGTACAAGGGTCAGCCGCCGAGTGCGCCGATCGGGATGAGTATGCCGGCGCTGAGTACGAAGGCGGCAAAAATGTTGACTGGGGACCAGTATGGGTAGAAGATAAATGTTCAGCGGATGTTGGACCAGTCGAGGGTGATGTTTGGGAGGCCTGCGCCCCCGAGCCTGGAGGAGAGGATCAATTGAGTTGTAAGATTAGTCGCGAGGCGAAATGAGAAAGAAAACCCGGAACCCAAGAAGTTCGCCTACACACGGACGTGGGTTTGAATGATCAAGGCAAGAAATGGCGGGAATACGCACGGTGGGAGTGTCAGTGACCCAGCAGAGGAAAGCCAAGGAGGACGTGAATGGAAAGATGTACTCCGCTGGAACGTTCTAGCACGGGCCACGGGCGTGCCGGATTCCCACGCAGGAACTACAAGGAAGTTATATTCGTGTGCAAACGCTTACGTGTTTCACGCCCACAAGAATATGAGGATACCGTATCAGAACACCCTCATCTGGTGCTTGACCTAGAGAACAAAGTAAGCTAAGTGCAGCTATAAATCAGAGTATCCATACCGCTCGCCCCCCGGATTCGAAGCTTGCCCGCATGACATTGACTGCGAGCGGGAAGTGAATACTTATCCGTGATATTATCCGGTAATAGCACTCACCAACGGATCTTGCTAGGACATTTTCGAGATGACACTGCCATAAACACGGGTCCGTATCTTGATCTAGTAGTTGCAGCGTGGATATGTGGAAGACCCGGGTGACATAGGCCCTCAATGTTCGACAGAGGTCACCGGGAGAAGTGTTCTCCTGGTCCAGTTGAGTACTTACCCGACTCCAAACTCGTCGAGGCTCGAGTTGGGCTCGAGAAACTGAAGGAAGGTGGACCGTCCACCTAAGCAAACGTGTCCCCGCCACGTCCACCGTGGACGTGGACCGTGGACGTGGCGGGGACACGTTTGCTTATCTATGACCTGGATTTCACCTCCTTCTTCGATGCAAAGCCAGAGAAAAACACTCACCGCTGCCATTCGACCCATGGCGGATGGTGTGTTGAAAGTAGGGACCAGTGTGGATCGGCCTCACCCGGATATCCACGGATGGATATCCACCGATCGCTTTGCCGTGGATAGATCAATCCATCAGTTATCCGTGAGAACTTATCCACCAGCTATCCACCATTACCGTTATCCTCCGCGTAGGGCGGCGGGGAGGTGGGGAGGTTACCAGAGGGTTTGAACAGGATAATGAACATTTTTTCTATCTTTTTGGGCGCCTGAAATGCTCTGTTCTCAAGTCAACCAAAATATTGGCGTAGTTCAACGAGCTAACGAGTCAAAATCCGCCGTAAATGTTCCCGCTTGGGCTGAAAAAATTCCGAGAGCCCTATGCAGGTGTATCATGGAGTTTCAGATACCGGGGATAGTTTTAACTCAGCAAGAGCAAGGAATATGTTGAATTTGACTGAGATACCCTCGGAATTAACAGGTGCAAACACCATCCGTGGATAATCCGTCATCCGCGTGGATCGATCCGGATACTACCCGGATGATCCACACTGGGGAATGCCTCGGGAGCGTGGCTGCATAACAGGAGAATATAATTTTGTGTGGAGGAGAGGCTAAGCCTCCCTCGCAGCGAGCGCTCTCGGGCCGAAACCCAAGTCGGCGCAAAGCTGCAACTAAGTAACTGAGACAGGTAGATAAGAGCTGAGTGAGTAGTGAGAAATTTGAGAGAAAGGGGATGGTGGGTGGGAAAAACTAGGGATGACGAGTAAGGTAGCGGAGAGGACGCGTACTGCGTTCGAGACGATGGTGGTCGAGGAAGAAAAAAGAATGACAGCTGATGGCCGTGCTCGCGTGCATTCCCCCATGGGTAACCCATACCAGGAATGCCTCGGGAGCGTGGCTGCATAACAGGAGAATATAATTTTGTGTGGAGGAGAGGCTAAGCCTCCCTCGCAGCGAGCGCTCTCGGGCCGAAACCCAGGGAGGCAGGCAGCGTGAAACGGTTGCCTGAGGCGACACGGAACGTGTCGGGGCCAGAGAGCCGGAGTTTTTAGAGGGCGTCGTCGCCGCGCCAGACGTCGGAGGGCGCGACAAGCATTGCAGTTGCAATAACCACAGGGGGGTCCGTGTGAAGACGGCGGTTGAGTGCGACGATCACATCGGGCTGCGTGTCGATGTACAGCTTGAAGCAATCCGAGGTCCAACGGCCGAGCCGTTGAATGTCGAGATCGGAAAGCCCCACCATTCGAGCCCAGGTCGCCGCGCCGCGGCGGAAGCTGTGGCCTGAGTAGCCCGCCGAGGCGATACCGAGCGAGGTCAGGCAGGACTTCAGGCAGTCAATGAAGATTTTCCGGGTGAAAGCTCCGTGACCCCCGCCAGACTGTTTGCGGCGCCCGACGAAGAGGGGGTCGTCAGGGTTCCCAGGGCGTGCGAGGTGGGTGACGAGGTGGTTGTAGGCGCAGGTGGATAGGTTTGTGCGCGCTATTGTGATGCGGACACTTTTGCGGAAGGGGTCGGTTTTGGAGGCGGGGAGGTCGACAGTGAGGTAGTCGCCGCTCTGGATGATAACGTCTCGGCATTTCAGATCGAAAGCAGGATCGAACACGTCGTGTGTGACCTCGCCGCAGCGAAAGAACCCCGAGAACGACAGGGCGTAGCTTGTTTTGAGTGTCTCGGCAAGCTCCTTCGAAATTCCTTTCGGTAGAATGGGTGCCGAGAGGATGGCAATAATTTGCTCGAGGATGGGGTGGGTGATGGGAAGGCGCTCCTTCCGCTCGGCGTCCCCGTGGAAGCGCCGAATCCCCCGAATAACGCGCTCCAACACGCGGGAGGAGAACTGTTCCGAGGGGTAGCCAAGGTCGGTGTGAAAGGATTTCAACGCGCCGACGTAGCGCTTGATGGATTTGCCGCTGACCGCCGGGGGAAGGGACGCGGCTCAGGCGAGAAGGTGGGCTTCCGATGCAGGGTATGGGGAGGCGACTGAGTTGCCATACTGCCGGCCCACGAAGCGCTCGAACGACTTGCAGGCAGTATCGTTGACTCCTCGAGTGGAGCTGGCCAACCCATGCCAAAGGTAGAAGGCCACAATGTCGGGCTGGTTGACCCGTGCAGCCCAGTCGTCGGGAGGTGGGGGAAGTCGGTGCGCCGGGATTTGAAGAATTGCGGCAGGAGTAGTGTTGCCGCGGTTAGGTTCTGAACCTCCGCCGAACCTGAACCGAACCTGAACCGAACCTCAATTCAGGTTTGAGGTTCGCAGATTCTGAGTATTTGCTGAACCTGTGCGCACCGGTGCGAACCGGTTCGAACCTGAAGCCTTAAGGGGCAAATAAAGGCAGTTTTAGAGGTATTTTATGAGATTTTCTGCTGCAAACCTCACCCACCCTCACCCCGGACCTGGTCTACAATAGTCATATTAAAATAGCTGAGGACAATCATGCCCAGGGACCTCTGCGGACGACGTCAACATTGCTGAGGTTGGCTGGAGCTAAGTCGTGATGCTGACCGGCGTGGAAAATACTCACTTGAGGTCAGTAATACCTCTCTTGTGTGCGTTCTATAGGCCATATGATCAGTGTACAGGTGAGTAGCATCGTTTGAAACATTCCTGCAACCACCAAGTGCCTGTGAATTTTTTCCAGGTTCATTCAGGTTCGAACCCCACCTGAACCTGAACCGAACCTGTATGAACCGAACCTGGGGTTCGGTGGCGGTTAGGTTCGAGGTTCGGGAGATTTCGGAAAAAACCGAACCTAACCGAACCCCGGCAACACTAGGCAGGAGGTTGCGGAGGCGGTACATGTCAAATCGAGAAAGTGCGTCAGCAAGGTAATTTGACTTTGAATCGATCCAGATGCAATGAATGGAAAAATTGAGAGAGAGTGCGACGAGAAAGATCTCGCGCAAGAGAGATTGGGACGGGGCTTCTCGGAGCGACCCGCCGTTGAGGCCGTCAACGGCGCCGGTGTTATCTACACGGAGAGTAACACGGGTCCCGGCCCAAGCTGGTGTCGCCCAACATCGCAGAGCGTGGAGCACGGCCCACAACTCCTTGAATAAAATTGTCTTCTTTCGATGACGTCGGGGGACGCGAGACGCAAAGAAGTCATCCGGGCACTCCCGGGAGCCAAGATGTCCACCAATACCCTTCGATGAGGAACCACTCGCGTCGGTGAAGATGGTTACACCGGGGGTATGGGCATGTATAGACTGGATACCGTTCCAGTTGGGCAGGAAACGTTCCCACCAGTCAAGGTCACGACGCGCCTCGCGTGGGATGCGTCGGCGGCCAAATCGGTGCATCACAGAAGTGGCGTCGTAGATCCGCCGGATAAATGCGCGGCCAGCGGGGAGGATCCTGGTTGCAAACTGGAGCAGACCAGCCACGGACTGTAGGTCGAGAAGTGTTGCGGATGGGGAGGAGAGGAGGCGACGAAGGACTGAGAGGGTGTGGACGAGCTTTTCGGCCGGGAGCGAGACTGTGAATTTAACGGTGTTGATTTCGATCCCAAGAATTGTTCCTGAAGTCGCGGGAGGAAGGTCCTTGCCAGGTTTACCCTCGGCGTGTGCGGAGAAGCCGATCGCAGCACAGACCGCGCGCAAAATTTCACGGTCATGGTGGGCGGCTGCGAGGCAGTTTGGGCCTTGGGCGCCGAAGAAGTCATCGAGGAAATGGTCCAGTGATGCCCCGAGACGCTCGGACACCCAGTGCAAGGCCTCTGCGAAGAGGTTGAAGGTGAAAGGCGAGGATCTCGAGCCGAATGGGAGCCGCAGATCAACATAACCGATCCCGTCGAAGAAGAAACCATAAAGCAGGGTGTCGTCCGGGCAGACCACAATGTGGCGGAACGCACGCTTCAGGTCCATCTTCCAGATGAAGGCACCCGGGCCCAGTTCTCGAAGTCGATGAAAGAGCGAGTCGAGGGTCGTATAGACCAAGGTGACGGCGGAGGGGGAGATGCCATCATTGACGGACTGACCATCGGGGTACGAGAGGTGGTGGATGGTCCGACATCCACCGCCAGACTTCGGTACGGACCCGATGGGGGAGTAAAAGACGCGGCTCTTGAGATGGTTGGGGAGGTCAACGACACGGCGAAGCTCCCCCAACTCCAGATTGGTTAGTATATCAGCCGCTGTTGCAGCGTGCTCGGACGGCGTAGCAGGAAGATTACGACTAAATACACGACCCTCCCGGGGGCCGGTATAACCAACAGAAGCACCAAAATCAATAATATTAACCAAATGTCGTACAAAGGACTGGTCGGGGTACTCGCGCATAAGGTAGGCCAGGGCGGCGCTGTGGAGGGGGCCGGCGACCTTGAATGTCGGCGGCCCAGCGACGGGGAACGAGATGGTGGTGTTGGGGCGGATGGGTGGTAGACGCGGTGCGAGTGTTACGACGTCGCACAAGTTGTGAAGGGGGTCCGAAAGTCGAGGAGCCGGTTGACGAGGTGCCGAAGGCACAGGAGGGTGGGGAGCTGACGCGGCAGACTCACCCAGCGCATCCTATCTTTTGTTGGGGCAGGCGACGTTGGCGTGGGCCCCGGCGCACGAGATACAGACATGGCTGCGGGCACAGCGGTCACCCATACGGCAGCCGTCCGCGCCGTTGAACTTGAAGCACACCTCGTCCACCTTCGCGCGCGCGGCAGGGACCTGAGGGGCCGGCGCGGACGTCAGGCGTTCCGCAAGCGGTCGCTTCTTGCTGGCGGAGGACGATGGCGAGGGGGAGAGGAGGGGGTAGCGCACGAGGCACGTCGCCATGAGGCTGGGATCGGGGATGGTCCAGCGGGTGGGGCGGAAGTTCTCCTGCAGGCGGATGCGGGTGAACTCGTAGTGGTAGAGGAGGACCGCGTTCCATTCGTACTGGGTGGAGAATTGGAGGAGGATGGTGGTGTAGATGGCGAACGCTGCCGCCACAGCGCCGCCGGTGGGGTCGATTAGGGCACGGATGCCCGCGTAGGTCGTCCATGCACCCAAGAGGGCCACAATGGACGAGAAAGCCTTCTGGAACTGGCGAGGGAGACCCGGCTCCAAAGCGTCGTCAGAGTACGACTCTGGGGCGACAACACCCGAGTCGGGGTGCCACACCATAGGACGCGCAGGCTCGCGAGTCCCCGCGTGCAAGCTTAGCTTGACGAGGTCCTCCGCGTCAAATTTTCCCTCGATGATGGAGTCCAGCACGGTGGACCTCACCCGAGGGAACCACATCGAAAGGGATTTGCAGGTGGGGGATTGAAGATTGTCAATCTCACCGGCGGTGTTGTCCGTCTGCACGGAGATGCCCCCATTCCCATTTCCAGCAGTTTGCGGAGGCGCCGCGCCGGCGAGAAGAGCGCGGATGGCCGTAGTTTCAGCGGGTGTGAAGGGGACGGGATCGGCCATGCCAGTGTGGTGTCCAAAAAACTAGGGATGACGAGTAAGGTAGCGGAGAGGACGCGTACTGCGTTCGAGACGATGGTGGTCGAGGAAGAAAAAAGAATGACAGCTGATGGCCGTGCTCGCGTGCATTCCCCCATGGGTAACCCATACCATCCCTACAGTTGTGGACAAACAAAACCCGCAAATAGTCTGTAGCCTTATCTAGAATTAGTTTGGCTTCAATTTTTGTGGGATTGGGTACAGAATTGTCCAAAGAGCTCAAAAAACATGCTCCGAAGTTTTTCCTACGAGAGATTAGCGGGGCCAAAATTTTGGCCGTTCTGTGAAGAATGAATTTAAGATTTGAGTCGATTCCCGAAAAATCGATTTTTCTAGCACGGCCACACATCACGGATCAATTACTTTTGGACTTGAACAACCGCCTCGATCGCCTGCGATCGCCGCCAGAGCGGTCGCCGAGATTGAGCGATGCTGCCTCAGCTTCTTCACATTTGGTAGGCACTCAAACCGCCAGGACCTAACTGGGGCTGGGGAAATGTCCCGGGACGGAGGGGCCGTCGAGAATTTATATATGGGCCGGTAGCCCTCGACGAGATCTATCGATTCCCCTCTTCACTTCGGCTAAAATATTCAACTTTTTTTTGGCGCGTTTTGTTTGTCCACAACTGTAGTTGAAAGAAGCGAGGGTGAAAGAATCAGAATTCAATGTTTAGCTACAGTTGTGGACAAACAAAACCCGCCAAAAAAAAAGTTGAATATTTTAGCCGAAGTGAAGAGGGGAATCGATAGATCTCGTCGAGGGCTACCGGCCCATATATAAATTGAGTGATTCTGTCGAGCCGTTCCTCGGTAAATCAATATTTAGTGATCCGGAGTGCCGAAAATATTGGCATCCACCCAATTTCCCACGGTAAATAATGAAAAAATGTGCAATCGACGCAGCTCGTCGAGGCGCATCTGAATATTAAGAAACTAGACCGATCCATCGATGGGGTCGCGCGGAAATTAATGTTCTTTCATATATCATTGAAGTGTCAATCTCTTGATCGAAGCTCCACTTCCTTATCGACGCTGCGCAATGGGTAGTCGAGGACGCGGACGCCCCGCCAAACGCACCAAACGAAACATCACTGGGCTCAGAAATCAACCCAGGCAGCAAAGTCCTTTCCCCGAGTCCAATAGCAGCGACGGGGACTCAGAGGTGCCGGATCTCATAGAATTGGACAGTCTGGCATACCTTGAGTGCGATACAGACCATGATAGCGACGACAATGAGGCAGACTGGGACGAGCGTCGAGGTTGCACAGGAGCACTTCCAAGACCGCCTCTTCGGGCTCATTCTCAAGATCGAAGAAGATAAGCGGGATGCTGGGGACGATGACTGGATGCCGACTCGGGAGGTGTACGAGGCGAAGCGTGCAAAGGTCAGGCGTGTACCCGGAGGTCACTTCAATAAATATCTTATCCTTGAGGCTTGCTCACCTTCTCAAATCAGGGCGCCCGACAACCTACATAAAAGGCCCCGACACCGCGAGTAAATCATTGCGGACCCAGCAAAGATATGCGAAAGCAAACACCACCCAGACGAAACTCAACTTCTCAGTATTGTGTTCGTCCTCCTCTGCCCCCGCTGACGAGGATATTGTTCTCCCTCCGCCGAGTGAAACAGCAACTTCTAGCCCTTTCTCGACGGCCCCTCCGTCCCGACATTTCCCCAGCCCCAGTTAGGTCCTGGCGGTTCATGAGTGCCTACCAAATGGGTTTGACTGGGACAGCAGCTGAGTGGGCAGTGAAGAAGCAGAGGCAGCATCGCTCAATCTCGGCGACCGCTCTGGCGGCGATCGAGGCGGTTGTTCAAGTCCAAAAATAATTGATCCGTGATGTGTGGCTGTCCTAGCAAAATCGATTTTTCGGGAATCGACTCAAATCTTAAATTCATTTTTCACAGAACGGCCGAAATTTTGGCGCCGCTAATCTCTCGTAGGAAAAACTTCGGAGCATGTTTTTTGAGCTCTTTGGACAATTCTGTACCCAATCCCACAAAAATTGAAGCCAAACTAATTCTAGATAAGGCTACAGACTATTTGCGGGTTTTGTTTGTCCACAACTGTAGTCAAGGAATGTACTATTGAAGACAATTAAAGCCCCGCTGTGGTTTACTGAATGTCGTGCAGAGGCATAATGCTGAACCGGCCATTTTCTGCTTATGTGAGATTACCTAATAGAGCGGCTACGCCAGCCGAGCCCCGCGGTAACTAACAGACTTCAACAAGCGAGGAACGAGATTGATGTTGAAGCGTCTGGCTGCGAGAGACTATGTCACACCCGCTTTCGCACTCGCAAGCACGCGCCGAGAGTGCCGAGGAGATGCGCCGCCACGCAGCACCGCCGCTCTCCGCTGACATGCCATGGCAATGGTGGCGAATGTCCAAGAGCAAGATGCAGCCCTCGCCGCTACAATCCCAGCTATCTTCTCCTTCATCTCGCTCTTCCCCGGCTCGCCGATCCCGCCCCTGCGCTCGACCTCGCACGTCATTGAGTTGGCGGTGTGAGGGCATGCCCGCGATTCAGCGCACCCTGCTGCGGTACGGATAGGGCCTTACACCACATTGGACGTCTCGTGAACAACCCCGCAGATTTGGCTGCCTGATACTTCGAGATCGACCTCAAATACAACGACGGTCCCGCTCGGCACCACTGGGATCGATTACTTGGAGACTACCAGGCGCACTCTTCGCACTCTGCAGCCCCATTAACGCCTCAATGCAGGTCGTGGCAGACGTCCCCGGGATTTTATTCGCAGAAGAACTGATAGACGCGTACCCCGATGCCCGCCGCGATCCCGCCCAGTGGTGGCGCTCCATGCAGTGCCCCATTCTCGACCTCAAACGCACATGCCTTGCGCGCTGGCCCGACCCAGACGGCCTCGGCATGTTCGTCCCTTTCGCGCGTCGCACCCTCGAGCTCTTGCTCGGCCCACTTGACGCGCTCGACGAGGAGACCGCGAAGAAGCGGTATTTGGAGTACAACGACGCTATACGGCGCCTTGCTCCTCCCGAGCGCTTTTTGGAGTGTGGGGTGGCGGACGGCTGGGCGCCGTTGTGTGCATTTTTGGGCAAGGAAGTGCCCGAGGTCGCGTTTCCGCACAAGAACGACGCGATGGCGATTATGGCGGGATCGCGGCGGCAGATATGGGGTATATATCGGCGGGCTGGTCTCAAGGTGCTCCCGGTGGCGGCTGTTCTGGTCGCAGTGGGTACCGCCAGCCAGTGTTTATACGGTGGGTTCATCCTTCCGGCCTGATCCTCGTCGACACAAAGGCCTCATGGACTTTGCGATTCATATCCAACTCGGTACCCCTCTCAGTCTATGCTCTACCTCTAAGCCACGGGTTACATGTTAGCATCTATTTTGCAGTGATCAAGAGGCAAAAAAGAGTGGGAATGAAGGGAAGGGGAGCATGAGTGTGCGTCGATGATGGATAGGACGCTACTAGTATGAGGCCGCCGTTTATAGCTGGAACGGCTCAGAGACTCGCGAGATGTTGGGCATTGAAATCGATATCAGTCAGCCGGCAAAAGGAAGAGGGCATGAACGTACATCAGTGCAAAAAAATGAAGGAGTTCTCGACGCCAGGGCCCAAGCGTATAGGTGGACGTTCAATGTCGAGGCATGTAGTCCATCATGAACGAGCTGCGCGGAATCCGCATGCTCGGTCTGTTGATGACAGTCATGTGGTGGTGGTTCCAAGCACACTTGAACCACGAAAAGGTGGAGAAGGCAAATAGTCTCACCGTCGATGCGGCGGTACGGGGACTGGAGCGAGGAACTGGGGAGCACCGCAGTTGAACCGTGGCGCAATGCCCAAAACCGGCCGCAGGCAAAAATGCTGCGTTCTTTTCACAGCGCACTTGCCACTCCATCCGATTCCAACCATAGTTGAAGCTTCAAAACGTTAACTCACGACGATACGTCTTTGCGCCTGGCGACGATGAAATTGAACAAGTCCGAGAAGTCCGATCTAATCTCGACTCGATTCTAAATTTCATCTCCGTTTTTTTCAAGACTAGGACAAGTTCCACTCTGGAGTTTCGCAGACGCCTTGCGCAACGGAGCAAACACGGGTGGGGTGCGGGACTTCGCTGCCCGCAGAGGTTGGGGAATATCCTGCCATACAATACGTAGGCTAAGTATGTGCGGCAAGAATTGAATTGAAATGCATACGTTGGCCCGAAGCGCTGTTCCACGCTGCGGTGTATTCGAGATGATCTAACACACTGGAAACAGAGTCCTTCATTCTATAATTCAGGAGACGCCGGATGATTAAGACACACCTGTGATCGCGCGAGTGCAACAGAATGCGCTTTGTTCCAGAAACAGCGACGGGGCTCTTACTGGCAATGACACCCGCAAGCTTGAGCGCGGCGCTGAGGACCTCCTCGCGGCCGCCCGGCACGACGGTGGAAAGAAAGCCCATGCGCGCCGCCTCGTCGGCGGAAAAGAGGCGCGCGGTGTAGGCGAGCTCGGGCAGGAGGGAGTAGTTCCATGAAATCCTAGGAGTTTTGCAATTGATTAATCAACGTCCGTTGGAACGGTAATCCAGGATTAAACGGATCAATTCACACTGGGGGTTGTGAATACGGAAAGAAGACGCGGCAAGGGTACATGGATTAAACATGCTGTTTGAAGAAGGATTAATCAGTTGTTTGAGCAAGGATTAATCGACGATTAAACCTGTTCAAAGTGGCGTCAAAAACAGGGGAGTCACGATGGAGGAGAACCGAACCTGCGACCTCAGAATAACAAGACATTTGAGGAGTTGAGGGAGAAACCCAGTAGACCATCGTGCTGACAAGACGTACTCCCCGGCAGAGCCCCTGGGGAGCGGCTGGTATCTCATTCAATGCTGGCACTTGGCTGGCACTTTCCAGAGCCCCATTTTTTTTGTATATAATGCACTTCAAGCCCTAGTAAGTGTTTGACCCTATGTAGCGGCTAATCAATTGAATAAATACTGCTCCTCCACCGCCCGCTCCTTCTCGATGAAGTCAGTCCACTTGCCCTTGGCTCCAGCAACAGACCGTAACCACCAAGTCGTACCAGGTCTCGGGCCTCCTCCACCCGCCGCTTGTACATGGAGGCCTTTTGTGAGGCATATGCAGCATGCCCAGGTTGATTTGTGTGCCCCGCCGCGAGCACAGACCATACTTGGACCATACCTGAGGCTGTTGCATTTTGGTGAAACTGCGAATCTCCCGTAAACTCGTTGTTCAGGCATTTGGACCACGCGAGTATAATATATCCCCCCCCCCCCCCCCCCCCCCGAATAGTGCGCAGCAGTTCAAACAGCTTTTCCTTCTGTTCCTGCCAACACTGCATCTCCGCTTCAGCGCGGAACCATTGAACCTCCCTATACCCCGAAACTGAATTCAGTAATCGACTATAGAATGTGGAAAATCTTACCCGTGCTCGCCCATTCATCCATTTCACGCTGGGAGAGTTGTCCCATTTTGCCAAGGTGCCACAATCATCCCTCGGGCCTGTCTGGCGCGGAAGCCGGGGGTGATTCTGTGGGGAGTCTTTGACTGATTTACCCCGGGGATCTAGACAACAGTTTGCAAACTTGTTAACAAAATATCAATTTAACAAACCTGATTTCCGTGTTTGCATCTGAGTTCCGCTCACACCTTTGTTATCGATCGGAGAAGAAGGCAGTAAATATGGGATGGATCCTGGATTCAATACTTGACGGACATCTTCCCTCCTGGGACAGTTCCTCCAGCAAAACCGACACACTGATCAAAAAAGCCCGACACACTGTTAGCAAACCCGACACAAGTTTACTTCCAACACATTTCCCTGGTGCTATATAATGGGCGCGGATTGATAGTTTTCCCCCTCCCTTCCCCTCCTTCCCTCCCCCACATCCTCTGGGAACCGCTTCAACCTCCCGCTGGCCAAAAACCACACCACAATGCCCGCCCCACCCAGTGTGTCCGCTTTTTTACTGATTCCATGCTCCTCTAACCATTTCAAGCTGCCACTGTATCATACAGCTAAGTACGTCAAGACCGTGTCGGCGGGTTTCCACTAGCCAGGTTGCACCTGGCTAATCCACCCTTTGCTGGTCCACTGCAGACTGCATAATAGATATATACACAGAACTCGAATTAGGATTGAGGTGTTGTATTCTATTGCACGGGAATGCGCATGAGATCATAATAAACATTGGACTAGGTTCCACTTTGCACAATTGACGAGACTTCAGGGGTGTCAGTGAGTCTATGCAGGGAAGTGAAGTCTCTTTTGACCTGAATTTGAGTCGGTCTCAGACTACCGGGAGGTCAGAACAAAGTTGAACTTATTCGGTCCTTCCCCGGCTCTTCCCCGTACTTTCCATCTATGAACTTGAGCTCACCCCACCCTCTTTGGAAGCACAGCAAGTAGAACACTTTGAAATATACACAGGCAGTGTTGAAGCCCCTAACGCAGAATTCCCTACCACTTAGTTATTTGTCACCCATGATTCCAAACTACGTCCATTCAATGTTGTGTTCCTCGTCGTTGAACCAAGTTGAAAGAGTTCAATCTACCACGGATTCGGGCGAGCCTCATTGAGCTGTAATTTATGTTTCATTGATTGAACACCATTAAACCCAGGATCTGATGCAGCACGATGGTGATGCCGTGCAGTAAGGTTGTATCGGTCCAATGGCGCAGTTGGATACACTGCTGCCAATCACAAAAGGACTTCCCACCCTGGTTCAATTCTCCCCGCCCGCCTTTTTAAGTGAGCGTTTATCCCCGGATTAATCCAGTTTAAACGGTACCCATTTAATCTGCGTTGAAGCGAATGATCGTTTAATCCACACTGTCCAGTGTTTAACCGAAACACCCTCCTCTGTCGACCTGCACTCACATTGGAGCCCCTTCGGGAGTAGCGTGCCAGAATTAATCTGTTTAATCCTGGATTACCGTTGCGACGGCCTTGGATTAATCAAAACTCCTAGGGTTACTGTAGTTCCCGATGATTTTTGGGACGTGGGGGAGGGTGCCGAGTTGGATATGAATCGCAAAGTCCATGAGGCCTTTGTGTCGACGAGGATCAGGCCGGAAGGATGAACCCACCGTATAAACACTGGCTGGCGGTACACCTCCACGTTCAACCAAAACGCCGCGCGGCAGGTGCGTCGAGGGACGAAAATTAAGTACGTTGAACAGCCAACAAAGAGAACTCACCGGAACCCACTAAGGCGTCCCGGCGAAGACGAAAGCCATTGGAGAGACAAAGATTCAATTCACGTTCTTAGATACAGAGCAAATACCACTGCGACCAGAACAGCCGTCACCGGGAGCACCTTGAGACCAGCCCGCCGATATATACCCCATACCATCCAATCATCCCTTCATCCGAGTCCATTGCAATTGCAGGATCTGACGTCCGCCAGATTATGAAATATATGAAACACCAAGCTTCTCTCCGTCCTTTCCCAATTGCAAATCCCTTGATTGACTGATCAATTGCTCTTGAGCTCGTGAACCTAGGTCTTTTCGTCGCCAGATCGTTGGAATCTGACCTGATTTCAGTCAAGGTAGGTTTCTGACCTCGCGCAGATGGTCGTCTGGCTCAATATCGACACGCGATATGCTTAAACCGAGTTACAGTCGCCAACTCGCTGATTCTTGATTTTCAGTGTACCAATGTTCGGACATGGTGAGCTCATACGCGCCCTCGTTCGTAAATTCTCCCACCAATACCCAGGATTAATCTGTTCATCACTATGAATAGAAGGCGTCTTGGTGAGCTCACTTCGTTTGTGCGCAAGTTGTGCTCTGATAATCTCAACTCACATCGGTACGGGCTGCGGATTTGAAGATACGAGTCGTCGCGCCACCAAAATATCTGCGCTGCTGGCAATTCAAGTCAGCGCCAGAGACGCGGAACGAGGAAGCAAAGGGATATATACCTGGAGCCACGACTCACTCTGGTTGGAGCGTCAATAAAACTGGTAAAAAATATCAGTACTTACAGTTGCGGCCCAATCAAATGTCTTACCAAATATGAAAAATACGATCAATTCCCGCTCTATGAGCTGCTTTCCGGTGGTAAAAATGGGAGAAAATTGGGATGCATAAAGGATGGCCCTGAGATGCCTCTACACCATTTGTTCCCTGAAAGAAGCTCAATCCTGGGCTGGACCCGAGGCATATATGGTTAATGTCTGGTGCTGCACAATTTGTGTCTGTCCTTGAATCATCGGGATTTTTTCTGTCCCATACACAATAGCAGATAACTAGGATAGTACTCCGGGCTTTTTCGTCTCACAAGACCCTGACAGAACTCCCCCCAGGTCGGAATTGATCGTATTTTCCATATATGGTAAGACATTTGATTGGGCCGCAACTGTAGGTCCTCAGCGCGTGGCTCGAGTTGAACTCGAGTCGACCCCGCATCGACGAGCGCTCAAGCCGAGGGTAAGCTACTCAAGATCAAACCAATATTGAATGAGGCTCACCTGGTGCGACTCAATCCGGTCTGAGCATTGAAGGTCCCTGGCTGGAGCAAATACGGATACACGCAGGACTCGACAGCGCAACGACTCAGGCCCGCGCTGGCGCAAAGGTTGATTGAGACACATAACGAATTGTATTTAGGCTGTGAAGGAATCAAAATCAGCAAGAAGCCAGACATACCAGGTAGGTGGAAATAAACTGAGGGAGCACGCTACATAAATAGGTCAGTATGGTTGCTGTACTAGAAGTAGAAAGGACCACGCAGCCACGAATTCCCCATCATCCCAGATTCGCGGCTGCACCATCCCAACTTACCCACGCCAACATCAACGAACGCTAAAGCCAACGGTAAGTCACCCCAGATCGAACCACAATTGAACGATACAACTACTAACCTGATCCAACCGAAGGAAACCCGCGGCGAATGCTGGTTGAGGCAAATTTTACTCGGACGGCGCGACGACGGTTCATACCAGGTAAGTGAAGGTACAGAGATGGAGTACGCAAGAGAGTTCAGTGCAACTGGCGCGCTAGAATAGACCACGTAGATACCATGGGGAATCTGTTAACGAACTCGGGCCAGTTTGAATGCGAGAGTCAGGAAGTCAAGGACATACCAGGTAAGATTAACTACCTAAAAGTTCAGTGTGGCTGGTGCGCTAGAATGGACCACATAGATACGGGTACAGAATGAGAACCTAAAAGCCCAAGAGCGAAGGTCAGCATCGCAGTAAACGGGCAGAGGATGAATGGGACGCACATAAATTTCAACGCAAGTTAGATTGAACAGCGCTCGCGGTCAGCTTTTCGTTACTCAACGCGTGTACGCGCCGCGGACCGAGTTGAACCGAAGCTGAAAGCGTTCAACTTGACCTGACAAGTCCAGGTGAGCACGCAGGTGAGTAACGGAACGCACTCCAAGCCTGGCATCGTGGCTCCGCAGTTCCAAACCCCATTGCGCCGGATACTAAAATTAAATGCGTAAACCACTGAGTTTTTCAATCAAAATTCGACGTTGCTGACCTCGTACGACTCGATCCGCCAATCCACCCAGCAGACGAGCGGTGTCCCGTTACTAGACCTGGGAACAGAATTAGTATGTAGTTCCGCTACGCGGTTCGGGTTGAACCAGATCTGAACGCGCGGAAACTCAATCTGACAAGTCAAATCAGCGTTCACGAAGTCACAAATTCAAGACGAGATGGGACGCAGGTGTTGCACGTCGACGCGGACCAGTCGAAGCTCGAGTTGAACCCGGTCGGTTCAGTTGAACCTGTCAAGTCGAGGCTAGGGTTGTATCACAGAAGCAGTAGGGATATGGAAGAAAGAAAGACACGTACCTGCAGCCTCGCAGCGAATGTGATTCAACCAACTCCGGACTTCGCCTGAACGCGGAGAACTCGACGGCGCCATGGTTGGATGGGCGCAAACCGAATGGCATTTAACATCTGCGAGGCAATCGAAGTCAGCAACGATACCAGAGTCGGGGAATCGAGACATACCAGGCTAAGTTCGGATACACAGTAGAGGAGGAAGCCTGGGACGGCGTTAAGTAGCAAAATGGGTAGGAGGAGGACGGTTACCTGGTTGGACGGCGTATTCGAGGAATTGGGTTACAGTTTCTGATGGGGCGTCTTCGGGGGCGTGGAGGACGATTATAGAGGAGCCGAGCAGGCAAAGCCCGCATCCGACGTGTCCCATGTGCCCCAGATGTTCGTCGAGGAGGAAAGAGGCAAGAATGGCACTTGACTGAAAGCTTGGGTTCCCGTGAAGAAGTAACTGAGCTTGGCGCACCCGATAATCACGCTAAACGCGCCCAATGGTGTAACCAAGCGCGAAGGTATACGCAGCAAAGTTAGCGACTAGAACAACAGCGTATTCACAAGCCGACATTCCCGCCCACCAGATTGGATTCTTAAGGTAGGACATGTTGTCCGTCGCAGATGTACCGTCCGCTGCTGCCGTCAATTCCTAGAAAGCCACCAAACTTTGACACGAGTACACCGTCGTCGTAGGCGCGACATACCATCTTCGTGACGACGGCACCGATGCCTATGGTGCCCAAGAGGGCCAGAGTGAGGACGATGTATTTGTCGTCGACCATCGGGTTAGATTGGCGCTATCCGTTGAGGGGATGAGGGGAAGGGGCAAAGGAGTGACTAGTGAAGCTGGTAAGAGACGAAGCCGGAAATGATGCGATGATGTAGTGCCACGTTCCCATTGGTCGGCCGGCAAAAGCCGAACTGCGCAAAAATATATTCGACGGATATTGCTGCAGGTTGAACTTAGGCAACTCAGCCCCAGAGGGATGAGTTCCGCACTAGCGACCTTCCCCAGGAAGTGTTCCTGTGGAATTGTTCCGAGTCGGCGACTCGGTACTTGAGTTACTTCAACTTATGTACTTGACAAGTTGACCGAGAGGACTGACGGGAAGTGGGATGGACAGGACATAAAAAATGCAGCTGACGGTGAAAAACACAGATATGGGACGTAAAAGCCTCAGACTGCGGCGCCGAGAGATGTTTCTCAATTTTCAGAGAACGGAGAAGGAGCATAGGTCTCGGTCCAAATCTTTCGGAATTCGAACTTTGCTCTGGTCTCACCAAGCACGGAGCATGAATATTGTCGGCTAACCCCAGTGGCTTCTAACAAGGACATACAATGACAACCGGTTCGTTTTCGGCTGGAGCATGGACTCCGAGTCCTCATCGTAAAAGCATCGGACAAGATCCCTCGAATTCACTGTATTACTTGTGTTCGACAGATAAGGCGCATTCTCGTCTTCAAGTTGTTGAGCGGCGATATACGTCCACGCTGCGGTTCGGGAGCACAGCTGCGCGGTTGGTTGTTGATCGTCTCCGTAGGTTTTGAGGTAGACCGGTGACCGTTCTGTCTACGAGAGTAAACTCGTCCGTCTACGACGGGTTTACCCTCGTAGACGGGCTGGTTACGAGCCTAGTTTTGAGGACTCGGGCCAAGTTGCACTTTGAAGTGAAGTGTCGAGTCGGCGCACTCTGCCGCGGCGAAACCAATCCGAATTCCACCAGCCCTCCATCCTTCATGCAGTGACTCGGAAAGGAAGATCCTTGATGTGCGTGGTGGTGTATTTCACAGAAATCCGCCCAGTGACGCTGCAATCTGCCACCCGCAACCGCGCCGAGCCGAGCAGAACTTGCGCAATGCTGCGACCAGAGGAGACTGCACAGAGTCAAGAAACACCTATTATTTAGCCACGTAGCGACACAAGAAGTAGTAACCGACGAAACTGCAAGTCAAGTACTAGTACTGCCCTTTGTAATTTTGCTAGGGAGAAACCATGTCCTGACTCCTGCGTCACAATATCGAGCGGATTTTCGCACGGCCGGTAACACGATAAAACGACATCAATGCCTTCGTCCCGGAAAGGAAGGAACCTGTGCAACGTGTGCACAGGTGGGAGGAGACCCGCGCCGATAGTCACGAACTTGAGGGTCCTTCGGCAGGCCAGAATGAAGTCGTATAAAGTCTGATCATCGAACAGCTTGTATCCTGGGGTATGGACAGAGAGAGATACCAGGTGTGGACAGAGGCCCGGGAGGACCTGGAAGAATTCTGTGAACCCGGACATCAACGGGGAGGGGACGTGTAGGTGCAGGAGGGTGGGCATGATTGGCAACAATTGAAGGAGGTCAGGTAGAAAGGAGCCGTGTGCGGCAAGCCCCTTGAGGCTTATTCAAAATAGCACACTTGAGTTGGTGGTAAAGAAGAGAGAGATAATGATTATTACTAGGCAAAATGTACAGCTTATATACTACTCAGAAACTATCTAGAATGTTCTCCAATAGTAGAGAGTATGAGTCAATAGAATATAGAGGAAAGTCATAGAGTCTGGTAGAACACCGAGGAAGGTTCGGGCTAGTTCGGGCAAGGCCGAACCCGTGGGAACCAAATCACAACACTCCCCCTCAAGCGCGAATCATGCCGAGGCGAGAGACGAAGTATTCGTGCTTGGACTTGTCAAGTGCTTTGGTGAACAAGTCCGCGGTGTTCTCCGAAGTTGGGCAGTAGGATACTGACACTTCCTGAGAAGTAATTCTCTCCCGAACAAAATGATGCCGAACATCAATGTGCTTTGAGCGGGCGTGAAAACCAGAGTTCTGCGCGAATGAGATAGTGCCGTGGTTGTCAACCGAAATGTGTGTGGGAAGGGAGGACTGAGGGCCGAGTTCCGTAAGCATGCTGCGAAGCCAGAGTGCTTCACGGGTCGCGGAAGCGAGAGCCATATACTCGGCTTCCATGCTGGAAAGTGCGGTTGTCGGTTGCTTTTTAGAACTCCAGGTAACGACTCCCCCTACAAGCATAGAGAGGTAGCCGGTGACAGATCTGCGGTCGTCTGGAGAGTTTCCCCAGTCGGCGTCGGAAAACAACTCGATAACGGAATGGCGGTCCGAGCTATATTTGATTCCGACATTGACAGTTCCGCGAAGATACCGGAAGATGCGCTTCACGGCGGTGAAGTGGGCGGGACCAGGATTCAGGCTGAATTGGGAGACAGTCTGAACGGCAAAGGATATGTCGGGTCGAGTAGAAATGGCGGCATACATGAGTGAGCCGACCATGTTCTGATACACGGCTTTGATCTCGGGGTAGGATTCAGAGTCGGGCGTTTTGGCGAGTTTGACGTGGGAATCCATCGGAGTGGCGACGGGAGTGGAGTTGTGCATCTGGAACCGTTCGAGGATTTTGGAGATGTACTGAGATTGGCTCAGAAAGATTGAGCCATCAGTCTCCCGAGCAATTTCCATGCCCAAAAGCTGGCGGATGGGGCCGAGCTTTTTGATGTTGAACATAGATTCAAGTTCCGATTCCGCGGCAGCCATGAGAGCCGGTGAAGATGCAAGTACAGTCATGTCATCAGCGTGAACTGCAACGATCGTTATGTCGGCACCGTTGCGCTTCAGGTAGACGCACTGGTCCGAAAGAAGTCGAGTGTAGCCGCGGGAAAGGAATGATGAGTTGAGTTCGAGGTTCCAGATACGGCCTGATTGTTTAAGGCCATAGAGTGCCTTGTGAAGTTTCCACACATGGGTAGTGCCGTCGTGATAGAGTTCTGGCTGTTGCATATAAATCTCCTCGTCCAGTTTGCCGTTAAGGTACGCGCCGATCACGTCAACAACGTGTATGTCGAGATTGTAGCGCGCGGCAAGGGCGAAGAGCAGCCGGATGGTTTCCATTCGAACAACAGGGGCGAAGGTCTCGTCGTAGTCAACACCCGGGATCTGGGAAAAGCCTTTGGCAACAAGCCAGGCTTTGTAGCGAGTGATGGTGCCGTTCGCATCGCGTTTGACGCGGAAAACCCATTTACAGGCAACTGGGGTCCTGTCTTTGGGAAGTGGTGCGAGAGTAAATGTGCCGAGTTGGCGGAGCTGTTCCAGTTCATCATCCATTGCTTTGTTCCACTCGGGCCAGTCGGGGCGAGATTTTGCCTCTGCAACTGTGAGCGGATCATTGGAGATGGGATCAGCGACGGCGGCTAGCGCGTAGGCGGGAAAAGCGCCAGGCTTGGCGTATTTGCGTGTGCGAGAACCGAGAATGATGTTGTTCTCGTCAATAGCGCTACTGATGTCGCGGGGTGCCTTGGGCGTGGAAGGCGGAGTGGGGTTTGTGGATGCCGTCAAAGTGCTCAATGTTGAAACACGGAAAATTGGCGCTGGTTGTGGTGCAGGTGCAGCCACGGGAGGAGACGGAGCCTCGGGCTCAACCGGTGCCTCGGGCAAAGTTTGCAAAATTTCCTGACTCTCCCCCTTGAGCTGAGGCGGAGTCGGAACAGCAAGGGGGTACCGTTTTGTGAATGGAGGAACATATGCCGGTTTTTGGTTTTTCCCGAGTTTCGGGCAACCAACCAACCACGGAATGCCCATATATAGCAATGATGGCCCACGCTGTCAGGTTCAAGCTCCGCTTCAAAAATACCCGACGTGCCGAAGTAGTTGAAAACCTGTTAGCGCAAGCAATTTCAGCTCACAAGCCTACGAATGTGAATTATGCTTGCATAGTGCGCAAATTTCCGTCAAGGATATTCCAGACAACCTTTTGATGCTCTCAACCTCAGTGAGATTGTGAGTGTAAGTGTCTTGTAAACAGACACGATGTTGCATATGTTCATTTTGAAACAGATACGACACTACATATGTTCATTTCATCCCCTCCATCCACTAACGCATGCAAAAAAAACATCATGACCCTTCTATGAGTACTGCTGAAGACTCCCAGTGAACCCTTACACGGAAGTAACTCGATGGTGGGTTCTTAAACCATGTTGCACAGGTGAGAAATACTTGAAAAGAGGCAAATGGGTCTTAAAATCACTTTCCAACGTGTTTCCGGCCTGAAAAACTTCCCCACCGGAAAGTTTTTTTTCGGACCTGGCCGGCCAACCAACCACCCAGGGTCCGGTCCGGCATTCACGGCCCGGCACCCCCTTGCGGAACAGATGTGGATGTGTTGTTGATAAATGTGATGTTCCGTGAGGTAAGGACCTTGCGGTTGGCGGGATTATAGTACCGCCAGGCCTGGGATTCGTCGGAAAGTCCAACAAAGATGCAAGAGCGTGTCTTAGATCCAATTTTGGAGTTCTTCCCGTCCTGCTGTAAAACTTCGCATGGAGTCCCGAATTCCTGCAGTGCGGCGACATTCGGCTTCTTACCCCAAAAGGCTTCGTCCGGAGTGATCTTATCGCCAAGAGCACGCGTGGGAGATCGGTTCTTCAAGTATGTGACGTATGCGACAGCTTCAGGCCAGAGGTACGATGGAACATTCAATTGGCAGCGAGAAGCATGGCACGTGCATGCTCGATGAGTGTGCGGTTGAGGCGTTCGGCGACGCCGTTCTGCTGCGGTGAATAGGGTGCCGTAAGTTCAAGGCGGATGCCGCGGGAAGCGAGATATGCTCGAGCCTCCTTGGAGATGTATTCCTTAGCATTGTCGGAGTGAAATGCCTTGACGCGTTTGCCGGTTTGGTTGAGAATGTAGGCTTCATAGTCCTTCATTCTGGGTAGGACCTCTGTGCGCTTCTTCATCATATAGATTATGGTGCGTCGTTTCGCACCGTCAGTAAAACTGACATAGTACCGCTCGCCGTTGATGCCGGTGACACGAGAAGGTCCCCAGACATCGGTAAAGGTCATTTCGCCAATCTCCGTGTACTCGCGTTCAGCCTCAGCTGGAAACGGAGCGACAGAGGACTTGGCCTTGATGCAGGTGGCGCATTGGGCTGAAGGGGTGCTCGAAGGATCAATGTTCATTCCTTCAACCATGTTGTGGTTCTTCAGCAATTTAATGGATGCTGGAGCAATATGCCCAAAAATGCGGTGCCACTTATCCCAGGAGTGTGTGGGAGCGACGGCGGCAAAGACGGGGGTGAATGAAGCTGCGGTGGGTGAAGACTCCGGCGGAGTTGGCGCGTCTGATGGAGCTGATGCGGCGGTCGGCACAACTGATGGCTGGACCGGCATGGCGAGAGTGGTGGGTGTCGTGGATCGGCCAGCGGCGGGAGTAATTTTAACGTGGTAAAGATCACCAATGCGTTTGCCGCGCATGATTTCCTGGCGCTTTGGGCCAGGAGCGTAGACGTGCATGAGATCACCGTCAAATTGGATCGAAAATCCAGCGCCGGCCATACGGCCAATGGAGATCAAATTGTACGGTGAGTCGGGGACGTGGAGAGAGTCCCGAAGGGCGATAGTGTAGGCTGAATTTCCTGCGTGGGAAGCGACGGCAGCGGTGCCGGTTCCGTGGCAACGGACACTGCCAAAACCAGAGACTGTGTGATTTCCGGCGGTAGTGTACGCCTGGAACGATTCTCGTGAGATGAGAATATGTTTGGTAGCGGCGGAATCAGCAATCCACGCGCCGCGGGGAGGGGGTGATGCGCTATCCTGCGCCATAAATGCAAAGTCGGTGGTTTCGGAGGTAGATGATTGCGCGACGTGCGCCTGATGTTTGGTCGCATAACGCGCCTTCGAGTCGCGCGTGTTCTGCTCCTTCTGGGCAGGGGAGTATGTTTTCCCCGCCTTGGCGTCACGGCAGTCCCCAACCATGTGCCCGATCCTGCCGCAGCCGTAGCAGGTAATCTTCGGGTTGAACTTGGACTGTTTGCCGTGGCCGTGATGTTTCTGATGGTGGTGTGCCGGAAGCGCTACCTCGTCGGAAGAGGGTTTAGCTTAACGACGGCGGTCCTGCTCGAGAATACGAGCGACGAGTTTCTTGGAGTCGGTCAACGATGCCGTGTCGATCCCTGAGGTAAAGGAGTCCCAGGAATCCGGCAGTGACGTGAGAAGCGTGATGGAGTACTCCTCCTCGGACAGTTTCGTGCTCTGCGCCGCCAACTTGGAGCGCAAATTTGTGAGGGCACGAATATGCTCCTCGATGTCCCCACCTTCCTCGCAGTGGAGGCGTGAGAGTTGACGTCGGAGCAATACGATGGCGATTACACCCTTCGGCTGATATGTGTCGGCAAGAGTGTTCCATGCGGATGAGGAAGTGGTCGCGTCGGTGATATAAACCAACGGGTCGTCCGAGACTCGAAGTCGGATCTGGGAGAGGGCCTGACGGTCCTTGCGCTCCCAGGCTAGAATGGCGGCGGCCTGGGTACCCTCCGGATCAACAATTTCCCCGTTAGTATTGCGTGTGTGCGCGGGGCGCGGGAGGACACCGGTAACATATTCGATGAGCCCCTGATCCGTGAGGATGTCCGTCATCTTGACGGCCCATGTGGCGTAATTTTCCTCGCCGAGGAGATGCTGGATGCGATATGCGGAGGTGGTGGAGTCGGACATGATTAAATGTGTGATGGGTGGCTGGTCTGGTGTGCGGTGCAAGAGGCGTAGTAGTGTGCGTCGCTGCAGTGACTTTTTGAGCTCTCAGGCTAGGCGATGATCGATGTCGAAGGTTACGGGAGTAGTCTGGTTAAGTCAGTTAAAGCCGGGGCCCATAACCTATTGAGAATATCACACTTGAGTTGGTGGTAAAGAAGAGAGAGATGATAATTATTGGTAGGCAAAATGTACAGCTTATATACTACTCAGAAACTATCTAGAATGTTCTCCAATACTACAGAGTATGAGTCAATGGAATATAGAGGAAAGGCATAGAGTCTGGTAGAACACCGAGGAAGGTTCGGGCAAGTTCGGGAAAGGCCGAACCCGTGGGAACCAAATTACAACAATTTTCTCTCTTGCCTCCCCGGCGCTCGCCCATTTTTGCAGGGTTTGAACTGCGTTGTTTTGGGGGGGCATTGTCTTTCTTGGGTGTTTGCCTGGGACTCCCTTGTTGTGATATCGGTAGGTCGTTAACTTGGGTCACTCGACTGTTAGGTCTTGGGTTACAATCCACTGGGGCTGTAGGCACCAGTGGCTAGCTTATATACTACACAGAATAGCTACTAGAATATTCTACAAGTGTCCACGCTCTCGGGGAGAATTAGTAAGCCATCAGTAAGCCCGTCGGGCACACTTCGGGCTCACAAATACAACATCCCTGATGGACTACTGGGCTACTGGAACCTCTGGGATCCGACTAGGAGGGATATCAAGTCTGGATGCCTTGGCAACGCCTCTATACCCGCAGTGCGCTTGGAGTCGGACGAAGACTTGGACTTTGGGGATGGAGGAGGCCCGAGCTCCCACTGTCTGTATATCTTGATACTCTGCTGCTTCTGCCCCCGGCTCAGAAGGCACCTTCAATTAGTGTAACCCCTATGTTATGTCATACAGTGCGACAACTGCGCCGCCGCGCTTCCTACTCTTGGGCGGTATATTCTGGCAACCATACTCTCTGGGTCTGGATGTATCCTTTCCCTAGTCTAAAGTCCGGATCCTGCTGACGCCACCGAATGGGCATCCGTCACTTACTCGGGCTTTGGCCACCTTTTATTTCCGCTCGCATGCCACGCGTTCCGCGCCGCTGCACTGGGGCGGGTTTAAAGTCCGAATTTCGGTGAAGCACCCTTTGTTTGCATGCTCATTGCGAGCCTCTGCGACGTACAGTTGTGGACAAACAAAACCCGCAAATAGTCTGTAGCCTTATCTAGAATTAGTTTGGCTTCAATTTTTGTGGGATTGGGTACAGAATTGTCCAAAGAGCTCAAAAAACATGCTCCGAAGTTTTTCCTACGAGAGATTAGCGGGGCCAAAATTTTGGCCGTTCTGTGAAAAATGAATTTAAGATTTGAGTCGATTCCCGAAAAATCGATTTTTCTAGCACGGCCACACATCACGGATCAATTACTTTTGGACTTGAACAACCGCCTCGATCGCCTGCGATCGCCGCCAGAGCGGTCGCCGAGATTGAGCGATGCTGCCTCAGCTTCTTCACATTTGGTAGGCACTCAAACCGCCAGGACCTAACTGGGGCTGGGGAAATGTCCCGGGACGGAGGGGCCGTCGAGAAAGGGCTAGAGGTTGCTGTTTCACTCGGCGGAGGGAGAACAATATCCTCGTCATTTTCCAGCAGCTCCTCGTCCTGAGCGGGGGCAGAGGAGGACGAAGACAATACTGAGAAGTTGAGTTTCGTCTGGGACTCTGGGTGGTGTTTGCTTTCGCATATCTTTTAGTGTTGCCGGGGTTCGGTTAGGTTCGGTTTTTTCCGAAATCTCCCGAACCTCGAACCTAACCGCCACCGAACCCCAGGTTCGGTTCATACAGGTTCGGTTCAGGTTCAGGAGGGGTTCGAACCTGGATGAACCTGAAAATTTTCCGCAGGCACTTGGAGGTTGCAGAAATATTCTAGAAGATGCTATCCACCTGTGTGGTCCATGGCATGGTCCCCAAGAACACTCAAGACTGATGTGACCGCCCCAAAGTAAGCATTCTGCCAGTCCATCAACATCACAACCTACCTGCAGCACCATTCGGGTCGCCCGAAAAGGTCCATGGCCCATGGTAGTCCTTAGCCATCTATATGGGGCTATTGTGGACCAGGTCTGGGGTGAGAGACTGAGTTTTGCAGCCAAAAATCTCTCAAAACTCCCCTAAAACTGCCTCTATTTGCTCCCCAAGGCTTCAGGTTCGAACCGGTTCGCACCGGTGCGCACAGGTTCAGCAAAAAATCAGAATCTCCGAACCTCGAACCTGACTTGAGGTCCGGTTCGGGTTCGGTTCAGGTTCGGCAGAGGTTCAGAACCTAACCGCGGCAACACTAATATCTTTGCTGGGTCCGCAATGATTTACTCACGGTGTCGGGGCCTTTTATGTTCCGCGCGACCCCCTCGATGGATCGGTCCAGTTTCTCGATATTCAGATGCGCCTCGACGAGCTGCGTCGATTGCACATTTTTTCATTATTTACCGTGGGAAATTGGGTGGATGCCAATATTTTCGGCACTCCGGATCACTAAATATTGATTTACCGAGGAACGGCTCGACAGAATCACTCAATTTATATATGGGCCGGTAGCCCTCGACGAGATCTATCGATTCCCCTCTTCACTTCGGCTAAAATATTCAACTTTTTTTTTGGCGCGTTTTGTTTGTCCACAACTGTATTGCCGTTTGTATGCCACGTGTTCCGCGCCGCTGCCCTTGTGCGGGTTTAAAGTCCATTTTTGGTGAAGCACCCTTTGTTCGCATGCTCATTGCGAGCCTCTGCGGCGTATTGCCGCTTGTATGCCACGCGTTTCGCGCCGCTGCACTTGTGCGGGTTTAAAGTCCATTTTAGGTGAAGCACCCTTTGTTCGCATGCTCATGGCGAGCCTCTGCAGCGTATTGCCGTTTGTATGCCACGCGTTCCGCGCCGCTGCACTCGTGCGGGTTTAAAGTCCGTATTTTGGTGAAGCACCCTTTGTTTGCATGCTCATTGCGAGCCTCTGCGACGTATTGCCGTTTGTATGCCACGCGTTCCGCGCCGCTGCACTCGTGCGGGTTTAAAGTCCGTACTTCGGTGAAGCACCCTTTGTTTGCATGCTCAGTGTGAGCCTCTGCGGTGTATTGCCGCTTGCATGCCCCGCGCTGCCGGGCCTCTGCACTTGTGCTCTCTTTGGTCTGTGCCGTCCGCTTCAAGTTCACTTTGGAGGATTGCGGTGACTCAGGCTTTTGAGGTGAGTCTTGCTCTCGGTACGTACTATTCGTTCCTTGGGGGGGAGTCGGCTTCTCGGATTCCGCCTGTTCGGTCTCTGCGTTCCCTGTGTTTTGTGGGTTAGTGCTCATCCGGAAGCCTCACTCACAGAGAACCCAGAAACCGAGTTTCCGGGCTCCTCTTCCCAACCTTGAGGTTTTAAGTCCTCATTATCATGACTCCGAGCGACTTAGCTAGCTGAACACTTGCTTGCGTGGTCCATAACATGAACAACGAGTCGCAATTCAGGCCGCCGATTTGGTGATTTTCAACGTTCCAGAGTATTATGCTGGTCGGTAATCCGTCCTCATCCCGAGCGATTGAAGTCCTCCGTCCTTTCCGTCAAACGTGCTTGCTTCTACTTCCTCCAATGACTCGAGCTGCTCTGAGGCGTCATCCTGGTGGACCACAGTCTTCTCCGCTATCGAACTGTTTCTTGTCACCAAAATATCTCGGGCGCTCTCATCTCTTTTCTTTTTTTCTTTTTTCCTCGGCGCATAGGGTATGGAACGCACACCCTCCCTGGCAGTTGGGTGGTATGTAACTGGATGTGTTGCCGCACGAGGACGGTCGAGAAATCGAATCCAGTCGGGGTCTGAAATCTGAACGGTGAACTGAAGTTGGGTATGAGGTTTGATATGCCTTGGACGACAGGGGCGCACGGGCAGACTGAAAGACGTCCTCCATGCGGACAAAGTCGTTGTCGGTCAAGATAAGAGCTCTTCGATCGAAAGCGACCGTAGATGCGGGCCGTTGACCATTCTTGCGTTGCTAGCTCGAGCGCGGGGCCGGCGCCCAGGGATGCGATGAATTGGCTCACATTACTGGGTGCACAGCTTGAAAGAAACAAGCTGGAGCTGCAGAGGCGGCGCAAAGAGTGGCAGCCGGTCAACGTAATTGCTGGTGCCATCGAGCATGCAGAGGGTGGGAATCGCGGCGATGAGCTTCGAGAGTGCGGGCCATGCGGGCGCCGGGAACGAGGTCATAGATCCAGTGCGGTCCGCAGCGAGCGAATAGCGGGGCCGTTGCGCCGAAGCTGCTCCAGTTCTTCGTCGGTGAAGAAGCATGCAGCGCCTATGAGATCCAGCTCGCGTAAATTATCAGGATAGCCATTATATCGGCGGATTTCGCAGAGGAGTCAGGTCACAAGGTAATGGTACGGATGCACTCCCGCACCCAGCGTGATTTGTCGGTTTTTGCGGTGATAGTACGGAGGAAAGAGCTCAGTCGGTCGAGTCATCGAGGAATCCGCGGTCCTGGCAACAAGAACAGGTGAGGAGCGCATTGTTCGTCGATTTGGACGCGCTCGAAGAGCAGACGCTGAGCCCAGCTTTTGCACACCAGGCTGCAGGAAGCGAGAGTCTGAGCGGCGCGGTCTGGAGTTTGCTCGGTTTGAAACGTCAAGGGAGTTGCGAAAGTATCGATGATCTCCAGCAGAGGGGCGGGGGAGAGCTGCAGCATCTTGGATGAATCCTGGAGGTGGTCGCGGGAAGACAGTGATTGGTGCCGCGCAATCATATACAAAAAAATAGACACCTGAGTCAGCAGGAGTCAGGATTCGTACCTACCGTGAAGTGTCCAATGACTCGACCACGACGTGCAACATTGCTGAAGCTAGCGCTGAAGCCTCGAAGACATCCCCACATAAATATGCTCAAAAGTCAGCAATGAATTACACCAGCACTCGTTACAAAGCGTCAGAGCGCCAGCGAACGGCGTCTCAAGGAGACCTGAACCTCATCATGGCTCAGCTGTAAGAGATCAGCGACAAACGTCATTCATTAAATTGAATGAAGAGGACTCACCGAACCAATATTCCGCCTGCGCAAAGCAGCAGCATTGGGATCCGCGGCTCAGGCGCGACCCACGACACCCAGCGGAACACCCGCAACCGAGGAAACGTATCGAGCTGCGCGGCGAGATGTTTCACGGCTGCCTCTGTTCTGCCGTAGGGGGATCGAATGCAGGAACGCTACCGAGGTTCGAGAGTCCCCCGTGAGTGATATGGAAGCCACGATCCTCTTACGGGGCGTGCTATACGGGTGCACCACGGACAAGGCGGTGATCGTGCGCGGGACGGCGGCGAGGAGCGCGGCGGAGGGGATTTTTTGAGACTCGAAGCGCTCGAGGTGCGTGCAGCGCTGCAAAAAGCCCAAGTCCCGCGATGGGCCTGGCTCCTGCATCGAAAGCGAGCGCAGACCCGCGGAGCCGATGCCGGCCAGGTCGAAACCGGCCCAGCCTGTCTGCCAGAAGAGCTCGGGCGGGCCAGCGCGCAGAAGAATTGACTCGCACCGGTCGGCCAGTCCAAGTTTAGCTTCAAAGATACCAGCTAGAGCGGCTGTACGGTATTTGTCGTGATACCGAGCATGCGGAGAGTCGGAATCGCCGCAGTGAGCTACAGGATGGCAGGCCATGCGGTTACGGCCGTTGGGGTGATGGTCCCAGTGTTGTCCGCGTTGACGCGCAACGACTGAATAGCGGTGCCACTGTGCCGAAGTTCCCTCGCTGAAACCACACGCCGGGCCGGTAATGTTTAGCTCGCGCAAATTAGGCAAGTGTGTCAGGATAGCCATTATATCGCCAGATTTTGCGGACGCGAGAGGTCGCAAACCGAGGCTGTGGACGCACTCTCGCAGCCAGCGAGATTTGTCGGTTTCTGCGTTAATGGTGCCGAGGAAAGACCCCAGTCGGTCGAAAGGTCGAGCAAAGAGCCGCTCCCTTGACAGCATGGACATCCCAGGCCACTGTTCGTCGATTCGGACGCGCTCGAAGAGGAGACGCGAAGATGCGTGGCCCAGTTCTTACTCACCAGACTGCAGGACCAGAGGGCGGCGCGGTGTGGAGTTTGCTCGGTTTGGAATGCCAGAGGAATCGCAAAGACATCCAGGATATCCAGGAGCAGTTCGGGGGATAGCTGCAGCATCTTGGGCAAACCTTAGTGGTGGTCGCGGGAAGAGACAGTGATTAGTGCCGTCACCCGCGGCAATCCCCGCCTGTTGGTTCCCAGGCCTAATCTTCTCGCAAACCAGGTCACAATTTGTGGGATCTCTTCAACTAAGAAGAAACTATGGTCCGCCTCAGTTCTGGCCGAGGCTGCAGTCGTGGTTAAACGACGGGAGTACAGGGATTCAGCCGTGAAAAATACCCGCCCCCTGCCGCCCTGCGAGATCTCAGTTCAACCTCACGTTACGTCTTTATACATTCTGTATATGTAGGATTTTCTTGCTGCGAGGTCTGCGAGACGTTGTGACGTAGCCCTCAGGAGTGAACCGAGGACTCGGAGGAGTTTGCGTCAGGTAGATTCCGGCGCTGAAAGGGGAGCGAGGGAAGTTAAGTTGAGGAACGCCGCGGGAAAGCAAGCGGACGCCGCGGGCTGCGCGCGTCGAGCGGGTTGGAACTGAGGGAGTGGCAGATGCATATGTTGTGCTTACCGGCTTTGTGTAATCCAACTTCCCACGACTGACTCTCGGTTGAATTAAACTTCAAACAAAAATCAAAAACACCCCCTGGAAAAAGTCCTTACGGTTTATACTTGGCCAACACAAACGTATTGAGGCTCCGAATCTGTGGAGCATATCGTAACTTGTGGAGTTTTGTAATGACAGTGGCTGAAGTTTGACGAAAGAATCCGTGGCGGAGGGCATTGACGAGATGTTGGTTCAGGAAGCTCGAGCTTAGACTCTGCGTACTTGGTGTGGAGGTCGCGAAGTGGTCGCGGAGACTAAGAAATGTCATCCCGATGTGCCATGGTTGTTGAATCGTTGTCAATGTTCCAGCACAAGTTCGGGAACTTGATAAGTATTGAACGTAGCCTGCCTTGGCGGTGCATCCGATATTCCGCGCGAAAAATATACTTAGCACGAGCAGGACTCGGAGTGGCGCCGTCCACGTTTCGCAACTGCGCTGCCAATAGGGCAAGTTAGGTCCCTTGGAATGAGTCGAGGGGGGTTTTATCCTGCCAGCGGCGCCATAAGGCGTGTACGATGATGCACTAGCCTCGTATGCCGCGATAAGTATATACTGTACTATTACGATGGATTCGTCAGTCACGCGTCACGGGGGGTCCTGACGGGACGAAATTTGAACTTTTGTCACGCGTCACGAAGGGTCCTGACGAATTCAATCCGGCGTTCACAAAAACCCTGAAAACCGGCCGAAATCGCGCAGAAACCATTGTAAAATGGTTGTGCCCTTGCCCCCGCCCTTCCTATGCATAATTCTCAACATCTGAATCATCCTCGTCGTTACGCCGCCAAAAGTTCTCGTACTCCATGCCATGGTCGGCGAGGAATTTGCGAGGAATCAAATCAACTTTAATCAAGGTGATTGGGCAATGAGACCAATTCCACTCGGATCAACTCTTTTGGTCCCAACCACGACACAGGCCGATGCAACTTGAACTCATCGTCGATTCTGGGGCTCTTCCTACACTTGACGAAATTTTCGGGTCTGTCACGCAATTTCGGCCTCCCTGACGAACTGACGAAGTCAAATTTTCGGTCACGCGTCACTCCCCCTGACGAATTGACCGTAATAGTACAGTATTTTCCAAACGCCTCGTTCTTTGCGGGTGGGAATTTCGAACGATATGCCATCATTGATGCATCAGATTGACACCAAACCGCCACCGTCATGCACCAGACCGCCACCATGTTGAAATTTGGGATCAATGGCGAACGCCGAGCCATCACCGAGCCCGACTTTGATGCGCTGAGTGAGATTAGTCGGGCAGAATTTGCCGTAATGCCGAACTGATCCCGACGCTGATGCGCCGACGCCCCCGAACATTCTACTATGTTCCCATTCCTTCTTATTCATTCTCTCTACCTCAGGAGAACCTTCTAGATAATATTCTGTACAGTATAAATACTCTGAGTTTTGTCGTAGCTAAACATTGAATTCTGATTCTTTCACCCTCGCTTCTTTCAACTAGGGACCAGTGTGGATCATCCGGGTAGTATCCGGATCGATCCACGCGGATGACGGATTATCCACGGATGGTGTTTGCACCTGTTAATTCCGAGGGTATCTCAGTCAAATTCAACATATTCCTTGCTCTTGCTGAGTTAAAACTATCCCCGGTATCTGAAACTCCATGATACACCTGCATAGGGCTCTCGGAATTTTTTCAGCCCAAGCGGGAACATTTACGGCGGATTTTGACTCGTTAGCTCGTTGAACTACGCCAATATTTTGGTTGACTTGAGAACAGAGCATTTCAGGCGCCCAAAAAGATAGAAAAAATGTTCATTATCCTGTTCAAACCCTCTGGTAACCTCCCCACCTCCCCGCCGCCCTACGCGGAGGATAACGGTAATGGTGGATAGCTGGTGGATAAGTTCTCACGGATAACTGATGGATTGATCTATCCACGGCAAAGCGATCGGTGGATATCCATCCGTGGATATCCGGGTGAGGCCGATCCACACTGGTCCCTACTTTCAACACACCATCCGCCATGGGTCGAATGGCAGCGGTGAGTGTTTTTCTCTGGCTTTGCATCGAAGAAGGAGGTGAAATCCAGGTCATAGATAAGCAAACGTGTCCCCGCCACGTCCACGGTCCACGTCCACGGTGGACGTGGCGGGGACACGTTTGCTTAGGTGGACGGTCCACCTTCCTTCAGTTTCTCGAGCCCAACTCGAGCCTCGACGAGTTTGGAGTCGGGTAAGTACTCAACTGGACCAGGAGAACACTTCTCCCGGTGACCTCTGTCGAACATTGAGGGCCTATGTCACCCGGGTCTTCCACATATCCACGCTGCAACTACTAGATCAAGATACGGACCCGTGTTTATGGCAGTGTCATCTCGAAAATGTCCTAGCAAGATCCGTTGGTGAGTGCTATTACCGGATAATATCACGGATAAGTATTCACTTCCCGCTCGCAGTCAATGTCATGCGGGCAAGCTTCGAATCCGGGGGGCGAGCGGTATGGATACTCTGATTTATAGCTGCACTTAGCTTACTTTGTTCTCTAGGTCAAGCACCAGATGAGGGTGTTCTGATACGGTATCCTCATATTCTTGTGGGCGTGAAACACGTAAGCGTTTGCACACGAATATAACTTCCTTGTAGTTCCTGCGTGGGAATCCGGCACGCCCGTGGCCCGTGCTAGAACGTTCCAGCGGAGTACATCTTTCCATTCACGTCCTCCTTGGCTTTCCTCTGCTGGGTCACTGACACTCCCACCGTGCGTATTCCCGCCATTTCTTGCCTTGATCATTCAAACCCACGTCCGTGTGTAGGCGAACTTCTTGGGTTCCGGGTTTTCTTTCTCATTTCGCCTCGCGACTAATCTTACAACTCAATTGATCCTCTCCTCCAGGCTCGGGGGCGCAGGCCTCCCAAACATCACCCTCGACTGGTCCAACATCCGCTGAACATTTATCTTCTACCCATACTGGTCCCCAGTCAACATTTTTGCCGCCTTCGTACTCAGCGCCGGCATACTCATCCCGATCGGCGCACTCGGCGGCTGACCCTTGTACCTCACCAACGGCTCAAAATATCCGACCGCGGAGCTGATGAACGCGGACCATACGCTGAATGAGGAGCTCTACGCGACCATCGGGGCGCGAAAGATGTCTGCGCACCTGCTTGGGGGTATTTCTTCTGCCCTGCCTCCCGTGTATCGTCTCACCGCTTGACTCTTTCTGTGCGCTAGCTACGTCGCGTACCGTGCGTTCAAGAGCCTCTGCCTCTTCCAGGGCCCCACGCAGACCCTCGAATCCGTTCGCACGGGGCAGCGTGTGCACAACGAGAAGCTCACGCAGTTTATAGATCCATGGAACCCTACCGCAAGGTGGGTTGTTTTATTTCCCGCTTTTGCACGAAGTAACACTACTTAGGTCCCCGTCTCCTGGAACGTCGCGCTCTCTATCGTTCTGTTGGCCGTCTTCATCGCTCTTGCGGCTACGGGGAAGCTCTACCTCCCGCTGTACACGGTATTCATCGCGCTTGGGGTCGACGCTCTCCTTGTGAGTCCTCGTTTCCCGTGGGGTTCCTTACTCACGCCGGTGTGTGTAGGTCGTATGTCTATGCGGTGTCTGGCTGTATGTTCCCTGCTCCCCCTGATCATACTGTATGTGACACTAATAACCAATTTCCTGTCGGGTGAGCCCATTATCACCGTTTGTAGTGCGCCGTTCTCGGTTGTTTATTTCCACGGACAGGTTCTCAACGAGTTGCTGTATGGGTATGTCATTGACGCCAGGGGATCGCGGCCTCCCGTCGGCTTGTTGTCGTACCACACCATTTTGGGACAGTGCTGGTACGAGGCATACAGCATGTTTTCTGACACGAAACTGTGCGTCGCCATGTCCGTCTCCATCCGGTGAGTCGCGCATAATTGTATTCTTTGCTGCAGCGGGCATCATGTGCGTTTCAAATTCATGCCTGGTCTTCCTACAGTACGGAGTAACCTACACGCACTCAAGTTCGACATTCCGCCACAAGCGACCCTGTTTGCGCAAGCGGCAAGTGTGACACTGTCATGGTCGGCGTCCCGGTCAAGTGAGCTCCATGACCTCGTAACCACGGTTCGACCTCTCATATCCTTCCTTCATTCACAGCTACGCCACCATTATTTGAGTATGTCTCCATTCCAACTTAGGGCCATAAATTGATGTGTTCCAGGTCGTGAACACCAAGGGCCGCTTCCTCGATCCAAATAAACAGTGGACCGTCCGTTGTATTGACCACCGTCGTTTTTCCCCCCTGTTAGCGCTAACGCGCAATTGTAGTTATCTCGCGAACCAATCAGGGTATCGCCTTTGGTCTTGTGGGCCCCAAGGTACAAGGCTTCTCTTTCCTCCATACTTTTGTTGACACATCGACGCCAGAAACTCTTCGCCGATCCCATGCATGTACAATATCTTGGTGCGTGCATCCTCTCCGGGATGAGATGCAATCTGAATCGGGATACCCAGCCGTACGAAACTCCTGCCAGTCTAAACTAACCACTGCGTGCACTTCAAGTTCATCTCCAACTTCTCCCGCATCCCAAAATTCAACCCAACAACAATCATCAAACTTTAACCCAACCTCCGTACGCTTCGCGCCGCTGCACCCACAACGGCGAGCGACCGCCTCTCTATCCCTCACCTCCGCGCTCCGCTTCTTGGTAGGCAGCGTGCATCTACGACATCTCAATCGAGGTGGCGGGGACGTGCTGCCTTCCTTGGAATTCGCGTGCTAGGTACGCCGACCCGGTCCGTGTTGGAGTTCAATCCCGAAGCACGCCGAAGGTGTGAGAACATCACGGAAGTTTCCAGAACTTCCCGCGCCTCGCGTCGGTGATGCCGACGCGATGCCCGTAGAGGCTCAGTCAGCTTCGGGGAGATTACTCATCTTCCAGGATCCTTGTAGATAGTTCTAGTATATTTTCCAGTAGTATAAAAGCTAGCTAGTTTGCGCCCTAATAATTATCTCATATTCTTCCGAACCTCAGTTGAAACTTCCATACCTTCAATAGTCCGCCTCCCACCGACCATCAACGTCATCATGGCAGCAGTATCCTGTGCGCGGGCTTGTCAAATTTCCCTCCATCCAATGTATCTAATCTCCTTCCTGTGACAAACTAGTAGATTCAACTCGCAGTTGAACTCGCCATCGCCGATGGCGGACTCCGCTTGTCAATCCACCACTGGCAACCCGAAGTGCTTCTTGGAAATAGTAGTCTTTGACCGTTTGCTACGTCGCATTCAACCTCAACGTGAACTCACGGGTAGGCACCGTTGGATTCATCAGAAGTGAAGAGGCAAAGAATTGAATCGCACTTTCCAACAAGGACTTCCGGGAACCGATAAGCTCCGAGCCCGGGCAGATCCGGATCGCCGCAATTGTCCGATGACAGCTAGTACCGCCTTTTCTCTCTTGCTCCCGACGACCATATATGCCGCCCCGCCCACCGGCCACAACGACGCCCGAACGCCGAGCTCAAGAGCAGCGCACAGGTGCCTCGGACGTAGTGTTGGGAAAGTTCGGTTCAGTTCGGTTCGGGGCCTTTTTTTCCGAACCCCGAACTCGAACTTCGGTTCAGGTTCGGGAAATTGCTGAACCTTGAACCGGCGGTTCAGTTCAGGTTCGGTTCAGGTTCGAACAGGTTCGAACCTGCATTTTTTTCCCACCCCCAAATGACCGAGATCTACGAAAATTTCAAGTCAGTTTGACTTGAGTTTACTCCCTGGCCTTAGGAAGATGTCTCTAGAATCATTTGAGAGGACCACAGTGTGCCTCCGTTGTCCTCCTGTCCAAAATTGTAGGCCATCAAATTTACATGAACCACAAAATTGACGCCAAACTCACTCAAATCATTGTAAGCACATTCAGAAAAGGTGGTGTATGGCAGAGGTAGGTGTAGATGAGTGTTTTGGCACAAACTCATCCTGAAATACCTGAAAACAAGGACCTTACCGCCTAGAATCGGTTCAAGGTTCGGTTCGGTTCAGACGGCCAAAAAATTCCTTGAACCCCGAACCTGAAGTTCGGTTCAGGCTCGGGATTTGTCGAACCTTGAACCTGACCTTCAGGTTCAGTTCGGTTCAGTTCAGGTTCGAACCGAAAGCTCGAACCGAACTTTCCCAACACTACGAGTCGGACGCCGGTGTTGACTCCAGCACCATCGGTGGCACGCGACTGGAACTTCGGCTCAAGTCAAGGTCGCGGTGCTACCATGAACAGTGAGAGAAGCGTCGTGGGCAGTCCTCCCCCGAGGAGCATGACGGGCGTATCCTCCCCGGCAACGCCTCCGCCCTCAAGTGCTCCTTCCTCCACCACCTCGCCCCCAGTAACACAACACCTGCAGCGCGCCCCGCCTGTGCGGCTCGTACAACGTCGACCGCTACGACGACGAGCGCGAATCTGTGCTCCTCCGGCACATCCCACACCCCGAGGCCGCGCGCGCGCTGGAAAGACACTGTTTCCTGGGCGCTGGAGAGTTTGCGATGCGCATGATCCTGCCCGAGGCGTATCACACGACCTCCCTGGCGGCACACTTCCCCGTCGCGGCCGTTTTTGTGCCCAAGCCGGACGACATCGTGCGCGATGGTCGAGACGCCGGCCGCCGTCAGGTAGGAAGTCAAGCTCGAGAACGACGTCAAGCCCGTCGTCGGTACGCAACAGTGAACACATCCGCGCCACCCTCATCCATGATGTGTGGGTTGGGCACTATCGGAGGTTGGGGTGGGATGCGCGCGTAGGGGCATGGTGCGACCCTATGCCGTTTTCCTCCTCTGCACTGTACTTTGCTTTCTATATTTTCTTGTCTGCTGAATCTTATTCTACCGGCGCTCGTTTTTCCTGCACTTGCTAGATTTCCGTGTGTACTTAATCTTCTGCGCTCTTGAAACCTCTTGAAACCTTGCGCTTGCCACTCTGGAAATCCTGGCAGTGTTTAATTCCCTCCCGGCGCGTTCAATGACGCGTTCAACGACGCTGGGCGCCGCCTGATCTTTGCGAACACTTGGTCTGTCTTTCACTGGCAATTCTTTCGGGAGAGGGTAATGTACATTAAACAGTCAGTCAATGAATCTCCTCTTCGTCACGGCCATAAAGAACTATATCCACAACGAGTCAATGAATCTCCTCCTCATTCGGGTCGTCGTCGAGTCGCTCTAACAATCCAGCCACTTCCTCATCCAAGTCCTCTAGTGCCGTCTCTCCCGACGCAAGCTCCCCCGCGATCGACTTCAAGGTCTCCTGCAGCTCCGACGTCTTCGCCCGCAGCGGCACGACCCAATGCTTGGCGATTATGCCCTCCCGGACGCGCATGGTGTGGATCGTCATGGTCCCCTCACTGCGCACCGCGCGCGCGACGTACGCCGCCCACTCAGGACCGCACCTCCGCAAGATGTCGTGCGTCCCCCAACTTTGCGCCGCGAGCGAGTGCACGGTCGCGCTGACGGGCGAGTCGACGAAGTCGAAGGCGACGAAGTAGCCGGCGTCGGGGTAGGCTTGTAGGCATATGACGGCGTCCCGGCAGATTTGTTGTCGTCGTTTGACGTATTCCTGGTGCAGGGCCGCGCGCATGAAGGAACGTTCGCGCTGGAGGTAGCGGGTCTTTTCGGCTGAGAGAGTTGGTTCAGTTGGCTCGCGGACCTGCTGAGGATGACAGGGTATCTTACTGAGACCCAACGCCCGATAGAGCGAGCAGGTTTCTCGGTGGCCGCCCTTTTTCCAGTCGGCCACCTGACAAACTTGACTACAATAGTAGAATGTTTGACAGGCAGAGCAGCGCTGGAAGCGGGTCTTTTCGAGGATGATGCTGCACTGCGAGGTGTCAGGAAGTTAATAAAGAAGAACAGGCCAAAACTCACGTCCAGCTCGTCACAGGCTTTCTGCGCCCCAAGATCCCGGCTGTCGAAAGACTGCAACAGGGCGAATCGTTCCTGTGCGATGGAAAGGAAGTGCGTCCAGTCCGCGAATATCTCCGATTTGATGAAGGCATCGGTAGAGACGAGAGTTTTGACCCCCGCTATTGCTTCCCCCATCGGAGGGATGACGTCGCAATATACCGTCGAACTAGGTAGTAATTCGCGTAGGAAAAATTCCAGGTGGTGCTGCGTCTCGCTGAGAGAGGACCGCCGGGCACAGAGAACGATGGTCCGGAGCAAGCCCTGGTCGAGGGCATTGGGTATGATAAGGCGCATGATTCGCTGGTCCATGAGATGGCGGAGGATTACAAAGGATTTGTTGATAGTCTCAACGCCGCCATCAGGGGCTTCGCTAAGTACAGCGGAAGTGCGAACAAGGTGCTTGATCAAGTCGTTCTGCACTAGTTCCCGGAGCAGGCGCCGTGCGGGGTTATATTCATCATTGTTTTGGGCAGCTTCTTCGGCGACATCGCTGATGAACATGAAGCCCCCGAAAAGCGCGAAGAGATCGTTGCCAGACAGGCCGCCTGCACCAGTCCCGAGCGCATCGCTAACGTGGCGTAGGACCAGGGAGGCGAGCCTCGCGTAGGAGCCGCCGACGCCCTCCGCCAGCTCAGAAAGCATCCCGGGCTCACGGGGTTTTTCTTTCGGTGCTGCGACGAGATTCAGCACCGCGGTCAGCCCGGCGTCTTTCAGGTCCATGTCTTCCTCGTCGAGCAACAGCTTCCATGCACGCGCAACAGCAGGGTAGAACCCTGAGGTGGCCGTGATACGGTCGTTTATGTCGTCATTGTCTTGGAAGCGGTCGGGGAAGACGACGATGTCGAGCAGGAGAGTTGTTTCGGTTAGGACGTCCAGCTCGTTGAGATGACCGCGGTAGGTGTCCACAAATTGAAACCACACCCAAATTCGATCCCAAAAGTCCAGGGCAACTCCGTCCGGGATTTCCATCGCGTGAAGTATAGCCCAGGCAAGAGCTGCAGTGGCAAGCTCGGACCGCGTGCGGACTGAGATCAGATCGGGCGTGTCGAGCAACTCCGGATTCGGAATTCGCGCAATGTCAAGGGCGGCGTAGACGACGGGAAGCATTAGTACCGTGGACGTCGCTTCGGTCATTATGTTCTGCAAACGTTCGAGGTTGTGGAGAGAGCCTTTGGCTGCGGCCAATGCGATACGCTACCAAAATGACGATGAGGCGCGTCGCAAGGGCGTGCCAATGATGTACGGACCCGAGTGGATATCGGAAGCGCGTTAAGGGCACTGAGTCTCAGAGAGGGATGCATTTTTGGGCCCAGGGGGAAAAGTCTGAGTGAATTCCAGATTGCGTCTAAGATTCTCGTTCCGAGTCGTTCGCTGTTCCTAGGGACGGAGAAGAATTGAAGGGCTTTCAGATACATAATGCAGGACGGCGAGGAATCATACTCCGGCGTTGCGTGAAAGAAACCCAGCCCACGGTCGGTGCAGGTTGAACGCGCGGTGGAGGTCAATAACAAAAAGCGAGAGGACTGCGCCCCCCGTTCGTAACATGGATACACACCGTTAGTCTAGCTGTTACCGCGGGGGTTTGTTGGCGTAGCGCCGCTATTATGTAATCTCACATAAGCAAATTGCTTTTCGACTAGCTTTTGGCCTATGGTGCCCGCCACTTAGTCACCACCTCTGCTGCACTACTGCCAAATCGGCCGGAGGCATTTTCTTTTTTTTTGCCCTTTTCTGGCCTGTTGGAAGCGCAAATTCTTGTTCTCTGAAGGCTAATACTTGACCTGTGACAATGACCAATGACTGAACTGCATGAGTTCAAGGCTGCAGCAACACATATCACATGCTACCTGTATGCAGCTTTGACGGAGAATACCCCTGGATGGCTCAGACTGCCAAATCGGGTGGTTCAAAAGATTATCACTCCCCCAGATATTTAGCTATTAAGAATCGGTCTTGGGGATCTGTTCTACTCATGAAAAGGAGTCGTCTGGCAAGGGGAAAGAAAAATAGGTAAATATGTGCGGCAGTAGTTGCAGTTGTCACGCAGAGGTGGTGACTAAGTGGCGGGCACCATAGACACGCATTTTTTGGCCTGTAACTTCTCTAGGTGAACCTATGTTACCCATTTGAATATTTTGCTCACTTAGAGTCACGATAAATGAGTTAGAACTCGGCGCGTTGAAATCGCGGCAGACACCGGCTTGATGCCGTGATCCCACGCGCTGGCGAGGCAAAGCCTCGCAGAAATTCCCCAAAAAATTGGAGTAGTCAAGGAATGTACTATCGAAGACAATTAAAGCCCCGCTATGGTTTACTGAATGTCGTGCAGAGGCATAATGCTGAACCGGCCATTTTCTGCTTATGTGAGATTACCTAATAGAGCGGCTACGCGGAACGAGATTGATGTTGAAGCGTCTGGCTGCGAGAGACTAACACACCGTCCGGCTTGACCAGAACCGACCAGTCTGATGTCTTACAAGCACGACATGTACTGCTCCGAGTCGTCCACCGCCACTCCTCTGGTATCCCGTCTGGCCTTGTACTACCACAAAATCGATGAAAACTCAATGAATCTTCGGCCACAAAAAGGCGGCCTCAAATTTTCAGCCCCTTGACTTGTCCACCCCGGTAGAGTCTCGTCTCGCGGATAATAAACACACTACCTGGTGCGGCGCTCTGCCGCCCCTGATGTTGCGGTCCGATTCTCAATGGACTGGCAGGAAACCTGGAGACCGTACTAGACGACGTTATTTTCACTCAGAAATCACGACTATGAGGGCTTTCGTGCGTGTGTAGATCTTCCCTTACTCCACGCTCATTCTCACCAACCATCAGAAACAGAACCACGAATTGTATATCCCTTATCATCGGCGCTAAAAATCGCCATCCGTTTTTGTATGTCTTCCCTTTACTTATCTCTATTGGCGCCCGTTCATCCGGTTCCAAGGATTATCCCCTCTCGCGCGTGTTGCATAGCGGTCGTGCAGAACGTGTCCTCCGCACGTAGCGGCGCGGTACTCTCGGCGCGTCAGGTGGACCTGAATATCCTGCAGCACCTGTCCCTCTATGTGTATGACGCCTACGGCGTCCGTCCCCGCGCGCCGCCCACCGACTTGACAGGGACCCAAGTAGGCGGCTAATAGGCGGATCCTCCCGGCGCGGCATCGGCTGGTACACACTGAGGCAACAGCTCCATCCTCAGGCCGCCGTGGTGCAGGCGTCGCGTACCCGCGCACTCATCTCCTGGGGACAGTGCGCTCGTCCGCCGGCGCACATGCGGTGCGCAACTCGCGGTGCCCCCTTATCCGCGCCCGCACACCTGCTGGTGATCTGCACAACGCCGCCCGCTCCTGGCCTGGCATCGGGAGCGTTATCAGCCATGCACTGCGCCCGGATCTCGAGGGACTTTCACCGCGACACTGGCTCATCATTGGATCGTTACCGTGGGCAGCACCACTGGATGTACTTCACCACGACCCCGCACAGCTGCCCCGGAACGCACGGACGGGGAACGTGGAGATGACTTGCGACAGCCGTAGCTGCTCGCTGCGCAGTTAGGTCGTCGTTGTTTGATTGCACCCATAGCTTGCGTCGTGGTGCTCTTGCGTTCGCGTCCGGCATTGACGCCGACGATGGCACTCCATCGATGGGCGTTAAGGCTCCAACCATTTCATTTCCGTTTGAAGGTCGGAGCAAATGGAAACGGAAACGGTTAAAAAACAGTTTCAAACCGTTTCAAACTGTTTTAAACGGTAATTCTGCGTGCCTGAAAGAGTGGGTCGGATTTCAGCGATAGACTATCTTGGCAAGTTCACCAGGGGAGTTCCAACCATGTGTGATTGTCTCCAGAGGCCTGCTACTCGTTCTACTCGTTAAAGACACTGATCCAAGTGTCGGAAAAATCTTTGTTACCTGGTCTTGGAAAATTTGGCCAAATTTTCCAATACCAGGTCGTCGGGCTGGAGGGGGGTTGATATTATCCAGAAATGTACCATTTTCGAATATCAGGAATGACGAAGTGACCAGGTAAATTGGGGAATATCAGGCGTGGTCAGGCACTTCGCGGCGGTAATAGAAAACTCTTCCCCCCTTCCAAGGATGGGTCTTTAGGAAGGGACTCAGTGCTGAGTGTTGTATTAGATTCTCGTACGAGTAGTAGTAGTAGTAGTAATGCTATGTAAGTAAGTAAGTAGTGAGTGTGGAGGTCGGGGAACTTAGTGCACAAGTCAGTCTCAACTCGCAGACGCGCGTATACACATGGGAATTCGGCTAGAAGGACATGACCTGAGTTATGTACCTTGCTCCGGGCAACGGGTTGAGGCCCCACAGTAGCTCCACAATGAATGCTTGTCATCTGTGAACATTCAACGATGGTCCTAGCTGAATACCGAGGGGAACTGTCAGAGGAAAAAAAGAAGGGGAGGGGGGCCACAATATATGAACCTTTCAGACCATATCAGACGTGAAATGGCTCCCACCGAAGCAATTTCAGGCCAAATTAGGTCGTCGGACGGTTTCAGACCTGATAGGTCAACAAATCTTTTTCCGACAAGGGTGCTGTGCTGGTCAACGGCTCATGCTCCCAATCTAGGATGCTCAAATATTCTGCCACGCCCCAGCTTTCACTGGTGACAATCTTTCTTTTTTGCCTTCATTGAGATTTCAGGTCCCACAGGTTTCATTTTTCGGCCGGAGTTGAACGTTCAGCCCAGTTTGGGCAACAGTGAGTTTGAAACCATTTGAACCGTTTGTTTGCTAACCGTTTATCGTTTGCCCGGTCCTTCAAATCAAATGGAAATAAAAACGGTTATAACCGTTTGAAACTGTTTTAAAACGGAAATGGTTGGAGCCTTAATGGGCGTATATCACACAGCGCTTCACCTTCCACCTCAACACCGTCGCGGTGGTGATGAATCAATGTCCCTGCATCTACCCGCCCCGTCCCTTCTCTGCCGCCTCCCTCCTCCGCGCCCTCGTGTCACACCTAGTCTAGCTGTTACCGCGGGGGTTTGTTGGCGTAGCGCCGCTATTATGTAATCTCACATAAGCAAATTGCTTTTCGACTAGCTTTTGGCCTAGACACGCATTTTTTGGCCTGTAACTTCTCTAGGTGAACCTATGTTACCCATTTGAATATTTGGCCCATGGCCCATGTCGGTTGAGGATCCCGTCAAAACGCGTTAATCAAGTTGCAAGAGGGAAGAAAAAAGGGGGGAAAGGGAAGGGAGATTGGGAGAGATGTTGGTTTATATACCGATGGTTTCTAGCACCCCAATTGCACCGTAGCTCGCTCTAAAATAGTTATTTGCTCCTTGGTCCCAAGCCGCCGGTTGATAGATTGCCGATATCCGAGGCCCTAGTCTTTCCGGAGGACAATCCTCCAATAGACTAAGGACAGCCAATCATCTATCAAGATAACGCGACAATCATATCTTCTGCAACAATATCATCAAAAACCTCCGGAATTCTCCCTCGGCTGCTCGCGGCAAGCGGCACACCAGCAAATACTCGCATTTGGAGGGAGGAGCAGGGCCGAGGAGATGGTGTAGGGCAGCCTGAGTTGAATCCAAGCATTATTCCCTTTTGTTGAGAGTCTGTAGTGTGAGTTTGGCCCATCACGGATTGACCATCAACTATGTTGGTTGAGTTTCCTCCCTCAGACTGTAGATAGCTCAATGTCAACTACTGTTCACAGTACACTCAGCCAAAACGATGGTCTGCACTTTATTTATGTCGACTTCAGTGGAGCGGGGCATAACTGTTGAGTCGGGAAGGTGCCGAATGTGGCCGAGATGCCCGAACAATTTGTTTTCACAATGATTTATGTCGTGAACTTAACTTCTCAAGGCTGATCCTTGTTGCGACCGGAATTGAGCCTTGGGGCGAGTGGGAGTCGCCTGAACAACTTGAGGAAAGCTTGAGGGTTTGTTGCTGCTCCGAACAAACAAAAACCCCATTTTCAGGCATTAGTGAAGGCCAAAAAATTGAAAACCCGCGCCGATAGCGAGTAAGTGATCGTTCACCGTCTGCTGAATGAATCACTGTCAGTCCGGAGCTTTTGCATCGCTGCAATTTTTTCTCGTTGTGGATATGATAATACATCAATAATGGTCGGGTAGGTTTTGAAGCTTGAACTTCAAGCTGTATTCGTTGAGGGCATTACAGTTATAACAGTTGCAAACAGTTTCACACTGTCCCAAGTCGGTCAAGTAGGGCGGATAATTGCCTCCCGCAGAGAGAGAGAGCTTCGATAATTGAATTGAGTCCTCCAGGATAAACTACACAGCCTGTTTGTTTATGGGGTATTTTGACAATAGACAGTCCAGAGCTTTCATTGAAGGCATATTTGACCTGATGCAGACTAGTAAGAGGGTACATCATGGCTGTTACATGTTTCGAACGAGCAAAAATACAAGACGGGTTAGGGGTGGGAATTCGATGGTGATCCGTCATCTTCGGATCATGTCCCAAGTGACTTGGGCTCAGCCGGCATGGATAATGGACCGAATATTTTGCTCACTTAGAGTCACGATAAATGAGTTAGAACTCGGCGCGTTGAAATCGCGGCAGACACCGGCTTGATGCCGTGATCCCACGCGCTGGCGAGGCAAAGCCTCGCAGAAATTCCCCAAAAAATTGGAGTAGTCAAGGAATGTACTATTGAAGACAATTAAAGCCCCGCTGTGGTTTACTGAATGTCGTGCAGAGGCATAATGCTGAACCGGCCATTTTCTGCTTATGTGAGATTACCTAATAGACCGGCTACGCCAGCCGAGCCCCGCGGTAACTAACAGACTTCAACAAGCGAGGAACGAGATTGATGTTGAAGCGTCTGGCTGCGAGAGACTATGTCACACCCGCTTTCGCACTCGCAAGCACGCGCCGAGAGTGCCGAGGAGATGCGCCGCCACGCAGCACCGCCGCTCTCCGCTGACATGCCATGGCAATGGTGGCGAATGTCCAAGAGCAAGATGCAGCCCTCGCCGCTACAATCCCAGCTATCTTCTCCTTCATCTCGCTTTTCCCCGGCTCGCCGATCCCGCCCCTGCGCTCGACCTCGCACGTCATTGAGTTGGCGGTGTGAGGGCATGCCCGCGATTCAGCGCACCCTGCTGCGGTACGGATAGGGCCTTACACCACATTGGACGTCTCGTGAACAACCCCGCAGATTTGGCTGCCTGATACTTCGAGATCGACCTCAAATACAACGACGGTCCCGCTCGGCACCACTGGGATCGATTACTTGGAGACTACCAGGCGCACTCTTCGCACTCTGCAGCCCCATTAACGCCTCAATGCAGGTCGTGGCAGACGTCCCCGGGATTTTATTCGCAGAAGAACTGATAGACGCGTACCCCGATGCCCGCCGCGATCCCGCCCAGTGGTGGCGCTCCATGCAGTGCCCCATTCTCGACCTCAAACGCACATGCCTTGCGCGCTGGCCCGACCCAGACGGCCTCGGCATGTTCGTCCCTTTCGCGCGTCGCACCCTCGAGCTCTTGCTCGGCCCACTTGACGCGCTCGACGAGGAGACCGCGAAGAAGCGGTATTTGGAGTACAACGACGCTATACGGCGCCTTGCTCCTCCCGAGCGCTTTTTGGAGTGTGGGGTGGCGGACGGCTGGGCGCCGTTGTGTGCATTTTTGGGCAAGGAAGTGCCCGAGGTCGCGTTTCCGCACAAGAACGACGCGATGGCGATTATGGCGGGATCGCGGCGGCAGATATGGGGTATATATCGGCGGGCTGGTCTCAAGGTGCTCCCGGTGGCGGCTGTTCTGGTCGCAGTGGGTACCGCCAGCCAGTGTTTATACGGTGGGTTCATCCTTCCGGCCTGATCCTCGTCGACACAAAGGCCTCATGGACTTTGCGATTCATATCCAACTCGGCACCCTCCCCCACGTCCCAAAAATCATCGGGAACTACTCCCTCCTGCCCGAGCTCGCCTACACCGCGCGCCTCTTTTCCGCCGACGAGGCGGCGCGCATGGGCTTTCTTTCCACCGTCGTGCCGGGCGGCCGCGAGGAGGTCCTCAGCGCCGCGCTCAAGCTTGCGGGTGTCATTGCCAGTAAGAGCCCCGTCGCTGTTTCTGGAACAAAGCGCATTCTGTTGCACTCGCGCGATCACAGGTGTGTCTTAATCATCCGGCGTCTCCTGAATTATAGAATGAAGGACTCTGTTTCCAGTGTGTTAGATCATCTCGAATACACCGCAGCGTGGAACAGCGCTTCGGGCCAACGTATGCATTTCAATTCAATTCTTGCCGCACATACTTAGCCTACGTATTGTATGGCAGGATATTCCCCAACCTCTGCGGGCAGCGAAGTCCCGCACCCCACCCGTGTTTGCTCCGTTGCGCAAGGCGTCTGCGAAACTCCAGAGTGGAACTTGTCCTAGTCTTGAAAAAAACGGAGATGAAATTTAGAATCGAGTCGAGATTAGATCGGACTTCTCGGACTTGTTCAATTTCATCGTCGCCAGGCGCAAAGACGTATCGTCGTGAGTTAACGTTTTGAAGCTTCAACTATGGTTGGAATCGGATGGAGTGGCAAGTGCGCTGTGAAAAGAACGCAGCATTTTTGCCTGCGGCCGGTTTTGGGCATTGCGCCACGGTTCAACTGCGGTGCTCCCCAGTTCCTCGCTCCAGTCCCCGTACCGCCGCATCGACGGTGAGACTATTTGCCTTCTCCACCTTTTCGTGGTTCAAGTGTGCTTGGAACCACCACCACATGACTGTCATCAACAGACCGAGCATGCGGATTCCGCGCAGCTCGTTCATGATGGACTACATGCCTCGACATTGAACGTCCACCTATACGCTTGGGCCCTGGCGTCGAGAACTCCTTCATTTTTTTGCACTGATGTACGTTCATGCCCTCTTCCTTTTGCCGGCTGACTGATATCGATTTCAATGCCCAACATCTCGCGAGTCTCTGAGCCGTTCCAGCTATAAACGGCGGCCTCATACTAGTAGCGTCCTATCCATCATCGACGCACACTCATCCTCCCCTTCCCTTCATTCCCACTCTTTTTTGCCTCTTGATCACTGCAAAATAGATGCTAACATGTAACCCGTGGCTTAGAGGTAGAGCATAGACTGAGAGGGGTACCGAGTTGGATATGAATCGCAAAGTCCATGAGGCCTTTGTGTCGACGAGGATCAGGCCGGAAGGATGAACCCACCGTATAAACACTGGCTGGCGGTACACCTCAACGTTCAACCAAAACGCCGCGCGGCAGGTGCGTCGAGGGACGAAAATTAAGTACGTTGAACAGCCAACAAAGAGAACTCACCGGAACCCACTAAGGCGTCCCGGCGAAGACGAAAGCCATTGGAGAGACAAAGATTCAATTCACGTTCTTAGATACAGAGCAAATACCACTGCGACCAGACAGCCGTCACCGGGAGCACCTTGAGACCAGCCCGCCGATATATACCCCATACCATCCAATCATCCCTTCATCCGAGTCCATTGCAATTGCAGGATCTGACGTCCGCCAGATTATGAAATATATGAAACACCAAGCTTCTCTCCGTCCTTTCCCAATTGCAAATCCCTTGATTGACTGATCAATTGCTCTTGAGCTCGTGAACCTAGGTCTTTTCGTCGCCAGATCGTTGGAATCTGACCTGATTTCAGTCAAGGTAGGTTTCTGACCTCGCGCAGATGGTCGTCTGGCTCAATATCGACACGCGATATGCTTAAACCGAGTTACAGTCGCCAACTCGCTGATTCTTGATTTTCAGTGTACCAATGTTCGGACATGGTGAGCTCATACGCGCCCTCGTTCGTAAATTCTCCCACCAATACCCAGGATTAATCTGTTCATCACTATGAATAGAAGGCGTCTTGGTGAGCTCACTTCGTTTGTGCGCAAGTTGTGCTCTGATAATCTCAACTCACATCGGTACGGGCTGCGGATTTGAAGATACGAGTCGTCGCGCCACCAAAATATCTGCGCTGCTGGCAATTCAAGTCAGCGCCAGAGACGCGGAACGAGGAAGCAAAGGGATATATATACCTGGAGCCACGACTCACTCTGGTTGGAGCGTCAATAAAACTGGTAAAAAATATCAGTACTTAGGTCCTCAGCGCGTGGCTCGAGTTGAACTCGAGTCGACCCCGCATCGACGAGCGCTCAAGCCGAGGGTAAGCTACTCAAGATCAAACCAATATTGAATGAGGCTCACCTGGTGCGACTCAATCCGGTCTGAGCATTGAAGGTCCCTGGCTGGAGCAAATACGGATACACGCAGGACTCGACAGCGCAACGACTCAGGCCCGCGCTGGCGCAAAGGTTGATTGAGACACATAACGAATTGTATTTAGGCTGTGAAGGAATCAAAATCAGCAAGAAGCCAGACATACCAGGTAGGTGGAAATAAACTGAGGGAGCACGCTACATAAATAGGTCAGTATGGTTGCTGTACTAGAAGTAGAAAGGACCACGCAGCCACGAATTCCCCATCATCCCAGATTCGCGGCTGCACCATCCCAACTTACCCACGCCAACATCAACGAACGCTAAAGCCAACGGTAAGTCACCCCAGATCGAACCACAATTGAACGATACAACTACTAACCTGATCCAACCGAAGGAAACCCGCGGCGAATGCTGGTTGAGGCAAATTTTACTCGGACGGCGCGACGACGGTTCATACCAGGTAAGTGAAGGTACAGAGATGGAGTACGCAAGAGAGTTCAGTGCAACTGGCGCGCTAGAATAGACCACGTAGATACCATGGGGAATCTGTTAACGAACTCGGGCCAGTTTGAATGCGAGAGTCAGGAAGTCAAGGACATACCAGGTAAGATTAACTACCTAAAAGTTCAGTGTGGCTGGTGCGCTAGAATGGACCACATAGATACGGGTACAGAATGAGAACCTAAAAGCCCAAGAGCGAAGGTCAGCATCGCAGTAAACGGGCAGAGGATGAATGGGACGCACATAAATTTCAACGCAAGTTAGATTGAACAGCGCTCGCGGTCAGCTTTTCGTTACTCAACGCGTGTACGCGCCGCGGACCGAGTTGAACCGAAGCTGAAAGCGTTCAACTTGACCTGACAAGTCCAGGTGAGCACGCAGGTGAGTAACGGAACGCACTCCAAGCCTGGCATCGTGGCTCCGCAGTTCCAAACCCCATTGCGCCGGATACTAAAATTAAATGCGTAAACCACTGAGTTTTTCAATCAAAATTCGACGTTGCTGACCTCGTACGACTCGATCCGCCAATCCACCCAGCAGACGAGCGGTGTCCCGTTACTAGACCTGGGAACAGAATTAGTATGTAGTTCCGCTACGCGGTTCGGGTTGAACCAGATCTGAACGCGCGGAAACTCAATCTGACAAGTCAAATCAGCGTTCACGAAGTCACAAATTCAAGACGAGATGGGACGCAGGTGTTGCACGTCGACGCGGACCAGTCGAAGCTCGAGTTGAACCCGGTCGGTTCAGTTGAACCTGTCAAGTCGAGGCTAGGGTTGTATCACAGAAGCAGTAGGGATATGGAAGAAAGAAAGACACGTACCTGCAGCCTCGCAGCGAATGTGATTCAACCAACTCCGGACTTCGCCTGAACGCGGAGAACTCGACGGCGCCATGGTTGGATGGGCGCAAACCGAATGGCATTTAACATCTGCGAGGCAATCGAAGTCAGCAACGATACCAGAGTCGGGGAATCGAGACATACCAGGCTAAGTTCGGATACACAGTAGAGGAGGAAGCCTGGGACGGCGTTAAGTAGCAAAATGGGTAGGAGGAGGACGGTTACCTGGTTGGACGGCGTATTCGAGGAATTGGGTTACAGTTTCTGATGGGGCGTCTTCGGGGGCGTGGAGGACGATTATAGAGGAGCCGAGCAGGCAAAGCCCGCATCCGACGTGTCCCATGTGCCCCAGATGTTCGTCGAGGAGGAAAGAGGCAAGAATGGCACTTGACTGAAAGCTTGGGTTCCCGTGAAGAAGTAACTGAGCTTGGCGCACCCGATAATCACGCTAAACGCGCCCAATGGTGTAACCAAGCGCGAAGGTATACGCAGCAAAGTTAGCGACTAGAACAACAGCGTATTCACAAGCCGACATTCCCGCCCACCAGATTGGATTCTTAAGGTAGGACATGTTGTCCGTCGCAGATGTACCGTCCGCTGCTGCCGTCAATTCCTAGAAAGCCACCAAACTTTGACACGAGTACACCGTCGTCGTAGGCGCGACATACCATCTTCGTGACGACGGCACCGATGCCTATGGTGCCCAAGAGGGCCAGAGTGAGGACGATGTATTTGTCGTCGACCATCGGGTTAGATTGGCGCTATCCGTTGAGGGGATGAGGGGAAGGGGCAAAGGAGTGACTAGTGAAGCTGGTAAGAGACGAAGCCGGAAATGATGCGATGATGTAGTGCCACGTTCCCATTGGTCGGCCGGCAAAAGCCGAACTGCGCAAAAATATATTCGACGGATATTGCTGCAGGTTGAACTTAGGCAACTCAGCCCCAGAGGGATGAGTTCCGCACTAGCGACCTTCCCCAGGAAGTGTTCCTGTGGAATTGTTCCGAGTCGGCGACTCGGTACTTGAGTTACTTCAACTTATGTACTTGACAAGTTGACCGAGAGGACTGACGGGAAGTGGGATGGACAGGACATAAAAAATGCAGCTGACGGTGAAAAACACAGATATGGGACGTAAAAGCCTCAGACTGCGGCGCCGAGAGATGTTTCTCAATTTTCAGAGAACGGAGAAGGAGCATAGGTCTCGGTCCAAATCTTTCGGAATTCGAACTTTGCTCTGGTCTCACCAAGCACGGAGCATGAATATTGTCGGCTAACCCCAGTGGCTTCTAACAAGGACATACAATGACAACCGGTTCGTTTTCGGCTGGAGCATGGACTCCGAGTCCTCATCGTAAAAGCATCGGACAAGATCCCTCGAATTCACTGTATTACTTGTGTTCGACAGATAAGGCGCATTCTCGTCTTCAAGTTGTTGAGCGGCGATATACGTCCACGCTGCGGTTCGGGAGCACAGCTGCGCGGTTGGTTGTTGATCGTCTCCGTAGGTTTTGAGGTAGACCGGTGACCGTTCTGTCTACGAGAGTAAACTCGTCCGTCTACGACGGGTTTACCCTCGTAGACGGGCTGGTTACGAGCCTAGTTTTGAGGACTCGGGCCAAGTTGCACTTTGAAGTGAAGTGTCGAGTCGGCGCACTCTTCCGCGGCGAAACCAATCCGAATTCCACCAGCCCTCCATCCTTCATGCAGTGACTCGGAAAGGAAGATCCTTGATGTGCGTGGTGGTGTATTTCACAGAAATCCGCCCAGTGACGCTGCAATCTGCCACCCGCAACCGCGCCGAGCCGAGCAGAACTTGCGCAATGCTGCGACCAGAGGAGACTGCACAGAGTCAAGAAACACCTATTATTTAGCCACGTAGCGACACAAGAAGTAGTAACCGACGAAACTGCAAGTCAAGTACTAGTACTGCCCTTTGTAATTTTGCTAGGGAGAAACCATGTCCTGACTCCTGCGTCACAATATCGAGCGGATTTTCGCACGGCCGGTAACACGATAAAACGACATCAATGCCTTCGTCCCGGAAAGGAAGGAACCTGTGCAACGTGTGCACAGGTGGGAGGAGACCCGCGCCGATAGTCACGAACTTGAGGGTCCTTCGGCAGGCCAGAATGAAGTCGTATAAAGTCTGATCATCGAACAGCTTGTATCCTGGGGTATGGACAGAGAGAGATACCAGGTGTGGACAGAGGCCCGGGAGGACCTGGAAGAATTCTGTGAACCCGGACATCAACGGGGAGGGGACGTGTAGGTGCAGGAGGGTGGGCATGATTGGCAACAATTGAAGGAGGTCAGGTAGAAAGGAGCCGTGTGCGGCAAGCCCCTTGAGGCTTATTCAGAATAGCACACTTGAGTTGGTGGTAAAGAAGAGAGAGATAATGATTATTACTAGGCAAAATGTACAGCTTATATACTACTCAGAAACTATCTAGAATGTTCTCCAATAGTAGAGAGTATGAGTCAATAGAATATAGAGGAAAGTCATAGAGTCTGGTAGAACACCGACGAAGGTTCGGGCTAGTTCGGGCAAGGCCGAACCCGTGGGAACCAAATCACAACACTCCCCCTCAAGCGCGAATCATGCCGAGGCGAGAGACGAAGTATTCGTGCTTGGACTTGTCAAGTGCTTTGGTGAACAAGTCCGCGGTGTTCTCCGAAGTTGGGCAGTAGGATACTGACACTTCCTGAGAAGTAATTCTCTCCCGAACAAAATGATGCCGAACATCAATGTGCTTTGAGCGGGCGTGAAAACCAGAGTTCTGCGCGAATGAGATAGTGCCGTGGTTGTCAACCGAAATGTGTGTGGGAAGGGAGGACTGAGGGCCGAGTTCCGTAAGCATGCTGCGAAGCCAGAGTGCTTCACGGGTCGCGGAAGCGAGAGCCATATACTCGGCTTCCATGCTGGAAAGTGTTGTTGCACAAAAGGAGGGTTGGACCAGGCATCGAACCTAGGACCTTCTCGTATCATGTGAGATGCTCTGATCCGAAGATCTACCATTGAGCTATCCAGCCGACGGTGCGAAGGGAACTCCCAGAAGGACCTTCAACACTCCCCCGGTTCCCAAACACCGGGCCTCTCTCCGTAACCACCATCATCGAATGGATGGGAAGCTGAATTGAGTTGGACCGTCTGAGTTTGGAGGACTATATAGCCCGAGAACGCCCCTACAAAGTGCTGCAAGGCACTAAAACATTGTTCAGAGCAGCAGGGACTACAACTTGAGCTAGAGCACAAAAATCCAGTGACTCAAATAGTGCAGAGAAGACCTCGAAACGAACCGCGCTTCTTCGGTAGTTTTCATCGCTTGCCCTGCCTGTGGGTTCTCAAGAGACGCCCTCGCACCGACAGCAAACAACGGGGACGACGGCGCCGCCGAGGAGCTCGACGACGAAGGCCCCATCCGATAACACACCATCCGATAGTGTAATCGACCATCGGATCGTGGATCAGTTCGGCCATCACGGGCTCCGTGCCAGCTCGTCAAAGCTCTTCCTGTAACCGACCACGAACGCGCCAGCAGCAAGGCTAACTGGGCGCGAACACGACAGAGGTCCTCAGGGATAGGGGCTAAAACGGTGAACTTGCTCGAAGCTCACCGTGTTTCACCGGTTAAAATCCAGGCCGCAGTTTTTTCTTTGCCTTGGCAGACCCCTCTCGAGCAACGCACACGCGTGGAGAAGCGGAGGACGGGCGTATAAAACTCGGGCATATTCAAGTGCGTCTCAGTCTCTCCCATTCCTTGCCTTTCTGACCGCAAAAAACCTCTGCTGCACAAAAACCTATCTGCTTCACATTCCCTACCATGTCTACCCCAACCAATACTGCTCCTGCCGCGGACGTACCGAACTCGGACGCACCTCGCCAGACCTTCTCGCTCACCCGCAACAAGTCCATCCCCGTCTCTACGGCATTCGTCGAGCAAGGGCTCCAGGACTTTGTCGGCGAAGACCATGGGTGCGTAAATTCAAGGATACCGATATCGCAGCCAACTGACCAGTGGATCGGTAGCTCTGTCTCGGCACCTGCGCCGACGCACAACCTGCGCCAGGATGGCGGGGTTCCATCTAGTCCCGCCTTCGCGACGGAGCAGGCCAAGGACGCGGAGCGTTTCGCGGCCCTCAATCTCGAGACGCGCGACCAGTCGGTTTCTCTCAGGTGCGAGGAACAGACCGCCATGCTGTTTCCAGTACTGACGCTGTATAGCAGCTCGCAGATGAAGCGCGACTTCCTGTTGACCCAGGCCGCGCCGCCCCCGCCTTCCGGCTTCGCTGCTGGGCCGTCTCTCGCGACCCGTCCCATCTCACGCACCGCCTCGATGGCGGCAGAGGTTGCGGACTCGACCTCGGACGCTGCAGCGGACGACGCCGACGCGACTCCCATCTTCCTCCCCAACCACAAGGAGGTCAGCAAGATCCTCCATCTCGCTGCGCCCCCCACCACCAAGGCGGGCCAGAAGGAGAAGGCGGAGACGGCGACCGCGGCCGCTGCCCGCGCCAACGGGAACGTGACGCGCCTCGGGGGCACCATCATCGCCGGGACCGCCCGCGTCGACGCGCTGGAGCTCCTGGTGCAGAACGTGCTGACCCGCTTCCGCGCATTGGAGTCCAGGGCGGGCACGGCGAACCCGGGCAAGCTCGAGGAGCGCCTCCACCTCCTCGACGGCATGGTCCGCAGTGGGATCGCCCCGGACGCGCGCATTGCCCTCCACACGTCCCAGTTGGCCGAACTCACCGACCTCCTCGACACCGTTAAGCGCGGGCTCGGGCTCATCCAGGACTCCCACCTCTGCAGCGATGCGGGTGTCCCGCTCAAGAACGCCTTCGCGAGCCAGAACGACCTCGCCTCTCTCTTCCAGTCGGTCCAGGAGGGCTTCGACGGCGTCGGCGACGCCATCGCCGAGCACCTCCGCCCCTTCGCCGCCAAGCTCCAGGGCGCCGTCGAGCTCATCGAGAAGGTGGAGGGCAGGCTCGCCGTCAGGTCTATCGAGCTCCTCGCCGTCCGCGAGAACGTCGCGCGGGTCCAGCTCGACCTCAGTGCCCACATACTCACCTCGAAGGGTGCCGCTCCCTCCTTCCCCACCCCCGCACCTCCCGCTCCTGCGTTCGCTGTCGCTACGCCTCCCGTCCCTGCCTCGACGGCGTCGTCCTTCGAGTTCGCGATCGGCGGGAAGAAGCGCAAGGCCAACGACGACCTCGGCCCCGATGGCAAGCGCTTCAACGGCGGCGGGCGACCCAACAAGGCCGCCCACTCGCACTTGGTGCTGTTCGGGCCCGTGAATACCGACACCAAAGCGACAGGCGTGGCGCCGGGGTTCTTTAAGAAGGTGTTGGACGCTGGAGGGATCGGGAGGCTCCCACTCCCCTCCTACTACGTCGAGCGCTCGGCGTCTGACCCCGCCTTCCTCAGTGTTGGATTTACGGCCGCGAACGACGCCACCATGTTTGTTGGGGCGTGGTCGGGCGCGTCTATCCCTGACGGTTTGCGCGGGATCACGGCGCGGCTGGCTTCGTCGCCCACTGCGAACCCCTACGCTTTCCTGACGGGAAACTAGGTGGGGCTGGGAGTCGATTGCGCAATACACCTGTAGTTACACGAAGCAATGATTTATCTATATTATCGTGGAATATACAAGGCCTTCTATGCGTTAAGCTTTACAGCCCTGAGTTTGAGGATTTATTAAAAGGGCATGACATTGTTGTGCTGCAAGAGACGCACCTATTGCCAGACGACGAGGATTGTCTCGCAGTGCCTCACGGCTACTATGCTATTTCAATGTGCCGCAAAGTCACTGGGAAATGGGAGCGCCACGGCGGAGGGGTAACCGCCTTCATTAGAAACAACATTCATGCAACCAAGTCAAACTTATCCTCGCCCGACATACTAGTGTTGGATTTGGGGACTTGTTGGATTGTGGGGGCCTATATTCTGCCAGACAAATCTCGCTGGCAGCAGTTCACAGATACTTCCCCCGAGGATAAACTCGAAGAGACACTCACTCTCTGCGCGACAGCAAGTGATTCAAAACCAATGATTCTAATACTCGACTCCAATGCTCGGACCCAATCGGAGAAGGCAGGGGGAGATCTGGCCCGCCTTTCGGTGGATCAGAAGGCCTCCGTCTCTACAAGAGGGCGCAGAATGCTCTCGGCCTGGAAAAGGTCAAAACTTGTCATCGTCAACGGCACGCACCTAGAGGATGCGTCGCCGGGAAGGTTCACTTCCATAAAAAAACTCGGAGAAAAAGAGGCAACGGTAGACTACGCACTGGTGTCAGAGGCGCTGGTGCCGATGATAAAATCCTTGAGCGTAGCTTTACCTGTCAGTCCAGCGGAGGCGTGGTCGGACCACGTCAGCCTTACCCTAAAATTGGATCGTTCAGTTCTGGAAGAGGCTCCCCGCCCCGTACCGAGGGCGCCGCGCCAAGCACCAATGATGCCGCAGGAGGACCCGGAAATGGATAGACTGTGCGAGGAGGTTATGGGGAGTAAACAAACCCCAGCTGAGATGTTACGCTGCTTGTATGGCGATGTTTCAGTTGAAACCAACTTCGTTCAAGTTTATGTACAGGGCTCGGGCAAGGGGACGGGAACGAGCGGTGCCAAGGGAATTGCTGCCGTCTTCTGGGGGGAGACGGCGCAGTCAAACTGCGCCCTTCAAGTTCCAGGTCCTGAGCCGCCGACGAATAATCGTGCCGCAATTTATGCAGTTCTGTTAGCAGTCAAAGCGGCAAACCCAGATAAGTCATTGATGGTGTTCACTCACTCGGAGTATGCCATCCGCCACTCTTGCTACTGGGCTGGGAAGAATTCTCAACTTGGCTGGTCGTGTCCGAACGGCGATCTGCTTCAAGATTTAACTTTGTTGCTGTCCTGCCGGAGAGCGCCGACACGGTTTGTGCGAATAGAGCGCGGTGTGGAAAATGCCCGTGCAACGGCCGTCAGGAAGCTTGCACAGACAGGTTTGAGGAACTCTGAGTCTGTCGACTGCTACAGTAGGCTTGTGGGCTGTCCGTGGCCCGACTCCGACGTTCCTGGAGAGGCGAGAGATGTTGTAAAAGTTTCAACATCGCTACCCGAGATCGCCGAACCGAAAGAGGCCGCCTGGAAATCCCAGAACGAGGATGAACCTTTACCCTCCGGGGATGCTGAGGACCATCGTGGACGCGAAAGGGTACGGTTGCTCCAAAAGTCGCTGCGGGATAAGCTCTTTGAGTGCAAAGATGCCGGTGCATTTTGGCGAGTTCTTCGTGGATGGACCGACCCGCGCCCAAAGCCAATTCAAGTGACACTGGAGGACTTGACTGAAGAGTTCAAGGCACGCATGAATGAGCCAGAAGACGTCCCTGCGTCGTTCAACAAAGAGCAATTGCGAATAAGCGCGGAATTGTTCAACCAGATGCCACGAGTCAACGAGGATGTGTCACCGAAGAAGAGCTTTTCACGGAAACTAACGCTAGCGGACATCGAATGGGGCAAGGCCCACCTTCTAAAGAACATGTCCACGGCGTCGGGGATTGATGATTTCTCCTACGGCGACATAATGGCGATCCCTAACGAGAAGTTGCGTGAGTTGCTCCAAGCGGTGATTGACAAGAAAATCTTCCCGTCGAAATGGTTGGCCGCCTTGGTCGCAGGAATTCTCAAGGGCAGGAAAGATCCCTCCAAAACAGAGAGCTATCGTCTTGTGGTGCTGGAGTGCTGCCTGCTGAAATTTCTGACCCTGCTCATCGATCGCCGGGTGAAGGAGTACGCAACAGAGGCCAAATTGATCCCAGAGACGCAAAATGGGTTCCGGGCCACATATCGCACAAATAACAACCCGCTGCTCTTGCGCGTGATGTCCGACAGAGCCGCGGCCGAGGGCAGGGTGATGTATGTTGCGGTGGTGGACCTAAAAAATGCGTTCCCGGCCGTGAACCGGAATGTCTTGTGGTTGACGTTGAACTCGATGGGGGTCGCCGGCGACTTGATAGACCTGCTGATGCTCTTGTACAGCAAGTTGGAATACATGGTCCGTGTAAACAGCGAACTCTCCGAGAGCTTCTTCTCCTTCTTAGGTGTGCTGACCGGCGACGCTAGCTCACCAGAATTCTGGAATCTGCTGCTGGCCGGCTTCAAGCTATATCCTCTCCCTGGAGACGTAAAGCTCAACCAGAAAGCCGTTCCGAAACTGGAGCATGCGGACGACTTACTGATTACGTCGAATTCGGGCCATGGATTTCAGGCGAAGTTGAACGGGACCGGCAGCCACATGGGGAATATTGGCTGTGAGATCCAAACGATCAAGTGCCTGTGGGCTCCGATGGGGATCAAGCCGAACACACCGCAAGAGTTTTACCTCGACGGGAAAGTTCTGAAGCAAGCCGCCATGTTTCAGTATGTGGGAATTTGGCACGACCTGAACTCGAAGGACATGTATGCGGAACATCACCGTGTGTACCTGGAAAAAGCCGAAAGGATGGCAAATGCGTGCTTGGCTGTGAGTCGCATGGTCGGTGGGTTGTCAGTGTGGGATGCTCGGACGCTGTACATGGCGCGGGTTGATCCATATCTGATATCGGCCGCGGATATTTGCCCTGACGTGGTCAAAACCCGGAGAATTGAGCGGGAGGCAGTCCAGCATCATTACTTGCGGCGCATGTTGGGACTGAGCGAGCGAAGTATCACTGCGGTATTGTTCTCGGAGACCGGTCTGGAACCCATCTCGTATCGGCGAGTATTGCTGCTGTTGAGGAACCTTAAACACCTGGTGGGCTTGGACGACGAGCGCCTTGTCAAAAATGGGGTTCTTGATTCCTTGGATTTAGCGCGCCAGCGGAAGTTGTCGTGGGTCAACGATATCGTGCTGGTCCTGTCAACGTTGCCAATTCCGGTGTACTGGGACGTGCAAGCCGACTCGGCGATAGCTGTGGGAACCATTGACGCGCTGATCGCCGATGTCCGCCACTCGATGGAAGGCACAGTCAACGCCGAACTCAATGCTTACTCCCGAACGCGGGACTTGCTGCCGGACCGACGGGTCATGGTCAGCGGAAGCTGGACGACGAAAGTGATGGCCTTCAGGGCGTACCTGCGAGTCCGGAATCCAAAGCATCGGCTTGCCCTGACGCACGCGGTATTGTCCGGACATGCACTGGCAATGGAACGCATGCGGTGGGCCGAGCGGTACAAGGACCCCGTTCCGAAAAGATGGCGGCTATGCAGATTCTGTAAAACTCACCTAGAGGACGCGATTCACGCGTTGTTTGTGTGTAAACACGCGCCGCTGGTTGCGCTCAGGTCTGTTTTCTTCGAGAAAGTCTTCACCACTCACCCCGAGCTTCGCGGAATCCACACAGATCCGGGATTATTCTTCAAAGACCTCCTGATCAAGGAAAAAATCCTGGGCCTACTGGGGAAGCTTGCGTACGAAGTTTTTGAAGTTTTCTATAGCGAACCGATGCTGGTAATCAACCCAGACATCTATACCCCCTAAAAAATGCAGTGTGATTGAGCCCAGGGCTAGCCGACTCACTGCTCTTCTTTTTCTTTACTTTCTTACTTATTTCCTTGTAGTTAGTTTTGCATGCGTGCCCAGAGGGACTGTTGAGTCGACCACTGTGACGACGGCTTTGGTTGCCGGGGAGTTTAAACTGGGCTCCGAGGGATCGGAACTAGTATCCCACGAGGTTAATAACCGGCAGCCTGCCTGCTCTGGTCCGAGCCAGGCCGGAAGTTGAACTTGCAGTATAGATTTTCCGCCCCCCTCTTGGTAGTACGTGTGCTCTACATTTGATGGGTAACTTTTAGCCTACGAACGTTACGATATCATGTGTAGTAGACTGATTGTTCCAGTTGTGGGACCACGTCAGTATAATATACCTCCTCCTCCTCCGGGAACACGCATAGGGCGGCATCTCCCCCTATTTTTGCGCAGGAATTTGGATGGCAACGCCAAACAAGGACGAAGCCAGAATGATGGCATCAAAGATGCCAAACCCGGGAAGCTCCGGGGCCCATAACCTGTTGTTGCACAAAAGGAGGGTTGGACCAGGAATCGAACCTAGGACCTTCTCGTATCATGTGAGATGCTCTGATCCGAAGATCTATGAACTCAAGCTCGTGTGTCCAGAGTGGAAGTTTATTAGATGTAGAGAGTGTGTGGTTGTAACGACAGTGAATGATTAACGGGCGAAAAATTCCGACACTTGGTTGTCGAGAATTCAACCGGATGGAGGCCGCACTAGCCTGTGGGAAAATACAGTGAGCGAGAATTCCCATAAGACAGAGGTAGCGGTCTCCAAAGTTCAAAATAACTTAGGAGTGGGTGGGTGGGGAAAAATTGGAGGATTTGCTGGAGGTAGGATGAGTCCAGCAAGCAGGGTACGGTAGGCAGGCTGTGGCGAGAGGCAAGAAATGATAGGGGCCACAGCACTGCCATCGTACATAGACCACATTCTACGATCAACGATCGTCCCTCACGAGACCATAGAAAACCATCTATGAACTCAAGCTCGTGTGTCCAGAGTGGAAGTTTATTAGATGTAGAGAGTGTGTGGTTGTAACGACAGTGAATGATTAACGGGCGAAAAATTCCGACACTTGGTTGTCGAGAATTCAACCGGATGGAGGCCGCACTAGCCTGTGGGAAAATACAGTGAGCGAGAATTCCCTGGGAGTAGGAGTCTCGCGACGCATTCGCGCAGCTGGATTCCCCCGGGCTAGGCGAGAGACTCACCGCTCGTTTGATTAACGAACCCGCGGCATGATGATGCGAAGAACGTTCGCGTGGAGTTGCGGCTCAGCCTGCATGTACGGCGCCATGATCTCGGCGTGTCTCCTGAGGTAGATGGTAAAGGCGTCAGAAGCCCAACGACCTTTGGCCTTCATGACATCGAAGGGAATGCCGCGCAGCAAATACTCCAAAGTTGATCCGATGCGAATGCCGTGGACATGGATGAACTCCACCCCGGCGGATCTGAAAGCCTCGGTGAGGCGTTTTTTGAAAGCTGTTTTGGTGAGTGGGCGATGGGTAGAATTGTGAATGTATGCGAAGAGGGCACCGTTGGCCGGCGGGGCGTTAACAGAAATGTGATTGGCGAAGGCGGCTTTGGGATCTGCCGCGCCATTCTGCTCGGCCCAATAAGCATTCTCACCGCGGGGTGCAGACTTCGTTCTGGGAATGAAGAAGTTGGTCTGCGTGAGGCCATTGCGGTCAGCCACTTCGGTAACGTCGGATGGTTTGATGTGAATTGCCGGATCGAAAGCGGTGAGAGTTTTGACGGTGAATTCACCGCCTCGAGAGGTACCCCAGAAGAGCGTTGTGACGCAGCTCCAGACCGAGGCGTCCAGGGGCTTGGTGAGATCGAAGTGCGGGCGCAACTTGCACAAGATCTCTGGGGTGTACGGCATTCGTGCATCGCGTTTGGAAGAGATGGGTGTGAGGCGGTCTGCAGCGCGCAGTAATGTTTCCAACTCTGCCGTGTTCATGGACCAAACTACGCCATGCAGGATGTGCCAGGCGCGGACACCCGAGACGTAGTTTGAAATCGTGCCGCCGGAGAGGAAACCCGCGAGCGCAGAAATGAACCCCGCAATTAATGTTGCGGCCGCTGGTGCACGCGCCGGCTCGGGAACAGACTTCGAATCACAGAAAACATGGAAGGAAAGCAAACCGGATCCGTATGTCTCGGTAGTGCCCTCGGTCCAGGCGCTTGTTAGCACATTGAAAATGCGGACGATATCGCCGTCCGAGGCCGGCAAACCCGATCCCGCGGTAGAACGGCCCACCAGGGGACGCCACAGACGCAGACGGTCTCTGGATAGAACATGAGGACGAAGGGGGGAAGGCTTCGGGACAAGCCCGCGTCGATATGGGTGCGGACGCTGCACTTGCACTGTCGATAAGACGTGGTTAGGCCCACTCCCACCAGCCGAGTTGATCACCGAAGAGGTCGGCATCAAACTCTGAATTTGCTGCGGCGCGATGACCGCGCTGGACAGCGGTAATGGGCGGATTGGGATTACGCCGCCTGACGGCATTTTCGGTGTGGGTCCATGGGGCGTCAAAGTCAACGAGGAAATCTGCGACGGCATTAGGAATGGCGACGGGGGGTAAGAGGAGTGAACGCGGGGGATATTTCCCGCGTGAGGGACCATCGGCGGGGTTGGAATTAGCCGAGACATATCTTGACGTTGTTCGGTTGAAAGTCCTGATTGGATACAAATTGGGGCTTACCGCGAGTGTACGAAATAATTGGTGCGTTCCAGAAATGCATGGATTCTGCGGAAGACGGCATTCGTCTCATGGTTGCGACTGCGGTGATTCCACCAGCCCTCAACGACTCCGGTATTATCACCGAAGAGTTTGAAATGGGTTTGGCCCGGTGCGCTGGTTGCGCTGATGAAGGCGTAAACGAGGAGCTCGAAGCCAATTGCCTCGGCCCAGCCGATATCCCGGTTGCCGCGGTCCCAGCCAGGAAGAAGACGCCAGGCTCGCCAGCGCCCGTTGATGATGATTGCCACACCTGTCCCCGAACTGGCGTCCGAGAAAGCTGCACAATCAAAGACTTCGCTAGGTCCGGGGATGGTGCGGGACAGGGTGGGGCGGGATAAAATGGCTTCCCACCATGTGAGGTCGTCAGTTGTAGCGGCGGGAGCGGTGCGCGGCTTGTGAGGACTGTCGTGGTAAATCCCCAACATGGTCTCCAGGCTGGTGAGGTAAGCGCGGCCCATTGGGATAATAAGTGACGCGTGGAGGAGTTTGCCATAGAGTTTCTGAACCGCATCGAGCGTGTGCGTGGCAGAAACCCTCCAATCCGAGATAGCGGCCAGGTATTTGACCTTTTTATCAGGCCCGAGGGAGACGATGCGGCGATCGAGATGCCAGAGAAACCCCGTGAATGGGACCTCGGGCGCGAATTGGAAGTCTTTGGCGAGCTCCCAGACGTACCCGAGTGGCGCAGAGATAGCGTCGATATCGGCGAAACTGTAGGTGAACAGAGCATCGTGCTCGGACCGCGGGGACTGGTGGGAGAGATCACGGACGGGGAAGAACATGTCCTCATCAAACTCCTCGAGACGGCCGTCTGGCAGCGCATCACCGCCAAACCAGAACCTGCCGCCTGTTTGGTGGCGACCACCGCGGTTCTCGATGCGTCGGCGGCACTCCTCCCGGCTCTGATTGAACTCGGGGAGGAATTCACGCCGGATGCGAAGGAAAGTGTGATCGTCGACCCATTTACCAACGGGTCCAACGCCTCGAGAACGGAAAATGTCTGTGCCGGCGTCGGCGACCGATCCAAACGCACCGCAGCCAGATTTGGCACCAAAGGAAACAGAGAAATCGAGATCGTGCCCAGACTCCGATGTTCGAACCACAGCGGCCGGCCACTGCGTAAAGTGTAGGGGTATTCGGCGGTACGCTTCAGAGACGTCACGGCAGGCGCCCTCAGACCCAGGAGGAAGACGGCAGATAGAGAGTGAGAACGCAGTGAAGGTGCCCCAGGTGCATGGGAAAAGGTCGGAGTCGATGGACGAATTAATGGATGAGTAGAGGGGCGAAGGAGACCGCGGGTATGAAAAATTCTGAATGAGTCGGAGCTTGTGGGAATTAGTCTGTTTCGGAACGAGAGATAGAGGGGATGTTTGGAAGGGGCCGATGAGGGATTCAACATCGTCACGCGAGAGTGGGCCGATATAGCGGCCGGAGTCGCGCTCGTGTTGAATGATCCGCGCGAACTCGTCCGGGTGGGCGAGCATCGTTGCGCTATTATGAGGGGTATTTGTGGAATGAATGGAAGGAAAGCCGATGTTGAAACCGAAGCGAATGGAGGAGGGAATGTGAGGGTAGTACTTGTCGAGGAGGCCAGAGTCAGTGAGCCAGTCGTTCCAGACGAACCAGTTGAAGGGGGTGACGGGATTATGCCTGCTGAGCGAGATGGCATTTCTGAGCTCCGTGATTCGGGCTCCCGCATCCTGAGCACTCGTGGCGAGCTGCGTGGTTGAGGCTGCAGCCAGACGGGCGTTGCCATCCGAGGCATATGACCTCGTTCCGCGCGTTGGTGAGGCGCCCCTCGACGTTGCGTTTGGTTCGCGCCTGGGTGGAGCCGTTCCAAAGAGTGGCTGATTTGCACTCCCTGACGTTGTGACGGTGCCGACCGAGGCATATGGCACAAGCTGAGGCGCCGTCGCTCGGGCTTGTGCCCTGGTGAAAAAATGCCACATCCTGGGCGGGAAGAGGAGCGCGCGCTGGCGAGGCAGATCGAATACGGTTCCCCGTCTCGCGCTGGGGCGCTTGACGAGAGGGGGCGCGGCCGCGGGAGCCCGATGAGCTCTCTACCAGATTGTCGAACTGAGAATTGTTAGTGCGTGATTCGCGTGAGTTTGGTGCGTGGTTCGCGTGGAGATGGATGCGTGGTTCGCGTCAGGGTGCGTGGTTCGCGTGAGATGGATGTGTGAGGTGGATGCGTGATTCGCGTGAGGTGGGTGCGTGATTCGCGTGAGGGAGGGGTTGTTAGTGGATGCGTGATTCGCGTGAGGGAAGATAATTTTCGAAGGATGCGTAGAAAATACGGGAAAAGGGAAGAAGAAAAATTAGCACGGGGATTCAGAAGTGATACTCGAAACACGCACGATACGGTACTGCTTCCCCTGCAATCTGGTATGGAATTTGCGCGAAACTGAGTCCAGGAGTTTGTCGTTGATCAACGCCAGATTGAACCCCTTGCCCTGAGTGAGCGCCCCGTGCCAGAACCGACGAGACTCTGCCTGATAGATGATCAGGATGTTATCGGCGTACTCGTCGTGGTTCAAGCGAGAGTCGTGGTTCTCGATGCCATAGAAAAAGGTCGCCATCATGGCGCGATACGCCTGAGGCCATCCCGCAGCCTCAAGGGCGCCGAGGTAACCCGTCTTGGCGAGGGTGAGCTGGGCCCACGACAGGTCCTCGTCACGGATGACCTTCCTTGACGCCTTATAGGCTGTGAGAGGCTTCAGAGAGAGGGTGGAACCTATCTGGGTAATCCCGAAGGAGTCGTCTGCTTCCACGCCTCCGCGCAGCAATTCTGCGTCGAGAGTACCCTCCTTGGTCCAGTACCAGAGCTCGATATACTCCTTGTCCTCCAGTTTCTTCTTTGCGAAGGGAGAAACCTGCGGCCCCAGGGAATCCGGGATGGTGAGGGTCGCATCGAAGGCACCGAGTTTGGGCTTCTTGGCCTCAGCAGCGGCGAGCTCTGCGGCAGCTACAGCCTCCGCGGCGATGCGATCGGCATCTTGCTGCGCTGCTACCGCCAAAGCATCAGTTGTCGCCTGCGCAGCGTCGGCCTGGACTTGAATGTCCCAGATAATTTGCCGACCATCCCGCGACTTGCCCCAGGCGTCGGCGAGGTGGGTAACGGCGTCGGCGTCGGTTAGAGTGGTGCCAACGGGTGCACCAGCCACGATGAAACCCCGGATGGCTTGAAAATCAGCTGAGGCGTAGTCGGGGGAAATTTCCAGGGCGGGATCCAAGGTGAGGCGGGGAGCGGCCATAGTGGAGTCAAAAGGGAGGGTGAGAGGTTGATAGAAGGGTAGGATGAAAAATTGGAGGATTTGCTGGAGGTAGGATGAGTCCAGCAAGCAGGGTACGGTAGGCAGGCTGTGGCGAGAGGCAAGAAATGATAGGGGCCACAGCACTGCCATCGTACATAGACCACATTCTACGATCAACGATCGTCCCTCACGAGACCATAGAAAACCATCTACCATTGAGCTATCCAGCCGACGGTGCGAAGGGAACTCCCAGAAGGACCTTCAACAGCCAGAACTTGCTGGGCAATCGCAGAACCTTAGTAGGGAAGCAAACCAGAATGGCAAACCAGAATCCTAATAAATTCGGACCAACTTGGAGAGGATGAGACGCGCTGCGACGTCGCCAAAATCGAACCACGTCAGGCTGCGCCTGGGGAGCTGGAGGATGCGTGGGTCTAAGTAATTTGGCCGCTCGCCTGGATGGATATACTGATCGTTGCGCAGTGCTTGGCTTCTATCCGGCGCTCACCAATGAGGATAGCGAGCCCAAGGGCGAGTATCGGCAACGTTAACCGCCAGCAGGCGGACAAATTAAGATGGGCAGCTAGTCCCGGTGCAAATTTAGGCACCAAATGCCCGTTCGAGGCGGTCCAATAGGACAATGTCTGGACGACATCTGAAATTATAAGCAGAGGAACAAGAACAGGAAGTACGCAACAGACAAGACTCACCGACTAGACATGTCCACATAATCTAAGTTTCAGTCGGTTGTTTTAGCAGATATAACAGATACAGCCAGTGCGAGCACAATGGAGGAGTTGATCAAGGTGTGAGCTGGCATATTGTAAAACATCACGGAAAACAACGTAGCAGAAAATATATCCATTGGGCGAAGCAGGACCAACTAGCCCGCACTTCGAGCAGCCTCTACAGGGACAACCAAACGAGACGCATCCGGTCGAAACCTCAGATCGAGGGTCAGAAACAAGCACACAGAGAGAACATCAAGTAAAGCCAGCGAAGAGCCGAGAATGTGAGGGAAGTAAAAGAAACACGGAGCGCGCAGACCGGCGCGACGGGAAAAGGAGGAGGCGGTCGTAAGGAGGAGGCGGCCGTACTTGTGATGGGGCCTAACAAACAATCGCCGTCCGCTTTTTTTAGACGCCGAAGCCAGTCCGGGACTGTCCGTACTCCACCCGAGCTGATGCGCAGTAGAGCGCTTATTCAGCTTGACTCGACCCACCACCATGTCCTACACCCAACTCAACCAGCGCACGCACATGTACCTAACGGACGCGGTAGAGCATGCCATCGGCTCTAATTGGTACCTTAATAAATATGGTGTGATGGGGCGCAACGCGTACGGCTGTTGACAGGGGTTTTTTATCTGGTCTTGACGCATTCGTAGAGAGCATCTCTATAGCTTCGATACCGACTTCGGCATTCATCCGGAGGACCCCGCGCCCACTCCTCCCGACTATCCCATCTACTGGGGCAGCTCCTTCTACGACGTTTGTGAAATGCTGGCAATATGCCCGACTGTGGCCGCAGCCTTCGAGCGGGTGGATCCAAGCCCTACGACTCGGAGGCCCGCTCATTACATTCAAATCAAGGAGGTTTATTTCGTTCTGCAAAACAGCAATAGGGTAACAGTCGATGTGTGCGTTAACTTTGCGGCTTTCTGGGAGCGCTCTGACCGTTGCCAAAAGGCTCAAGGCGGCGGCCACTTGGGCGGAAATCGGATTCAACAACACGGCAATATTCGCCACTCTTTCGCTGAAAACGGCTCGCGCGCGTGCTCAGCACGAAGAGGACATCTGGCGAAGCAACCCCACAAGCGACACGTTCGGATACTTCGTGCAGGCGGACGACTACGACCTGTACTACGGGGAAATTGCGGATGAGGAGGAAGAGGAGGAAGACGAGTGGGACGACGACGACGAGGACAAGCTCGAGGAGGACAAGGTCCAGGAGGACGAGATTGAGGAGGACGAGGTCGAGGAGGACGGCGATTGAACAACGCCACGTCTGATTTCGTCGCTCCTCTTTGACCCAACACGCGCCGCATCGTCTGGACGCTCGTATATTCTGCGCCGGTTCCCGAAACCTAAATAGTGCCTACTACTGCCACATCTGTACTACCTGACCCGACGAATCTGCTATTTCAAAATTTATTTTGGCGTTTGCCACGAATCGAACTTAGGAAGGGTGACGGATCGCGGACAATAACAAAGTGACGCATCACGATCAAAACGCGAACTGTCACTGTGTTACTCTCACACCTTACCACCTCAACCTCGATGCCTAACTTCCCCCGAACCCGAGGCGAAGTTCACGGGAGCCGGCGATGGTGTGTGGTTTATTGGACTGATTTCCGTCTGTGCTGATTCCTTAAGGATCTCCAGCGGCAGCTTCACTGTTTTTGACAGCTTTGTAGGCCTGAATCCCTCTCGACTGGATGAAATGAGTCGGTGCCGAAGTACGGGTATGTTGATGAATGAGAGGTTTTTGTCGGTCCTTCAACGCGGTCCGCTTCATTTCTGAGCGATCGCCCCCGCCCCACTGACCAACCACCTCAAGCGGTCCACTGCTGACCTGGCGCCTCACCGTGCTTGTAGTAAGTTATCTCTTCATGAGACGCTGTCGTTGTCCCCAGTAAATACGGTGTAACCACATATCGTATTGAGGATGACTTGAATATCTCACTTGAATATCTCACTTGAATGAAGCCAGGCTGAAATTGAAGTGGCTGGCGCAACGCCGAGATCACCGACCACCTTCCCACGGTTGAAACTGTAGTTTTTGCCGCCGCCTTTCGCTATCCTTGTCTTGCTCTCGCGCAAAACTCGAACCCATCTCCGTCGGGACGCACTCCGTGTTCTAAATCCATGAATAAGGGCTTCACTGAGGTGAGTCCCGTCAATGATGTGTTAGTCGACTCCCACTCACCTAATATTCGACAATGTGTAGACGCGAACATCGCAACATCTCCCAGACAACATCTTGACAGGGGTACTTAAACCCAGTATCTTGGCAATTTGATGAGAGATTGGCACCTCACGTAAGTGGATCGGTAAGGCGCTCACGAACATGGTGAAGGCCCCAATAACCAAGAGGAAACCGCTCCTCAATCTTCGAGAAGACAGACTACGGGCTCTCCAGCTCCGACCGACGCCTCGACTTCAACCACCAAACGGAAAGACACGCACCGCTCCCGCACTCCGCAGTCGAAGCGTGTTGTTATTTTGGTATTTCCCATGGTTCAACTTTTTGCCGAGCATCGCCGATGTTCTGCCCGACTCTACTTATTCAGCTCTTACTCAGCTTTCCTCTATATTCCATTGACTCATACTCTCTAGTATTGGAGAACATTCTAGATAGTTTCTGAGTAGTATATAAGCTGTACATCTTGCCTACTAATAATTATCCTCTCTTCTCTTTACCACCAACTCAAGTGTGATATTCTCAATAGGTTATGGGCCCCGGCCTTAACTGACTTAACCAGACTACTCCCGTAACCTTCGACATCGATCATCGCCTAGCCTGACAGCTCAAAAAGTCACTGCAGCGACGCACACTACTACGCCTCTTGCACCGCACACCAGACCAGCCACCCATCACACATTTAATCATGTCCGACTCCACCACCTCCGCATATCGCATCCAGCATCTCCTCGGCGAGGAGAATTATCCCACATGGGCCGTCAAGATGACAGACATCCTGACCGATCAAGGTCTCATCGACTATGTCACCGGCATCATCCCGCGCCCGCAGCACACGCTCAACGCGGACGGTCCCGTCGTTGACCCACAGGGCACACAGGCCCGAGTTATCGCCGAATGGGTACGGAAGGACCGGCAGGCCCTCTCCCAAATTCGACTACGCGTCTCGGACGATCCACTCGTCTACGTTACGGACGCCACCACATCTTCGGCAGCGTGGAGTACCCTGGCCGACACCTATCAGCCGAAAGGCGTTATCACGGTTGTTCTGCTCCGCCGTCAACTCTCCCGTCTCCAGTGTGAGGAGGGAGGCATCGTTGAGGAGCACATCCGCACACTCACCAACTTGCGTTCCAAACTCGCGGCGCAAGGTGCTAAATTGTCCGAGGAGGAATATTCCATCACCCTTCTCACGTCACTGCCGGACTCCTGGGACACCTTTATCTCGGGCGTTGACACGGCATCGTTGACCGACTCCACGAAGCTCGTCGCTCGTATTCTCGAGCAGGATCGCCGTCGCAAAGCCAAAACTTCCTCCGACGAAGTAGCGCTTCCGGCTTGCTCGCATCATCGCTCCACCGACAACCACTCCCAATTCAATTCCGATCTCATCTGCTACGGCTGTGGCAGAATCGGACACATGGTCAAAGACTGCCGCGACACCAAGGCAGGCAAGACTTTCTCAGCCGCCGAGAAAGAGCGCAACCGTCGCGCCTCTCAGGCTGGCCATCACCGTGCCGACACGGAACAGGCGCACTTTGCCGAATCCACCTTTACCCCGACCACCGACTACGCCTTCTTTGCCGAGGCTAGCTCACCATCTACTCCGAGTGCCTGGATCACCGACTCTGGAGCCACTTCCCACAATCTTCACTCCGCCGATTCGTCGCTGTCCAATCCGGCCATCATCAGAATATTCGGCAACCACGGTCACAACACCGTCGCCATCCCGTACATCCCCGAATCACCTTCCGTCCATCGGCCAAATGACTGCGGCCGGACTACAGGTATTCCCGGGGCACTGAATCCCGACCCGCACGCGGTCCAACGGCAGGAATCCATCGACGACAATCCACTGCACATCACACCTCCCACGCCTGCCAGTCCCGACACACGCACATACGTTCCCCGCTTCGAGCATCGACCCGTTTCCGCCTCGGCTCAAGGGGGAGAGAATCACAACCAGCATCATTTCTGAGCCCGAGGCTGCAGCGCCCGCTCACATCTCTCCATCGCGCAACCGACACGCGCCGCTTGATTTTGATCCGCTCACCGTTACCGAGGCAAAGCGCCGCCCCGACTGGTTCGAGTGGAAAGCTGCCATTGACCTCGCAGTTTCCAATGCCAAATCATCTGGTCTTCTCTCCATTTCTTCGATACAACTCCCACCCTCCTATCACTGGGTTTTCCGCACCAAACGCAACCCCCGCGGCGTTATCACTCATCACGCCCGCATAGTTCGACAAGGACACGCCAACACACGCGGCAATCACACACCTCACCCTCTTCCCACTCCGCATCCTACTGCTACATCTCGCGCACCAGGTCCATCACCGGACTCATCGCCTCCCGACTTCGCTTTTTAATCCCCAACTCACTCGGGAGAATCAGCTCCTCACAGAGCATCAGCCTCCATCTGCTATATTCCATTCCGACACACCCTCGCTCGCTTCACCCATTTCAATCACGAGTCTTCAGACTTCCGCCTCGATACGACTCGTGCTTGAGGGGGAGTGTTGTTATTTTGGTATTTCCCATGGTTCAACTTTTCGCCGAGCATCGCCGATGTTCTGCCCGACTCTACTTATTCAGCTCTTACTCAGCTTTCCTCTATATTCCATTGACTCATACTCTCTAGTATTGGAGAACATTCTAGATAGTTTCTGAGTAGTATATAAGCTGTACATCTTGCCTACTAATAATTATCCTCTCTTCTCTTTACCACCAACTCAAGTGTGATATTCTCAATAAAGCGCGACAAAGCGTCGGGGGAAACTAAAGTTTCGGTTCCAGCGTGCGGCCACAAGAGTGAAACAGAGCGCGATGGGGGCTACTACAGCAGCTGTCGCGCAAAAAGTCGACGAGACTGACAAGGTGGGCAAGACCGGGTGGGTTTTGTTCACAGACGGGCAAGTATTTTTTGACGGGTGCGTTCTGTATACCTGGATTTGCATCCGCCGTACGGCTGAAATTTATAACGAGGGCTCACACTGAAGCCGCGCACGAGAACTACCCCCGCGTGGGAATCCATATACTGCCATCGCTGGACGCGATTGTAGAGCTCTTTTCCGAGGTGGCTGGGGGGGCTTGGGTCGTTTTGGGCGACGGTCAGACCTTCAAAGACGCGTGCGCGATTTATTTCTACGGTCTTTCGTTCCAGGTATTAGGAAATTGACAGTATATGTAACGGCCGCCTTCATTTACTGCTCCACCTCCTCGTTTTGGTCGCGGCCGAATGGACAGTTGCAACCTCCAGCAGTTAGCCGCTTATCTCTTGAATTGACGAACCTAGTACCCTTTCGAACTGTCTTGTGGGCGAATCGGATCTTGTTCAAATTTTACCTTGCACAATTTTCGTTTGATCACGGCTGAGCGCTGAGCAATGCAACCGCTGAAACTCTTTACAATCGCGCCGGCCCTCCTCCTCCAGAACACAAATGGTGTTCGAAAATATTCACTCCACTCGCTGGCTCCAGGTTCGTCGTTTGGTCTGATCCTCAGCTGATCACTGTGCTTTTCTTCCAGTTTGTCGTTCAGATACTGAAGCTGGGACTCCGGTCTAGCGTAGTATTCCCGTTCAAAACGCAACTGTCAAGCGATTTGCAGTGCACGATTCTGTGAACTTGCTACTACATCACCAGGTAAGGTCTTCGAGAGCGCGTAGCTGCAATACATTCCGGTCTTGAACCGCGACCGAAAAACGATAAGGTGCAGAAAGTGCGACGTCGTCGGCGCATCCAGTAATTTTGGCGCGAGCAGGGCACGAAAAGTTCCATTTATACAGCCAGAATACAATTCGTTCAGTCCTCCTCTTTAGTGGCGGAAAACCCAAGCTAGGATGGCAGCATATAGCAGAAAGAAAAAGCGAGCGTCGTCAGTCGTCGTAAAAAGATGGTCGGCATATGCATATGTACTTATCACCTCCCTCGAGAACCAAAAAGAAAAGCAATCAGTAAGAGAAATGAGCAGCGTAGAGTGTCCGACGAAAAAGCCTGCTCAAGCAACGCCTTCCGCGGGTTTTTGCACCAGCGGGAAGCGGAATCGTCGATCGAAGACGCCACCCAGCGCACGCAGTCCGCGCTCCCAAGCCTCCACCATCACTTGCCCCTCCTCACCGCCCTTGTTCCCTTTTGGAACGGGCACTGGCACATCGGAGGACGATTTCGCGGGAAGTAGTTGCATTTTGCGTTCGTACGTGCCCACCTGCTTCATGTTGTTCCGGCACGCCGCGCGCACCCAGCGGATGCTGACTTGCGTTAAGCGCGTGTTTGGTGTGGCAGGGTCGTTTAGTGTGTTGAAGACGCGCTGGGCGGAGCGCCGCATGCTCTCGTCGGCGTAGCGGTGCCCTTTCGTGAGCGCGAATGTGTGCAGTTTTGGGAGGAGGCGCAGCGCGCGCGCGAGCTCGGTGAGTGGTCTCTGTCAGAGGGGTGTCAGTTACGGTTTCGCAAGTGCACGCGACACACAGAAAGGAGTAGTAGGTACGGTTGTTTAGGGGAAGGCACGGCACTACTGACCTTGCCAAACGCCGGTGTACACATCAAGTGCAGGTCCTCCAGTCCCGGCGTCGCGCCCAACAGATCACGGAAAAGCACCTCGTTCCCCGCGCGCGGATCTGGGACGTAGACCCACAGTTCGAGACTGGTTAGCCGTGGCATCGCCTGCAGCGCAGCCCGCAGCCCCTCCGTGCGGTTGCTGAATAGGGGTTCGTACATCAAGTCCAGACTCGTCAACAGGGGAGGCGGCCCCGTGTGCAGTTGCTGCACAATTCCGGAGAATTCGTCGAGTAAAGGCGGGAACGCGATCGCGAATGCGTCGTTTGTGTTGGGAGACATCCAGCGTTTGAAGTTCCATGCGAGACGGAGGTATGTTAGGGTCTGGTGTGCCGCGAGGAACCGCGCGAAGAATATAGCTGGAGGCGCCACGAGCCTGAAATCGCTGAAGTTGTAGCCAAAGGCACCGAGGGTTAGCGAAGTCAGCGCGGGCCAACGGCCTTCTGTTACGCGGTCGACGGTGAAAAGGCGACGAGAAGCGGAGAAGGAACACAGCGTAAGCTCTGTGAGGTTCGGACAGCGCTCGAGGAGCATCTCCCAAAGCGGTGGAGGCAGTTCCTCAGGCGTTGGGAAAATCTCTGGTGGATTACAATAGGTCGACATTGAAGCTCAAATGGGGACAATAATAGCGAACCTGTATCACCAAGGCCGTGCCTCACCGACAATGAAAAAATTGCGAGATCATCAAATTTGAAAAGCTGTAGAATATTAGCAACAAAAAAGGGGCGATGGAGCGGGGTGTTCACTTGACTGTCGGGTTTGAGCGCGCGGAAGCCGACATTGGAAAATACTTCCTTCAGTTCTGGACATCTATCAGCGCATCAGTCCCTGCCAATGAGACACCAGCGGCGAAACGATGCGTACGACGTCCGCAGTGTGAGCCAGAGCTCGTCCCGGGGCATCTCCAGCCCATCCCAGTCAAAAGCCCGCAGATTCGACAAGTTCTTCGCAATCCTGCATATCGCGTCGACGACCAGCCCCTCCTGCATAGGCACGTCCGGCGCTGGCCACGCGAGGTAGTAATTTGGGCGCACGACGAGTTTCTGTATATATCCAGAGAGCTCGGGTCTACGCTGGAGCATATCGAGCCCGGATCGACACGAGCGGCTCGACTGGAACTGTACTGTCTTGTAGAGGTCGGGCCTGAGCAGGGCCTGGAGGTGTGATGACTGTCACAGCGCGGCCTTCAGCATCGGTGGCGGGAGTGGCATAGTGTGAGACGCACCGTGAGACTGACGCTGAGGAGGTCGCTCGGGGGCAGCAGCTCCGCGATCTCATGCAGGATGTCTGCTGGCAGCGATACGGGGTGCCCTGGTTCGCTGGCGTCAGTGATTATAGGGTGCCGGGTCAGTGGAGGGTGTAGGAACAAAGGCCCGAGCTGGAACACGCTCTTGAGGCGGCGCCCAGACATATTGACCACCATCGTGCGGATGAAGAAGGAATGTGGGTGGGATGAAGAAGGCTAAGCGCAGCTAAGCGCCGGTTCAGGCACGTGTCGCGGCGTTGATTTGAGCGTCTAGGGTTCGATTCCGCCAGCTGTAAGTAGAAAAAAAGGAGTAGATATGGCCAATTTTTCCGAGGTCCACTGCCCGCCAAAAAATTGCGGTTTCGAAGCTGTGCAGGAAAAAACCTGACTTGATCATGGAGTCTTTCAAGTATCCTCGCGTCCTTCTGCGATTGGCCGAAAATACCTGTGCAAAGGTGTGAATCTGACTGTATCCTAGGCAGTGTTAGGCTGCGACGAGGCTATGAGCATCTCCGAATTTGCGCTGCAAATGGCTTTGCACAGGGGCGTGAAGTCCTTCTGATCGGAAATTCCAGAGTGTTGATTCTCGGAACGTGAACCGCCACCTTGAAGGAAAGATTGTCCGACGATTGAGCGCCGACTGCTGTGAAGGCCGTAGCCGGTGTCAGTCTGGCTCAGCAATAACTTTCCGCCTGCGCTATCGATCTCTGGGTTGACAGATCGCAGTTAAACCTACAACGACAGTGGGAACTTGGAATAGTATTGAGCGCGATACTACAACCTCGATTGGTTGATCGAGAGTGGTTCGATTGGTGTCATTCAATGAGAGGGTCGAGTTCGAAAGGCGGAGATATACGGCTCCGTGTTCATACAAGTGTGGTTCTAGGGACCCGTCTCGGTAGTCCCACGAGTTTGCTGCGGCCACAGTCCATTTCTGAAAATGCTGTGTGTACTCCGAGCGGCTGCCAATCTTGATTTGATAAAAGTCCGCCCGTAGGTCGTCTCAACGCGGGGTTCCGGCGACTGCCTGCGACGGTGAATTACACCTCAACCGTGACAGCACGGTAACGTAAACGGACGTGAAATTTCCGGCGAGTTCATCCCCAGTGAAAACGACGGGTGCGCTGGGGTGCTCAAAGAAGCGAAAAAGCGGTCCAGAATGCTCAGATGTGCAGACGCACATCCGAGCACATTTCGGTTGATAGCAAGTTGAGCACATTTGCTTTTCAGGTCGTTCGACTTCAACAAACTGCGAAGTTACCATTTACTGTGTGGATCGAATTGAATGGCTTGCCGCCGCCGAAAATAACGCGCGAAGTCGCGAGCAGGTGCCGTAATGGACGCGTCGGCGTCGGAGTTTGAAATGCCTCTTGATCTCGTACCACCACCATCTCCCACCCGTCCCCGCCTCCCGCATCATCTGCCGCCTTCGTCCCCGCACTCCCTAGGCTCTACAACCACGCCGTCATTGCGCTACTGGATCCCAGACAAAGTCCTCCATCGTAAGAGGACACATGGACGTCGACGGTCGAACATTCACACCGCGGCACGGCAAACACACGGTGACCCGTGCATCCGCCGGGGTCGTTGAAGAGTCTGCGCAGCCCCGCCGCCGCCGCCGCCGCCACACAGATTCCCGTAACAACAGCGTGTGAGCCTCTCGAGCATCGCAAGTGTAAGCATTGTAGAGGGATGGACCGGGGCGACGCGGGCGGGCGTGATGAACGCGGCGGGGCGGGGTGTGTGGGCCGTTCGGGCGGCTGTACGGGTCCGCGCGGGGTCGCGTCGTCCATTGTGCGTGCGTGTGTGTCCACTGCCCTCCTCCGCACCTTACCTCCCTCGTACTGACCAGACATTGCACTGTAAGTATGACACCGTGACTCGGACTCTGGCGCGAAAGACAAGGTGGGCGACTGTGGGGCCCCCAACACGCGCACCGACTACCGCGATCACACACGCGCTCTTGCACGGCTTTTATACGAAGTACCGACACGCGGACAAGCGCGCGTTACCGTCGCGGTCCCAGTTCGAGTGAGGTGCTATGTACCAGCACTGCCCCTCCCCCCGCTCGATACGAACGGCGACGGTCAGGTAAAGTCCTTGTTCCCTTCCATTCCACCTATACCAATGTACGCTCCGCTGTTGGAAGTCGGGCTTACTAAGCAAGCCGAACTGATGCGCCCCATCGGCTCGGATCATGATTCAGCGCCTTGGGCGCATTCTCTCTAGTTCATTCTGTCCGAAGTATCTTACTCAGTATTTTACTAATGGTTAGAACATTCTAGTACTCACCTTGTACAGTATAAAAGCTGTAGTAGTTTAGCGGTACAATTCATCAGTTTCTTACTTCTCTCGCTTTTACTCTTCTTCAGGTTATGGGCCCCATAATTAACCCAGAAATAAAATCGACTCACCTCCCGCACCTACCACTATCCCACTCGACGCTATGTCAACCAACACACTCTCCTCGACCGCTAAACTCGGCGAATACTTCGCTAAACTCCCCGCTTGCAAGGCCGATGGCACGAACTGGATCTTCTTCCGTGATCGGTTCTTGTTCGCCATCGACGCCGCAGGTCTTGGCGACCAACTGGAGGCTTCCCCCGGCGGAACAGCCGACGAGCCCGAGGCGCCTGCCGTGGTGGACCCGAAACAACCCACCGCGGAGAAGATCAAGGCCAACGCGGACTACCTGCATCGGCGACGGTTCTGGAAGTCAGAACAGGCCGTCATCAAGCAGGGGATCGCATCAGTGATACCCGACTCACTGTTCTTGAAGGTCAAGGGGGAGAAGACGGCAAAGGGGATGTGGGGGAAGGTGAAGGACGAATACGAGAAGAAGTCTAAAATGGTCACGGTTGATCTGCGCCGCCGGCTCCAGGATGAGGGCTGCGCAGATGGTGGAGATGTAAAGGCTCACCTCGACAAGCTACGCACGATACGCGAGGACCTTATCGCAATGGACGCCGATCCCGGCGACGAGAACTTCGTCGCCATCATCCTCGGTTCCCTCCCCACGGCATTCGAAACATACCTCTCGGCACTTACGGGTGCAGCCACGCTTCTCGGCAAATCTCTCGACCCAGATACGGTGCTACAGGGCATCAGTAACGAGGCTGACCGACGATTGGTCCGGGCCAACAGTGGGAATGGGGAGAAAGAGGCCGCGTTTTATGGGAACGGCGGCAAACAGTCGAAGAAGACGATGGAATGCTACAATTGTCGGAAGAAGGGGCATATGGCGAAGGATTGCTGGGCGAGAGGAGGGGGGAAGGAAGGCCAGAACCCACGGAGGAAAGGCCGCGGCTCTGCCAACACGGCAAAGGTGGAGCAGGAGTCGGACGCCGCATGGGTTGCAGCATCATACGGCACGGAGGTTGATGATTTCGACCTATTTGACGATGAAGACGCGGACCAAGATCTGTTTGCAGATATGCCGGACCTGGAGGCCGTCTCGGACAGCGACGACGAGGAGGATGCTCCTGTGAACGAAGAAGACACAGAGAAGACATCACTCACCTTCGATAAACTCGTTGCGGCAGCTGTCACAATAAAGCCGGACTACGAGTTGGAGATTTACGACTCGGGCGCGACGCAGCACATGACGCCGTCGCGGCATCGGTTGACGAACTACAAGGCTATTGAGCCTCGGGGGATCACGGCCGCGGACAACAAGAGCTTTCAAGCGATCGGCATGGGGGACATGTACGTCCAAGTCCCCAACGGCGCAAACAAGTCAACAAGAGTCCTCGTGAAGGATGTCTGGCACGCACCGAAGCTGGGAGCCACCCTCATCTCCATCGCCCGCATCACACAGGCCGGATGCTCACTCCAGTTCCGAGACCAGGAGTGCCGAATATTTGATGCGAACAACAACCGCATCGGCGCGGTACCGCTCGTCAATGGCCTCTATCGGGTACGGGTTGACGCACCTATCGCTCGCGCAACACTGGCTGATGAGGGGCCGCTTGTGGTGTCACCGGAGGAGCTCCATCGGTTAATAGAGTGTATTGGTTTTCGCAAATCTTTTGAAATTCTGCAATCTCATTGGCTCGGGTACGGTTTGCCGGAAGGACTCGGATGGATTTTGGGGAGCCGTCGGCGGTTCGATTCTGGCTGACCTTTTACTACTCATTTGAGCGGCGGCACGCAATCCTTGGAAGCCAAAGCATTCAGTTTCAATACACTTGTCGGTCTCATCCAACAGTTTCCATTCATTTACAAGCCCACTGAAGTTACGGCCAAAACAAATTATTGCAAGTATGACAAGTACGAAGTAATTCAACGCATTACAGAAGCCATCTTCGAAAATAGGTCCCAGGCAGTCTCTGCAGAACACACAGGCGAATCAAGCAGGTCGTACACCTGCGCGGCCAAGGCGTCAAAATCAGCGGGGACCCAGCTCAGAGCATCCTCCCTGCTCAGGGGCAAGCTATCACGGAATGCGCTCACTGCAGCCTGCGGGACCGGTATCGCAAAGCAGCGCCCTCCGTAAAATTCCGGGTGTGCATAGAGCTCGTTAGGGGACACCCCGGATGGCATCAGCTTGTTGCGCTGCCGGCGAATAACATGGGAGTTCCAGCGCTCGGTGAAGTGGTCAAGTTCACCCTTGAAGTGGTCAAGTTCACCCTGGACTATTGGGGGCCAGATCCAATTGAAAAGAAGTCTGCAGAAGAAATCAGCACCAGTTGGAACATGAATAAGTAAACAAACTTACACATGTATTGGATTGTTCGGGTTGAATATTCCTTCGTTGCGTCCCATGGTAATTTGGAGATACAATTGCAAGTTTTTACCGCATTGATCCTGAAACCAGTGCCACAAGCCCTCGATCGGGGTGTTGTTTGTGCTGGAGAGGCATACACAGGCGGGGTACCGCACGAGATCGATATTCGGTGCATACACAGTCCTGGAAAAGACTGAGCCACCAAATGCCAAGGATGAAAGCAACGAAATTTCACTCACTTTAAACTGGTGGTGAAAGCGTAAATATTGCCCGTTTCGGACCCCTTATCAGTTGTGGTCTGTTGGGGAATAGCTAGGGTCTGTGAGGCGAGCCCTAGGAGGAGGAAAAAAAACTGGCATACCTCCATACATCTCAACAAAGTCAAGAAAGACATGGCCGATCACATCCGCGTGTCGATCATCCGGGATGACGGCGAGATACAGAATTTGTCCGCCCCACTTATCTTTCATACCATATATTGGGAGTCCTACACCTCCCATTTGAAGAGCGAGAGCGCCGAGTTTCTCGTGGCCATCGCAGTGAAGTTCTTGCCATATCCCGTGGGCCTTGAGCTGAGCCCGTTTGATCTTCTTTCTTCCAGGATATCGAGCATCAACACCGTCCGGATCGTTCAAGAGCATGGTCTCTCGGACAATGCGACTGAGTGGATTGAGCAACTTGCACACAAAGATTGAATGCAAGACGTACCGAGGCACATTCAAGTTGAAACCGGCCATCACAAGATTATGTTGAACTGTTGCGCTACCGCGGTACTTGTTGGCGTCGTCGGCCATTTCGTTCAAGATTTGCTGATCAGCTACCTCCCGAGGGATTGCTCTCCGGACGGAAGGTATCGCAAAGTGAGCGTTCAACTTCTTCAGCAAGGTTCGTTCATAACACCTTTACTAACTACCACTTCATGGTCAGCTTTCCATCGGGACAGTGCAATATGTTGCCAAACGGTTTTTCGAGGTCGGTCGCGGCAAGGATGAGGTAACGATGGCCGAGAACAGTTCAAACCTCGAGTTTGAGGCTTTGCGTTGTGAGACCGCGCGCTGGTTCTTGCAGGGTGAACATACCGGTTGCCTGGTTCTTGCAGAGTTTTCAATCGGCTGCAGAAGAGGTGAACATACCGGTTGCCTGGTTCTTGCAGAGTTTTCAATTGGCTGCAGAAGAGGTGAACATACCGGTTGCCCGCAGTAAGTCTTCGCCACTTTATTGACTTCAACCCACTGAATTACTTCCCAGATTTCGAAATCACAGAATGCCGTCTGGCTCGAGAGGTCATATCCTTGAACAGTGCACCATCACCTGCATCCGGAGTGGTGAAGGAGGTATTCGAGGCGGAATCTGCCACGACTCGCCAGGTTGTTTGGCTCTTGGAGCCTATTCGGAACTCGTCCGTCACTCATTACACCGGCACAATGGACCATCCTGCGGGCCAGGGCCAGCTCGCACACACCCTTGCAGCATTTGTTCATTATTCGTTCCAGTGGAGTGAAGGGACCATTGTTTTTGCGGACATACAAGGTATGTGTTCATCATTCGTTGTTTGTATGACAATTGACCCTTTCAAGGTTCATCCGGCAGACTCAGCACAAATGCAATGGGTATTCTCATCTTCGACATGATGACCCATACACCTGAGGGGTAAATTTGGACGCTAATTTTTATTTCTCTTGAAGCTCATTGATTTCTAGTGAATCCGGTGTGGGTGACTACGGAGGCAAGGGTATTGAGAAATGGCGTGCTCAGCATGACTGCAATGCTTTCTGTAAGGGTCTTGATCTCGCTGTTGACGATGGCGAGGAGGACGAGTAATCATTGTAGTCAGTTGCTGGTGGTTGCATCCGAAATCTTATCCCTTTCTCCACATTGGTGCCAAGGGCCCTCAGAGCGCAAGGATTATGTGCCTAACACATGCTGTACAGCACAGGGTATTCAGAATGCCCACTGGACTCACTAAAATGCATAAAAACTGTTCCTCAAGTTATTAATCTAGCAGCGTAAATGAAGTTCAACCGTGGGAAATTCGGGGGTGACAGGTCACATGGCCGCGTCATGCCTGAAATTCTCGCCGTGATACCAAGCGGCAAAGAACATGGGGGGTCCCATGGATAAATTTGGGCTAAGCCTGATTAATCCCCATAAATCTGAGTACATCTCCCGTCCCGAGGGATTGGCAAAATACAATGCCCATATTATCCTGTCGATAAACCAACACAAATTAATCAATAACTTGTTTCGGACGTAAATCTAATGGGCTCGTAAATGAAGGGAAAGTATTGACTAGCACTAATGATTGGGTCAAGATCAAACACTCTGGCGCCCAGGGATTACTTGCCATCGCTGAAGTGAGTGGTAAAAAGTAATTGTATTCGGTGAGAATCGAACCGCCAGCTGCTGCCCAAAATAAATCCATCCGAGTCCTTCCGGCAAACCGTACTCGGGGCGGTGGAGCAGCCAATCGGGTGGCAGGATTTCGAAAATTTTGTGAAATCCAATACACTCTAATGGGGCACTTGCAGGACGCCGCCAAGAAGCTGGTTAAGAATCAGCTCGTGGATGGAGTAGAGCTCGACGAGACGAAGCCTAGCTCCAAGGACGAATGCAAGTCATGCCTGCATGGCAGGATGACCCGCAAACCAATTTCCAAGAGCACGGAAAGGGAAGCGGCGGGAGTGATGGGCGATGAAATACACACCGATGTGTGGGGACCCGCTCCCGTGGAAACGACGCAGCACAAGAAGTACTATGTGTCGTTCACCGACGAGGCAACCCGCTATACAGCCGTTGTCTTAATGCACTCCAAGGACGAAACGTTCCAAGCGTTCAAAGATCTTGATGCGCGCTGGGGGACGGAACACGGGATTCAAGTCAAAATCCTACATTCGGACCGCGGTGGTGAATACATGAGCCACGCATTCGACGGATACCTCGCCGAGAAGGGGATCCGACGCCGACTTACCGTCCACGACACGCCGGAGCATAATGGGGTTGCGGAGCGGCTCAATCGCACCTTGATTGAAAAGGTTCGCGCGATGTTACATGCCGCGCAACTGCCGGACAACCTGTGGGGAGAAGCGTTGAGACACGCAGTTTGGTTGAAAAATCGAACCTCCACCAAGGCACTAGGGGGACGCACACCGTACGAGGCCGTCCACAAGTCAAAACCGGACCTACGGCACCTCCATGAATGGGGATGTAAAGTCTCGGTTCACGTCGATGACGGCCGCAAGCTCGATGGACGCGCACGGGAAGGCAGGTGGCTGGGGTTCGATCAGGACACCATAGACGGCCATCGCATCTACTTCCCGGACAACCGCTCCATTCGCGTTGAGCGCAGCGTCAAATTTGCGGAGACTGCCAGAAGGGGTGAAATCTTCAAAGTGCTGAATGAGGGGGAGAATGCGGAAGTTAGGGATGAAGAAAAATCGAAAATCATCCAGCACCCACCTTCCACAGCGGCGGAGACTCCAGCTACCCCGTCACAAATTCCAATTCCGGACTCACCTCTTTCCACTCCGCCAAGTACTCCACCCGCTAGTTCCAGACCACGGGAATCAAAAGCAACCGCCCCAAGAGATATAACGAGCGCCATAGACCCAAAGAACATCATTCACGGCACCAGGACGCGTCGTTCAGCCCATCTTGCGGATACCGAAGACTCTTGGCAGGCGAAGTTACCCCCCACAGAGTACGCCTTTCACGCGATGACAGAGGCGGGAGACTCTCCCACAGTAGAGGAGGCCATGAGGCGAGACGATTGGCCGCTATTCAAAGCGGCGATGGATGTGGAGATGGACGTGATGAGCAGGACAGGGACGTTCGGAGATGGACCTATTCCGAGACCCGTGGGACGAAACGTCGTCGGATCAAAATGGGCGCTCCGAATCAAGCGGAAGGCCAACGGCGAGATCGACAAATACAAGGCTCGTCTAGTTGCTCGAGGCTTCACGCAGGTGCAGGGGGTCGACTATTTCGAAACCTTTTCCCCCACTGCCAAGCTATCATCCCTCAGGACAATTTTGTCCGTCGCCAACCGATATAATTGGGACATCAAAGTGTTCGACTACTTGGCCGCCTTCCTGAACGGCGAGTTTACGCCGGACGAGGAGATCTACATGGAGCAGGCACCGCACTACACCAACGGCAATCCCCAGGACGTTATTCGGCTCCAGCGCACGATCTACGGACTCAAACAATCCAGCCGCAAATGGTACGAGAAATTAACTGCATCACTCGGTACCCTCGGCATTCGCCCACTCCGCTCCGACCACGCCGTCTACCGCCTCGCTCGAGGCAACGACCTCGCACTCCTCGCCATCCATATCGACGACAGCACGATCACCGGGAATTCCCCGGCGCTGATTGACGAGATCCAGGAGGACATCAATCGCATGTTCAAAATCACCATGCTCGGGCCCATTAATTGGCTTGTTCACTGCTGTGTTCCCCCACTAGAAGAGACAGCCATATATATTTTGGGCTGTGGGGGACCGGCGGCAGTCTCGTTTGCCGCTGCCGGTTTCCAGGGCGCAGAGCGATGGGGATGCACGAGAATGAACCCGATGCAGCCGCCACACGCTCTGCTCTACGGCTGTCTCAGAGGTCAAACATGGATGTATGCTACGTGCTACTACGCTGCGAAGTCTTGAGGTGAGGGTGGGTGGGAAAAGAATTTTGGTATCTTGAGGATGTTGTGTTAAGCTTGAGCTTGCAGCTCTCGTCGATATGACGGAGTGTGGTGGACGGAGGAGAGAAGATCCGATCGTCCCCTCACTCCGCCATCACAAGACATTGCACCGCCTTCGCGGGCTTCTCCGGTGCGCCCATCTTGTTCACTGCTGTGTTCCCCCACTAGAAGAGACAGCCATATATATTTTGGGCTGTGGGGGACCGGCGGCAGTCTCGTTTGCCGCTGCCGGTTTCCAGGGCGCAGAGCGATGGGGATGCACGAGAATGAACCCAAAAGTGCCGCCCAGACAAGGGCAGACCCAGAGCCCATGGCTAACCCAAAACAGAAGGCGGCCTCTGGAGTCCATTTAATTGGTACGTTAGAACCCAAGGGAGGATTTTACTGGGATATTTGTGGCTTAACGTCCAGTAAGATTGAACCGTGGGAATTTTAGGAGATCCCTTCGGCTCTTTCGGAATGCCGAGAGGGAAGGGCCGAGGTGAGGAAAGTAGTGGTGCGGGAAGTAGTGAGTCAACAGCTGGAATTGACAAGGAGGAGTTGCGTTGCGCCATGTAATTCTTGACGGCGGGGAATTTGGTGCGATAACGAATTCCTGGTAGCCAGGCCTTGTACTATTAGTCTGCGCTGACAAGGAGGAGTTGCGTTGCGCCATGTAATTCTTGACAGCGGGGAATTGGCGGGGAAGGTACTATACTTGACATGCGTGTTCATAGGCGTAAATGACAAGATATTTTCACTAGTGCGGTAACTTAGGTGCATAATATATGGTCACATGAGACCGTCGGCTTTGTGGAATATTCGTCGTGCGCCGATGGGGATAAGTGTAAGGCCGAACCATCTGAACCGCAGTGTGAGCGCAGTGGATATGTGATATTGAGCGGTCGAATGATGCCCGGATATTAGTGGGCCCGGTAACCGGTTAGTGAATATCCATTGGTGCGGTCTGCGCAATGGTAGAAGTACTGAATTTCTGTGTATGATTGTTGATGAATTACTGATCTGTGCCGTCTGATAGACCACAGTAAGATGCTAATTCTCATACCCCAGCTTGATGTGGGAGTAGCCGTTGAGCTTGAAGGTCCGAATATCGAATTGGCCCCGCCCGCACCGGGCGGAGGTGTTGGCGTAGTGGCTATGGCATGCCGGGGTAGGGTAGAAATTTACGGGTTGTACCAGCAGCATGGAGGTATCAGACTTGCACATAGTGCAGTCTAAGGTAATTTATGATCGCCCGTGGGGCTCGCTCGGGCGTGGATTGAGGTACTTTTAATCGATTTGCCGCCGGGGAGAATATTGTCCGGCATCTGTAGCTCTCAGGCGTGTAAACCTGGGAAATGCAATGCTACGTATGAAGGCCATATGCCCTGTGAGCGAATATGTAATGCTCTGGCTGCGCGAATGCTAATGACTGGCATGGCGGGCTCAGGCTCTCGGGTACCGAACCCTTGCGCGATGTAACATCGTGGCAAGTAATTAAACGGAAGTTCAACCGTGGTAAGTGCCAGCCCGCAACTGATGGGGGTAAAGAATGTGCGGTTCCGCGGGATGCACGGCTAGGTTTGCAGCGTCGAAGGATTTAAACCCGTCTAAGATGTGTTGTTAGGTCGGACCAAGAATTGCCCAGAGGCAAGGCCATCGGCATTCAAGTCCTCGATAGTAACAGGTGCAATCGCACTTCGTTGATCAAGCAAAAGATTCAAGACGTTGTATGACGCGAAGTTATTGGGGAGTCCGAGTTTAAAGGCTTCTAACTGAGCAGGCACCTTTGGGAAATGTGCAAAAAGTCTGGATGGGAATGCTATGGTAGGAATCGGCGCGGAACCCACGTTGGGTATGCAAATGGGTGTTATAAAACCGGGATAGGGTCAAGCTGGACACGTAGAATGAGTTCCGAGGGCCTCGGTGGCTTAATCTCGGTATTCTGGCGGCCGGAGTTTCAGTACTTCCGAACCGCGACTACAGCCTAGGTATTTATCTGTGGCTCGAAATTTCAACCTTGGAATGGTTGATACCCATACGAGGTAAACGTAGTAACCGTGCAATATTGTGGTTGTCCGAACTAATCCGGCGCTCGAGGAAAAGTGTAATGACTTTTGTGGGAAATTACGAGATTCCGAGTCAGTGTATGGCAATTGACCCAATCTAGGTGAAGAATCCAGGGAGGGAGAGAAGCATATCGGGAATAAACTGTCATCCTCGTAATGGGTAACCGTCTCAATGGGTTTCAATACTCTAGAAGAGGTAACAGCGATCGAGTGGGTTTTCAACATCCAAACATCGGGTCTGAACCCTGAAATATGTATCCGGAGTAGAGAGAGGGGAGGGGGAGGGGCGGGGGGATTGTGTAGATAAACCCCGAGTTTTCGACCCGCGAATGAGGAACCAGGGCTAGTCACGGGACAGATAATAAAGGGAAGACGCGGGAGGGATAAGCCCGGCTATGTAATATTTTCAAATAACGCGCGGGTATTTAGGCGCTGAACGGCCTGCATACGGGGTAGGCTGCTGTCTTCATTGAATGGGTTGAATTGGAGAGGGTTATCTTCAACGGCGCAAGGAACAGTAGTTGAATGAGTCCAGAATCCGTGAGGACGAGTGGAAGGTAATTAGTTGGTTTCTGACATTGAGCGAAGTCCGAACGACGCTCGGTAACGCTCGGGGCCAGAGGACTCAGCAATGAATGCTCATACTCAAAGAGAGAGGGCAAGTGGTGTAGTGCTCCACAGACAGAACACCCAGGTAAGTTTCTGGACACAAGAGCAGGGTGCGTAGTAATGAGCGCGAATGGAACATGCCGACTGGGTATCCATACTCGATCGCCGGCTGTTGCAATTAAATTATTGGTGTTTGTAGTGAGCGCCGACAACAGAGCACAAGTAATGTAGAGCTCCGTCATGAGTTTGAGTGGATGCTCGGGGCGGATGATACCCTAATTGAGTTCTATGGCCGCAAAAATGCTAATGAGCATCAGCGCTCGACAGGTAGGTAAGTAGAGTTTGGAATGGACAACGTCCGGCCGAGTTTTTAAATGCGAGAGCGGGGTGATACATGATGTTGGAGCTCGGAATGAGACGGCGCAATGCCGACGAAGTTGAATATGTTGCGGGCATAAAATAATGTGCCGAATGGTGCGCCCGAGTGAGTGCATAGATTTGATAAACGAGGCTTGAAGCCTCCCAGAGTATGTACGCTCAACGGTGGGAGCGTGAAGTCATAAATTTGCCTGGGCGTAATGGCTCGGAATCGATTGCCCGACGGAGTTTCTATACTCGATAGCGCGGTGCGAAACCGACATCCAGAGTGGACTGCCCTGATGATGTACTCGCGGATAGGGCCCAACGATAAATGAGGCTCCAGAACTCGAATAGGACTGTACTAGCGAGTGCGGAGACTCGAGAGTGGCTCGAGGACAGATTGCGTTGGGAACGCGTAAGAGTAATGTTAAAAGTTGGCGCCAGAAGCAGCCCACAAATATTTGCGTTGAGAACGCGTAAGAGAGTGATGTTGGCGCCAGAAGCACCCGGCAAATATTAAGGGTAGCGCCGCGCGAGAGTGGCTCGAAGATAGATTGCGTTGGGAACGCGTAAGAATAATGTTGGCGCCAGAAGCAGCTCACAAATATTGCGTTGAGAACGCGTAAGAGTAATGTTGGCGCCAGAGGCGCCCGGTAAATATTCAAGGGTAGCGCCGCGCGGTTTTAGAAGATAGTCCGGGCGCGTTTAAGCTCGTAAGGGTGAGTTCGGTCCGGCGTGAGTTTTAAAACTCGTGGCGCTGGACGTTGGAAGTGTGACCCCGGCGCATCTATGCTCGTGAGGGTAGATCCGGCTGTGGGAGAAGACGGCCCCGGCGCATTTACGCTCGTAAGGGTAACGTCTACGCGGCGGAGTTTCTAAACTCGTAGAGGGTAGCACCGCACACGAAGGAGAAAACGGCCCCGGCGCGTTTATGCTCGTAAGGGTAACGTCTGCGCGGCGGTCCGTGAGATTCTATTCTCGTAGAGGGTAGCGCCGCGCATGGAGGAGAGGACGGCCCCGGCGCGTTTATGCTCGTAGGGGTAATGTCCGAGCTGGCGGCCCTCGAGTCTCTATACTCGCAGAGGGTAGCGCCGCACATGGAGGAAAAGACGGCCCCGGCGCGTTCATGCTCGTAAGGGTAACATCTACGCGGCGGTCCGTGAGATTCTATTCTCGTAGAGGGTAGCGCCGCACATGGAGGAGAGGACGACCCGGGCGCATCTATGCTCGTAAGGGTAATGTCCGAGGCTGGCGGCCCGCGAGTGTTAGACTCGTAGGGGTAGCACCTTGGGTAGGTATGACCCAAGGCCCCAGCGAGTTTCAATACTCATAAAGGACAATTTCGACCAGAAGGGAGATAGGGGAAAGGGTGAATCGGAAAGATGACTGAGACGCACCTATGGGCCGGGAGCAAGGAGGCCTGAACAGGGAGGCCTGGGTGGGGTTTCTGGATATTATGTGCCAGACAAGAGCAGCATGGGGAGAGCAAGATATAGGGGAAGGCGCGGCGGAAGAGGTTTGCGTCTCTGACAGTGCCCAGGATCGGTAGGGATTGGACAGAAAGGAAGTTGCAAGTGTCTTGAAAAGAATTTTGGTATCTTGAGGATGTTGTGTTAAGCTTGAGCTTGCAGCTCTCGTCGATATGACGGAGTGTGGTGGACGGAGGAGAGAAGATCCGATCGTCCCCTCACTCCGCCATCACAAGACATTGCACCGCCTTCGCGGGCTTCTCCGGTGCGCCCAACTCGGGATGGAGGTTAATCGGAACCGCGAGAAGGGCACGCTCGCACTCTCGCAGACCACATACATCGACTCGCTCCTGCGGAAATTCAACATGGCTGATTGCAAATCAGTCTCCGTCCCGTTAGATCCCACGGTTCAACTTACCCGCGAACAATGCCCCACGACACCAGACGCCATCGAGGAGATGAAAAATACTCCCTACCGCGAACTCATTGGAGGCATTGTATGGCTCGCCACCGCCACTCGACCAGACTTGGCATTTACAGTCTGCGTCCTATCGCGCTTCATTGATAACCCCGGACTACCCCATTGGAACGCCGCGAAACGAGTTCTCCAGTATTTGAAAGGAACTCGCACGCTCGCACTCACCTATAGTGCCGCGGATTCCACCCAAGGCCTCGACATATTTTGCGACGCCGATGGCATGTCACTCGAGAACCGGAAAGCCATCTCCGGTTACACCTTGATCTTGAACGGCGCTGCCGTATCTTGGTCTTCCAAGCAGCAGGAAATTGTTTCCCTTTCAACAACGGAAGCAGAATATATTTGCTTGACCTACGCGGCCAAGGAAGCCATCTGGTTCCGCTACTTTATGGCCGAACTCTTCGGTCCCATCACTTTCCCGCTGATCATGTACAACGACAATCAGTCCGCCATCTCGCTCGCCCACGCTGAACTCGGACAGTTCCACGCGCGTACCAAACACATCGATATTCGGTACCACTTCATTCGCGAGAAGATCGACACCGGCACTCTCGAAGTCATCTACTGCCCCACTGCAGAAATGACGGCCGACATTCTGACGAAGGCTCTTGCTGCTTTCAAGTTCAAACCTTTGGTTCAAGCCTTGGGATTGATTTCGGCTTGAGGGGGAGTGTTGGAAGTCGGGCTTACTAAGCAAGCCGAACTGATGCGCCCCATCGGCTCGGATCATGATTCAGCGCCTCGGGCGCATTCTCTCTAGTTCATTCTGTCCGAAGTATCTTACTCAGTATTTTACTAATAGTTAGAACATTCTAGTACTCACCTTGTACAGTATAAAAGCTGTAGTAGTTTAGCGGTACAATTCATCAGTTTCTTACTTCTCTCGCTTTCACTCTTCTTCAGGGACCCACGTCGACGATTTTTTTGGTACAGAGCAGATAGCGGAGGCGGGAGAAACTGCGAAGGAGTTGGTAGACCGGCGCCGATTTCCAAACGATCTGGCCATCGATGAGGTCGCAGAATTGAGCCGCGCGGGCGGGGTCGGAGAGCAGCCACTCGCCGTAGAGCGAGAACATGGGTGTGAATCCGTTGCGCGGGTGGTCGAGAAAGCTGTACCCGGCAGAGTTATTTCGCGGATCGTCGACGAGGGAGCGCATGTCGATGTCGCGGGTGAACCACGCTGGTATTTCCTCGCCAAAGAAGATGTCATTCTTCAGGATCTCGTCGTACTCTGCTTGCAGACCGAAGTGGAGCTCGGCGAATTTGTCGAGCTGAATGATCTCGTCGTTGAACGCAAGTTCCCGCCCGCGTTCATCGGAGATCCACGAGTGCGCATCGGTGTACTCGCTCCCGCGGATGCTTTTGATGAGGGCGGACATGCCGTAGAGATACGACATGACGGTATCCTGGCCGCTGACGAGGTACTTTTTGAACCGTTCATACGCCCTGAATATTGAATGAGCGGTAGTCCCCATCGCGGCCAAAGAAAATGCTCACTGGTATGATAGCAACTTCTCCTCGCCCATCACCTTCTCCATCTCGTACAGAACGACCCCCCGAATGAACCACATCAACTTGGCGACCACTCGCCCGATCTCCGATGTGTGAATCCATTCACTCCGCCCCATACTACGCGCGACGAGATACAGCTCTTTTCAGAAAAGAATACCAGTTTGATCGCGCGGTGGGGCCTCACTTTTATTTATCTCGGTTTGGCCGTGAGTCGGCTTCTCGCTCCTTTTTGACTCGTTCCGCTCCACCATTGTCGTTTTCAACACGGTGGTGTGACTCCACCCAACTCCACACCTTTCTACGCGAGCCCAGATATGTATTTATGCCGCCAGAAACTTGAACGCACCCTTGCTTTCTGAACTTTTCCCTTTACTCATGCCGCAACTTCAAACCAACAACGCCAACTTGTTGATGCCGCGCGCCATGCTCGTCCGAAGCAGTGAGGGGCATTGGGAGACCTTGAAGCGTTAGCCGCAAGGTGACGAGATGGTGGAGCGCAACAAATCCAAAAGGAGCGAGAAGCGACTCACGGCCAAACCGAGATAAATAAAAGTGAGGCCCCACCGCGCGATCAAACTGGTATTCTTTTCTGAAAAGAGCTGTAAGCGAGGGTGGGGAGATCAAAATCCCGCGCGCCACCGTGTTCTTTCTGCTGTGCAAGAAGGAGGAATAGAGCGTGGTGGAGGGCGGGAGCCACCGTCGATGGGGAACAAGAGGTGCTTGAGAGCAGTCGATGGAGGTCGAGAAGGGCTAATTTCTGCGCGGGGGTGAGGACGTAGTAATTGGTTGCAGAGATGTTCCTCGCATGGGCGATTGTATTGATTAGGAGCGCAATAAGCTCTCGGGCGTACTCGCGCAAGGTTTTTGGGAGTAGTACACGGAGCTCGTTGACCGTGTTGAGAATATACCTGAACCTTCCATAATATTCTCCCAGCGACTCAACAAGTAGTTAGTAGAACATTCTAGATTATTTCCTGTATGTATATAAGGGCTCGCAAAGCTCACCCAAATAATCATTCTTGTCTTCTTAGTTGTCCTCGCTTCACTCGTTCAACAGGTTATGGGCCCCGGTGCCCTCTATTGAACAAGTCGTCTTTTATCGTGCACCATCTCGCGTCGAATCCCTGTTGGCTTACCGACGGATCAGCTGGGTCGACATAACTCGGTATGTGCCACAGCCACTGATGGCCAATCTTGGAGGCGGGATTGCAGGCTCCGTGAGACTCCGGAAATCATCAAAATATTCTCATGTCCCATTTATACTCTAATGAACACGAATGTCTAAAAAGAATGAGAGATACATGTTGAAAGGAAAGTCGACACCACTTCCCCGCCAAAAAAGTTATGTGCGTGATGTCACCATCACGTCACATTATGTCTCCTCTCGTCTTACCTTGGTCGTCCAACCCCCAGTACACGTCGTACCTCGCTCAACAAATCCAAAACTGCTTCTCAGACTCGTCTGGCACCTCTATACACAAGAAACCACCCTCTAGTCGCGTCCGCAGGCTCTTAATTCCCGTGTAATGGATGCATCACAGCCCCGAAAGCGTGGACGCCCCAAAGGCTCAAAGGATGGGCCCCGTCCTCTGGATGCGCCTAGACGAGGTCGTCCACCAACCAGAATTGACTCCGAAGCCCCGCAAGCAAGCAGTAATTTTATTCACTGTGTATTGCTGCACGCCACTGTTTGGCTGATAATATTCCATCCTAGCTCTTACAGACGCCCAAACACGTGCCGCTTTCGACGCCGACGACGAGTACGAGTTTGACGATGATACTGGCATCGAAATGCACGCCTGGGAAGCTCTGGACGAAAATATACAGGAGATTTATAGTTCCAGTACGCCGTTGTTTCTTCAAGTGTCATCTCTCGCCCACATCTCATCCACCACAAGTCCGCCCCTCAACTCCAGGCCCACCACCGAGTCGTGCCTCGTTTGAAAAGCTCAAAGCAGCAGCCCACCAATCCCAAAGACGTATGTTTACCCTCTATGAACACGGCTCTATCTCACGCACTTTTAGGTCCATTCTTCAGCCAAACCGCAAATTACTCGCCCGAGGAAGAAAATGACTCGGATCTAGATCTTGAATCCCAAGATGAACGCGATGAGAACCCCGACCAGGATGAGCCGGCATTGGGAAAGAGTGAGTTCAATCCAGTATCTGGATCATGCGTCGTCTCCCTAACTTGCATCAATCAGCGTGGTTCCGCCAGCCAAAATACATGCCTAACTGGCTCTATAGATACTTCCACAAGACAATTCGACCGATGCTAACCCAGAAGGACAACAAAAACCGTCTGCTCCGACCCGCAACATTCAGTGCAACCCCGGCGTCATTCTGGATCTACCCTGCCGAACCTACGTTTGCCCTTGCAGAATATAAATTCAACCCCACTGCGATCTTCCTGCCCCGAGTATTTCTCTGGCTCCCCCACTTCTTCGTCGACGAATTGAACTGTCCGAACTGTGGGGTCAAACTCGAGAAGAATGGTGCGCTAGCGCCTCGCCGGGTCGTTGATGTGGACAGCAATTTTTACATTGTCACTTGGGGCTACTACTGCCGTAGCGGTTGCAAGAAACATTATCACGGATGGAGCAAGAAACTGCTCGACTCGTTGCCCCGCTACCTTCGCCTCGCGTTTCCCGCCATACTCTCCCGGAAATCTGGGGTTTCTCACAGTGTAATGCACCAGCTTCGCGTCGGAAATCAGCACAAAATGGGGCCGAGCGGTGTTCGGTCGCTGCTTCTCGAGTCACACACCTACCGGTTCAGCATCCTGCAAGGCCAGTATCTTGAAGCAGTCTTCGAGATGGTGCGGGGACGGCAGATCGGACAAACTAGCACAGTACAGTCGAATCTCCTCGCCGAGAGAATCCCAAACCTTGGTGACTTTGGCGACACGGATGGGTATGCCGGCTTCGTTCCCAGCCAGCGTTATCTTGCCGCCATATTAAACAAAGCAATTGAGCTCGATGAGCCTCACGCGGACCAGCATACTGCGTGCCAACGTCCAGATCAACTCAGCATCGACGATAGCCACAAGGTACATTATATTCGTCTTTACCTTGCATTATGCTGACTTCATAGCCAAGATAAACAAGCACATTGCCAACATCGACGGGCAGCCTATATTTGGGGCATTGTGGACGTACATGGACACTCGGGGAATACGCGCTCAAGCTCTGACACTTACTAAAAGTCACGAGGAGCGCATCGGCCCACTCAAGGGAGTCGCGAAGTCGGCCAGACTTTACGGGTTTGATGACCCCGTCGTTGTCTATACCGATGACCCCATCAAGGTAATGAGCTCATTCTCTGCACCGAGGACCCGCTCACCGATTTATAGGACAAGAGTCTTCTATATGACACATTTCCGTCGCTTTCCAAAAATCTGGCAGCACCGCTAGCTCCTCGGGGCCTAGATTTATTCGAGCTCCCTCCCTCATATTCTGTTCAGGTTCTTGCCGACTCGCGGCTAGTGGACCAGATTTTCTCAGCCTTCACCGCGATCCTCGACGCCGATGCGGCATCCCATCTTTGTATCAGCGTTGATGCCGAATGGAATGTTTCGCGCACCGTTGGTGTCTCCATACTCCAGATTGCCCCCCACTGGGAAGATACCGTCTTTATTATTCCGGTGTGTTCCCTATCCAACGAGTCAAGTCAGTTCTAACCATATTCAAGGTGCATTCGTTCAAAACCTTGCCCGCGTCCCTGCTCAGGATGCTGATCTCGGATCGCGTGTTCAAAATTGGCTCACGCGTGAAGGGGGATTTAACACGACTACAACATCAGTTCCCTCAACTGAAGGACCAGCTTTCCTTCAACGTCGTCGAACTCAAGGAATATTCCATCCAGCGGGGCGTGATTGGCCGCCAGGACTCGGCGGGTCTTGACGATCTCGTCGAGAAGGTTCTTGGAAAATATCTCCCCAAGGACCCTTCCATCCGCAAGAGCGAGGAGTGGGAACGGCGATCTCTCCGGCCCGAGTTTCAACAATATGCGGCACTTGATGTTGTCGCATCGCGGATGGTCTTCGAACAGGTTACGACAATCGCACCATTGGATCGAGTTCAATACAACACCCCACCGGGGACGCGGGTGGCTCTGTTGGTCCAGGAGGGTGGTGAAGTTGCGGCGTACGGTAAAATATCCGCCATACAGACGTCCACCTTGCAAGGCATTCGTGTTTCGGTTCCGAGCAACAGCCGGGTTATCGTCGATATCGATGATCTGGTACGACCGTCGGTGTCCGCTGTGCTGCATACACTACCTCGGAGTGCCGAATCCAGCTCTCACCGCACGAAATCTGGGGCGTACACGCTTGAACAACTCAAGAATTCGTCTAGCGACTCTGTCTTGAAGGTGGTGACCCCCGTGCACCTCCTCACGTTTGACCGGCGCACTGCTGAGGTAGGAATCTACCTGCCCCGCAACCTCAGTCTAATTGAACTCCTTAGACTCGTGCTCGGGAAATTGCATCGCGTTTGGCCGCTCTTGATGATGCCCCCGCGCCATCTCATTCAACTTGTGAGCCACCACCGCACAACGACGACTTGAGCGGAGGTGAGTCTGAGTCGGAGGGTTTCGACGATGGTCTTCGACCCGATGCTGTCGAGGAGGCCATTCGGGTTGAAATGCTCGAGGCGCACGCAACGGTTGTTCAAGGTTTGGTTTTGGTGTATGCTCAAAATTAAGATAGCTCACCCATCGAATTCACATACAGGGAAGCGGCGAGCTGACGACCAGTCCGCAGACATACTGCCTCTTGCTTATTCCGAAGAGGACGCCAATATTGTGGCGACGTTGCGACGAATCATTGAGTCTCCAGTCACGACCGAAGCAGAACTGACCCGCATCAAAAAAGATATATTCCATGCATTCCAAATGCTGTCGCTCAACGCTCATGGGTTGCGGGGGCAGTTCTGCCTAGCACTTCGTGATCATCTCATGCGCTGGGATCCCGTCGCACGTCGAGCCGTTGGTGAAGTCTGCCAAAAATTCTTCGGCATTAGCTTCGAGGTTATGTTGTCCAGGAACCCCGACTACATCAAACGCCGCGTCCCGCGATACGTTCCACCGCCTCAAGTTATAGTTCCGGCCATGGAACACATCTTCAACTCGTATGGTAATGCATTGGACGCCCAGTCCGGACTTCCGCTATTTTCAAAGAAGACTTGGCAGAAGGCCAACGCTGTTCTCGAGCTTGCCCGCCAAGGGCATCTCTCGGACATCGACGGCGTCCAGTCATTTTTGAAGGCAGGCGTGGATCAACACGGGCTTCAAAAATACAGGAACATCCGGGGAACGAACAAGGTTGAAGGTGGACCCCACGGCGACATCTACCGCAAATTTGGCGCTCTCAACGGTTTGTTCCATTGATTCTTTTCGACAGTCAGTTGACGGACGTGCATCGGCAGCTGGACCTCGACTCACCGTAAATTCACTCACGGACCATCGGACCTGGTACAATCTCCAGGTGAATCTGATAACTGTCCTCAATATTGGCAGCAACTGACTCGGAATCAGGCTAACGCGAAACACATCCATAATCTCGACTGGGACTATCATCATTCGTTGCCTCTCATCAACCGCACCTCCTTCTTGCTCAACTACCTTTCCGGAATCGTCAAAGGCGCTGAAACATATTCGGAGTGGCTGAACGCGGATCTGTATGAGCAGACCACCGAGAAATTTGGCATTTGTCCAGTTCCAGGTGCGCACTTTTTGTCTGGTCAATGCTGACTCGGACTGAGACATCTTCAGAGTCGCTCCGGATCCGTCTTCAAATGGAACCGTACAACGATGAAACGGCTGCACGATTCAAATTGAAGGGCACCGATGATTGGTTGCGCCAACGGCAGGGTGTGGCATTGCCCACCCTTCCACCCTCGACGCGTGAAGCTCGGGAGTATTTTTTTAGAAGAAATCGAGACCTCGCGATGACCGCTGCTCGCGACGGGAGACGCACAGTGGACTACGCGGCTTTCGCACGCGAATGGAACATGTCTGCCGATGGGAAGTATCGATCTTATATTACAACAGAGGTTCTGACCTCCTACGCCAAATCCTGGCAAAAGCACAACAACAGCCGCGCATCGCAGGAACTTATTTCAAAACAGGTCGAGGTCGTTGGACAGACACGCGAAATATTTGCCGCTCCTCACCTCCCATTCCCTAGCTTCCTCACCGGAGCGGCCGAGTCTGTTCAACCGTCGAAGGGGCTCTGGGAGATGCCGGAAAGCGGCATTGTTCCGCACTCGCTCTCAACCACTCTTGCGGTCTCAAGACCTCGGGATCTCTTTGAACCGACACCGAATTTAATTACCCCGAGGTCAAGCACTCCGGTGATTTACCCAGAGCCTCCAACCTCTCCTGGAACCGGACCGAATCGTGTTGAACCCCCAAATATGGGTCAGGATATGTAAGTTGAACAGTGCAACTCAATTGATGTTCACTACTGACTCTCTCTCACTAGCAGCAGCCAGACCCTGGATTCAAACGAGCGGTATGTCGTGTGATATCATCCATGCCAGCTAAACCAACATTTTGATTCATACCTCTCAGAATTGAACAACCAGCCACGGATATTGCGGTGGCCGCACAACCGAACAAGAAGCGCAGGCGCGAGACCCACCGTACTTGCCGTCGTTGTGCAAAACCGGCGTGTCCCGGCACGGGGGGAATATTCCTGTGTCCCATCAAGTGCACAGTTGCATGCAAAGGTTGCAAAATGCTTACGGGGTGCAGGGGTGTTGACGGAGGAAAGACATGTACCTGGGAGAAGGATAAGGGTAAAAAGAGTGCCTGGGAGGAAGGGGTGTAAACTTAGTGAATATTCTATGAATCCTTCCCTTTCCTTCCTTTTTTGCATTCTTTTTCGCGTTTTTCTCCTTCCGGCGACCCAGTGCAATGATCGGTAAACCTCCCTGTTGAGCCTTGCTCCAGCCGCTGATCCGCCTAACCCCGTTTATCGCTGCACCTGTGACAACAATCATGTCTTCTTCCACCGACTCCCACATCTACCGCATCGACCCGCTCCGCGGCGTCGAGAATTTCGGCGTCTGGAAGGTTAGGATGGCACATATTCTGACCGACCTCGGCTACGACAAGTTTGTTGCCGAGACTGTCACCCCGCCTCCCGACACCGACACCGCCGCCCTCGCTACCTGGAAGACCGCCGATCGCAAGGCGCTCTCCACTATCGTGCTCCGTGTTGCCGACAACGTCTTGGTCTATGTCTCCCAAGCCAAAACTGCAAAGGAGGCCTGGACTGCTCTGTCCAACATGTATGAAGCTAAGGGCGCCATCGGATTTTGCGGCAGAAGATGTTGAGAATATACCTGAACCTTCCATAATATTCTCCCAGCGACTCAACAAGTAGTTAGTAGAACATTCTAGATTATTTCCTGTATGTATATAAGGGCTCGCAAAGCTCACCCAAATAATCATTCTTGTCTTCTTAGTTGTCCTCGCTTCACTCGTTCAACAGGTTATGGGCCCCGGTGCCCTCTATTGAACAAGTCGTCTTTTATCGTGCACCATCTCGCGTCGAATCCCTGTTGAGCCTTGCTCCAGCCGCTGATCCGCCTAACCCCGTTTATCGCTGCACCTGTGACAACAATCATGTCTTCTTCCACCGACTCCCACATCTTCCGCATCGACCCGCTCCGCGGCGTCGAGAATTTCGGCGTCTGGAAGGTTAGGATGGCACATATTCTGACCGACCTCGGCTACGACAAGTTGAGACTGTCACCCCGCCTCCCGACACCGACACCGCCGCCCTCGCTACCTGGAAGACCGCCGATCGCAAGGCGCTCTCCACTATCGTGCTCCGTGTTGCCGACAACATCTTGGTCTATGTCTCCCAAGCCAAAACTGCAAAGGAGGCCTGGACTGCTCTGTCCAACATGTATGAAGAAGCTAAGGGCGCCATGGGGATCACACTTACCCGCCGGAAATTCCATCGCACCACTTGCCCCGAGGATGGGGACGTCGAGGAGCACATCCGAGTGATGCGCTCTTACGAGTCTGATCTCGCCCGACTCGGCCGCCCAATCCCGGACGACGAATTCGCCTACACGCTGCTTGAGTCCTTGCCGGAGTCATGGGACTCCTTCGTTTCGGCCATCGCTGACGACGTCGCTAAGGACTCCACCAAACTTATATCCCGAATTCTCGCCGAGGACGCCCGCCGTCGCGCCCGCACTCCTGCTGATCCCACCACCGCGCTGCCAGCCGTCGACATGTCCAAGGTGAAGTGTTTCAAATGCGGTCGCTTCGGACATTACGCTAGCAAACACGATCAGCAGCAGCAGAATAATTCCCGCGACAATTCTCGCGACGACGCGTCAAACTCCAACCGCGCCCCTTCCAAATTCCACCGCCGAGGCCGCCAGGGCAAAGGCATGAAGGTCGATACCCGAGAGCGCGAACATCAATGCCAAGCCTGCATTCAAGGCAAGGCGCACGTCCAGCCGTTCCCCAAGGAAGCTCAGCGCACATATGACAAGATCGGTGATATGACTTACACCGATCTATGGGGTAAAGCTCGCATTCGAGGACGCGGCGGGGAGAACTATTTTATTTCATTTACTGATGCTCACGCCGCTCGTAGCCGCCCCCGTTTCCTCAAAACCAAGAAAGGTCCAGATGTCCTCGAGAAAATCAAGGACTACGTCGCATTTATCGAAACCCAGACCGGCCGCAAGCCTCGTTGCTTCCGTTTTGACAACGGGAAGGAATACGTCAACCAAGAAACCCTCGACTGGCTCAGTAGCCAAGGAATTGAGTGGGAGCTCACCGCTCCTCATTCCTCGGCCCAGAACGGCGTTGCGGAACGTCTCAACCGCACGATCGTCGAACGCGCGCGCACTATGCTTATCAGTGCCGGTCTCCCGTGGTCTTTATGGCCCGAGGCCGTGAATTACGCTTTTTACCTCAAGAATCGATGCCCTACGGCCGCGCTCAACGACGATATCACGCCCGAGGAGGCCTTTACCCATCGCAAGCCGGACATTTCCAACGTCCACGAGTTTGGCGCGAAAATATGGGTACTCCGCCAGGACGGGAAGGTCCACAAGCTCATGGCCAAGGCGCGCCAGTATCGCTTCGTGGGCCTATGGGAACACGGTCGTTCCTTCCGTTACTACAACCCCGGCCTCAACATGGTTCAGCACTCCCGGAATGTAATTTTCCAGGACCCAGATACCATCGACGGCGATTATGTCGTCCCAGCTCCATTCCCTTCTCTGGCTGAGGGGGAGAATGTTGAGCCTCCTACTCAAGTCCAGCCAGATTCGGTTATTTTGCCCGACGCAGCGCCGACACCGATTGTTGAACCGCCGCGCGCGCAGGGCCCAATTTCAACCACATCAACTTTAACACCGCATCTCCCTCGCCGCCGCCTTCACCCAAGGCACCTCGCGACATCAGCAGTGCAATTTCACCCGAAAATATTATCCAGGGTAAGCGCACTCGCCGCGCTAAGGCTGATTTCGCATTTGCCGCCGCCGAAGCCGCTGCTCTTGACGACGATCCCAAGTCTGTCAAGGAAGCACGCAGTCGACCCGACTGGCCGCATTGGCAGACTGCCATGGATGCCGAGATTGCCCAGCATACTCAGCTCGGCACCTGGGAGCTCGTAGACCTGCCGAATGGCCGCAAGGCGATTCAGTGCCGTTGGGTTTACCGACTCAAGCGCGACGGCCACGGTAAAGTTATTAAATTCAAGGCTCGTCTCGTCGTGAAGGGTTTCTCCCAAATTTTTGGCATAGACTTCAACGAGACCTTCGCCCCCACCATTCGCCTCGAAACCTTCCGTTTCCTCATCGCCCTCGCCGCACGCTATAACCTTAAAGTCCACGGCATGGACGTTGTTGGTGCTTACCTCAACAGTCCTCTCCAGGAGACTGTTTTCATGCAACAACCCGAGGGCTACGATGATGGCACCGGCCGCGTTTGCCGCCTGAAGCTGTCGCTGTATGGTCTGCGCCAATCCGGCCACAATTGGAACCACACCCTGGATGCCGCGTTCAAACAGCTCGGATTCTCACGGTTGATTTCTGATCAATGTGTGTATCTTCGCCGCGACACGCCCACTTCCTCTCCCACCATCGTCGCTGTTCATGTCGATGACATGACTCTCTTCGCTCGCACCGACGCTGAGCTTGCCCGGGTTAAGGGGGAGCTTGCTTCCAAGTTCAAAGTCACCGACTTGGGAGAACTCAGCAATATTCTCGGCATAAAATCACTCACGCCGCCGACGGTTCAATTCGCCTCACGCAGTCGGCTTATGCCGGTCGTGTCCTTGGTTCTGTCGGCATGGCCCAGTCCAACCCAATTTCTACGCCACTGGACCCCAATGTGAAGCTCACATTACCTGATCTCGGTGATCCTCGCATCGTGAACGACGAACTGCGACACGAGTACCTCTCTGGAGTTGGAAAACTCATGTATCTCGCTGTCGCTACCCGGCCCGACCTTGCTTTCGCTGTTCAGCACCTCTCCCAATTTTCTCAGCGCCCAGCCCCCGAGCACATGTCCGCACTCAAGCGCACCTTTCGCTACCTACGCGGCACGACACAACTTGGCATATCCTTCCAACGCGACGGAGATTTTGATATGTTCTCCGACGCTGACTGGGGCGCCAGTCTGATTGATCGTCGTTCAATCTCTGGCTACCTCTCTCGCTTTGCGAATGGTCCTGTGTCGTGGAGTTCTCGCAAACAGCCCACGGTTGCCCTTTCAACCATGGAGGCCGAATTTATGGCCCTCGCTGCTTCTACTTGCGAGGCTATTTGGTTGCGCGAACTTAGCTCTGAACTCGGTGTTCAAACCAGCGGCCCGATCCAAATCAACGTGGATAACAACGCCGCGATGATGTTTGCTGAGAGCGTGATGTTCCACGCTCGTTCGAAGCATATAGACATCAGGTATCATTTTGTTCGAGAGCGAGTTGCCTCTAACGAGGTACAACTCAACCACTGCGCCTCCAAGGACAACTTAGCCGACATATTTACGAAGGCTCTTCCGCGACCTCTATTCGAAGATTTACGCAACCGAATTATGTCGCACTCTGGTTGAGTCGAGGGGGAGTGTTGAGAATATACCTGAACCTTCCATAATATTCTCCCAGCGACTCAACAAGTAGTTAGTAGAACATTCTAGATTATTTCCTGTATGTATATAAGGGCTCGCAAAGCTCACCCAAATAATCATTCTTGTCTTCTTAGTTGTCCTCGCTTCACTCGTTCAACAGGTTGGTCAAGTCGCAGACAATCCATGGTCGCACTATCCTCAACAGAGAGAAACCTCGGGCTGACTGATGTTGGCCGATCGATCACTAATTGATCCGTGATCAATCTCCGACAGTGTTCGCTGTAGCAGAGCCACTTCCTTTTTCGGAGCACTACTGCCAACGACCTAAAATGGCAATGAACTCGGCGCATACCACGAATATTTGAGCTTTCTTTGGGCGGTTTTAGCTCGCTCAAGGCGTTCGCTTGAGTGCGTAGAGCGTAAATCCCGCGTGACAGGCAGTAGGGGCGGCCTAGACTGAAGTTATTAGGGATGGCCACCGTCACCGTCTTTACGGGTATGACGGGTGCCGTCGACGGCATGCCGTCCCGCGCCGTCAAGACCTCGGTGGGTTCCATGTGCCGGACGGGGACGGGCAGCCGTCTACGACCGTAGACGGGTTCGATGCGCTGATGGCGGTTCTCGCGCTCAAAAACACCCCAACATGCTCTAAACTGAGACCTAACTTAGTGATTGTTGGATATGGAGGAAGGGTAATTCGGGCTCAAAACACTACCGGTGGACCCTACAGGCCCTCTCAGGACAGCATCTGCTCATGTGAATAAAATCGACCAATGTTGAAAATGCTTTTCACTAGTCACTGAACCCCCCAGGGTGTTCCTAATCGGCTGTGAGAGGACATTCGCCGGCTACACATCACTTTTGACGCCAACTTAGGACCCAGGGACATGCCTTTTTACTCCCTCGCGCCGCCCCGTCAATTTACGATTTACGGCCGTTCTTCTGCGGCGCCGCGCCGTCTGGAGGGGAAAAAACGACGGATGCGGGCCGTAAATTTGACGGCCGTGCCCGTTAACGGGACGGTGCCCATCCCTAGAAGTTATGGTACATCTTGTACCCCGAGATGGATTTGAGCCAGGGCCGTTCCACAGCGCACAGATATTAAAGGCAAATCACATCTGACCGTTCAATTGGCATGGGAATAGATCTAGATGGTTCACGAAGCCCAGCGAGGCCGCGTTCGCGCAGCAACAATGCCTTGGTCCGAGTTCACCTCAAAAATATTGTACTCCCGTGATATTGGCAGCACATGAAGGCGGCTACAATTTTTTTCTACCTATCGCGGATGCATGTGAAGGTTCTGAGCACAATTCCCGTACTTCAAACGACCATTTTGGTGGGTGCCCACTAGCGGAACTTAGCGATATGATTCCGCTTGGGCATGGGACTGTACGGACCTATCGGACCTATGCCCGCCCTCTTTCGAACCTCAGGAGTTCGAAAATCAAGGTTTCGAGGGAATCCAGCCTGCGGTTCGCAAGCTGGATCCGCCCCACCCCGACCCCCCTGTTGTGACACGCACGACGGGCGTCACGGTCCCGCTGTGGCACGGGAAAGAGCCCTAGATGGGGTAACCAGTATAAGGCTAGGCGTGCGCGGTAGCCACACAATATTTGTGGGCTTTGAACCATTCCTAAGGCCGAGAAGGTGAGAATAAAAACACTATATTTCGCACCCTACTCGGTTGCTGCTGGGTTTCCCCCAGACGCAGACTCTGTGATGTGCGTTGGGGGTTTATCGAGAGGATCCAGGCGCCAGAACCCGTGGCGCGGCAGGGCGTTGCGTCGTTTAACATGTATTTGAGGTGAGCATTTAATGAGTATTAAACGAAATTTATCCACGCCGACCGCGGCCGACCAGGAGCTTGTCCTAAGAAGAGTGGTGTAAATGCATACTGACGCTTCAACGTGTTTGACGCGGAGATGGCGTCGACAGACCGCGGAGAGAGTGGAAATTTGGCCGGCCGTAGGTGGCACAGATGCACAGGAGATCGAACACAAGATGTGTGTGTTCAATTAAACGCGAGCCGCGGGCGGTACAATTGCCAGCACTGCGCACGAGCTTCAAAGAAGCCAGCCCGATGGCGGCGCCTCGAATGAGACGCCGATAATCCGAGCTGGCTACAATGGAGCGTCGCAGTGGGATAGTGCTCAATGGTGTTTGGAACGGGCTGGCGAGCGCTGCTCGCGCCGAGACAACGGCGTTAAGCGGAAGGAGAAGAAGGGATGCAGAGGAGAAGGTAGGTTAGCTACCAATTCTTCTTGCAGAATGTTTTGCAACGTACCGCGGTGCAACTCCACGCCGATCTTCTCGCAAGATATCGAATAATGGGGACCAGTGACCACTGATATGGGCCGTCGACGCGGCGTGGAAGGGGAGATGGATACACAAACTAACGATATCCACGAGACTGCTGCGAGACGTGGGCTGAAAGAGGGGAGAGACATATGTCGAGGAAGGCCCCAGCTCGCTGCTCGAGATGCGGAGGAAACAGGTGAGGAGCGAATCGAGTCGTGAGCAAAATCGCCGGGCGCGCGTTCGAAGGGAAAGCATGATGCGGGCAGTGATACGAGCCGTCGGAGCGCTGATGTGGGCGCCGAGGCGTCGTTCTGGGCGGCGTCGAGACGGGTGGGGCGGCGTACATGGGCGTCGGGAGCAAGAGAGAAGAAGCGCCCACAATAGGGTTATGTGAACAACCTCCCAGCAGGTTATTCACATTTGTTACTAACATACGGCCCTCGTCGGGGTTATTCACACCTGTTAATTACCGTGAATAATGTTGTAACTCAAAGAAATTGCATTTACGCCCGAATGAGGCCTAAAAATCGTATTTACACACTACCAGTCGTTCCAGTCAACAGCGACCGTCGTCTGCGTCGCTGTCGGACGGGGAAGTGCTCTGATCGCCTTGAAACCTACGCCGCAACTCGCAGGGAATGTCGGAACCACGTCCAACAACGCGGGGGCGGAAATATTGATATCTCCGTCAATTTTCAACGCTGGCGGCAGTCGAGTGGGTTGAGTTGATTACAATTCCCTGGTCTGACCTGAGAGGCAATTGGGCGGGTGTAGCCTGTCTCGACGTTGAGGATCTCGCACGTATGGTCACAATCGTGACACCGACCGGATTCAGCATGCACTGCCATGAAATGTGGGTTCCAACAGCTAAAAAATGCCGTGGAACCCTCTTCTGCTGGCCGGGTTGTTCACAGTTATTCACATCGTTTTTTCAGGTCACTTTTGGGCCCCTTGTTATCAACGGTTATTAACTGTTATTAACACCATGTTATTAACTGGTGTTAGTAACATGCCAGTTGTTCACATAACCCTAGCCCACAATGACTCACCCGCTGTCATCGCCTAGTTGCGGCGATCCGGGTTTGCCCGGGTTCGGAGCGTATCGGTTCCCGGGGAAGTCCCTGGAAAGTGCGATGCAATTCTTTGCCGCTTCATAATCCTCACAGTGCCTAACACCCAGTGCCCTTGAGTATCAGGGTAAGGTAGAAATTAATGCGACGTAGCAAACGGTCCCGGGTCAATGACTATTTTGAAGAAACACCTCGAGTCGGTGGCTTGACAAGAAGCGGACTGACTCAAAAGGTAGGTTACAAGTTACAACGACGGCGGCCATCGTCGATGGCAATCCGCGTGGCGCTACAAGTTCGATCTCAGCGTCAGGAGTGTAATGATAATACGAACTGAAACCTTACTTTGCCTACATTGCGAGTTGATGCGTCGGCCTGCGACGGCGAGGTCGCCGCGAGGAAGTCGAGTTGAAATGCGAGTTAAGTCTAGTGGGTTGTGAGAAGAAAGGAATCACTCAATCTGACGCCATCCGTCGACGTGCATATCTCCCCTAATGCGCGCGACGTCGTTTCTTGTTGCTGTCGAGTCAGTGGAGAGGGAGGGGACTAGAACGAGTTGAAATCAGTAACAACTTTAACTCCCGACTTGAAATCATGGTTGAAAGACTTTGAACCCTGTAACATTTGGGGAGAATGGAACGGATACAGCTTGGGTTGGAGAAAGCACACGTCGAGGTGTGGTCTATGGGCCTGTTATGTTGCGGGGGATAACTCGATGACCATCTGGTTGAATCGAACACCATCACGCACCTGCTGAATATCCGGGGGGCAGTGTTCGTTCGGAGGTAGCGGTGAGATACTGACTCCCGCCACTTCAACTTCGTGAATGTGACCGGTACTCACCACGTCGAGAGTTTCAAGTCGGAGGGATGGGTGAAAGGTTAGGTCAATAATTGAAATCAGCGGAACGGGGATCCAGCGGCTCCAAACTCATTTGGCATTTGAACGTCTTGAGCGAGTGGTGCCTGACCTCGCATTCGCTGCCGAGTCGCCATTACACCGCCCGTAATGACTTCAGCTACGGTTCTGGAGCCCTAGACGGTAACGCAATGAGCCTGTACGTTGAATTCAACACCAACACGCGGCTGTCTGAATATCCGAGGATCGGGAGCAGCAGCCTCAGTTCAACGCAGTTAGCCGGGCAGGAACAAGGAGAGGCGGCGGCGAGTTGCAGGTTTTCAACGGCGGTGGATGGTGTGTGCCGCGTCGCGTGCGCACCATGGCCGCGGCAATGCAACAACGAATAAGCCCCGCTATGTGGATGCTGTCCTGGGCCGCCGCAAGATTCAACAGGTATACGCACCTAATCTCTGCGTGCAATATTCAACGAATACGACCCGATCCAAACAGGAACGAGAGAGTTAGCGCACCGTAGAATAGTAGCGACGCTAACTTCACCGATGTACCAGCAAGGATATGTGTCGTCGTCGAAACGGGTAGGTGCGTTGCTAGTGGAGAGCGCCGGACTTGACGGTCATTCAAGAACATTCAGCGTGGAATTCGGCAGCGACACGCACAGGTCTAAATGTGCAGCGTTAGTTCGAGAGGAGCGGTGAAGGACTTCAAGAACGTGGTTGAATTTGGGTCGACGGACAAGGACGAAGGGACACGGCAGTGAGACACCGATGCTGAACGTTGAGAGCATTAGCATTGAAGAAATGAATAGCGAGTTAAGGACGAGATTGTGGGGTAAGACTACACCGGGGGGATTAATAGTGTGTATTTTCTGCGCGCCAGGGAGTTCCATGTGCAATGTTCAACCAAATGCGGCGGGGTTACGTTCAATGCACCGGTCACTAATCTGCCAGATTGCGACGCGACAGCGAAGATAATTGGACGCACGTACCACCGGACAAGGGGCGAAAGCCGGGCATGGATCGTCGTTGAAAAAGGTGAGCGTGGCGGTAGTTGGAAGTGTTTAGCGAGAGTTGACGCGCGGTGAGATGGGCAAGAAGGAACGGGTAGGCGATGAGGGCAGGCGCGAGCTCTAGTTGTGTGGCGTGCGTGAGGAACGCGGTGCGTTGTAGACGCCGTTGATGGGGGAGTAGTGGGTGCACAGGTAAGCACGACGGGCCAAACGGTCATGCGCGGCGAAAAGGGAACAGGATAGCGACGTGTTCGTAGTCGGTGAGAGGCGGAGGGAGGCGGAGATCATGCACGCTCCAAGGAAGGCAGCGCGTCTGCGACACCTCGAATGAGATGCCGTGGATGCGCACTGTCTACCAAGGAGAGAGTACAGCGTTGTAGGGGCAGCCACTCGTAGTGTTGAACTTTGGTGGGCGCAGTTGGCCGGCGGTGCTGCAGAAGTAGCGGCGGGTGTCGTCGTTCGGGCGGGATCCTGGTCTTCGTTCGTGCGGCACTCGTCGTCGTGCTGTGGTATTGGAGAGGCGCGAACGAGGAGAGGGTGGGGGAAGGAACAAGGTACGGACTGCTGTGCGGTGAGTCCTCGATTTGAGTGAAATTTGTTGTCGCGACGTACCTGCAGGCCTGTTTTGTCCGTATCTCCCCGAAGTGCACAGCGCCGTTTCGTGTCGGGTCAGCGGAGACGGCGAGAAGGGGGAGAAGGGGGAATGCAGGAAGGAAGGGGGGAGACAGTGTCAGTTACAGACTTAACTGAGATGTATTGCGACGCACAGATTTCCCCCCCACAAAGAGCCACACTTCCACAGAGGCCAAGGGCGTGAGCGTTGGTTGTATGACGGCGCAGAGTTTCGTGTTGCTGGCGATGAGGAGGACGTAGCAGGGAGGTAGGAGAAGGGGGAAAGCGGGTGGGGAGGTGAGTCTGCGAGCCGACTGAGATCCGATGCGACGCACCTTTTTTTTGTCGGCCAACATCGATATCTCCCCTGAAGCGCACAAAGCCGGCTGGTCATCACTGGAGTCGGAGTGCAGAAGGAGAGATGGAAAGGAGGAAAGGAAGGTCGAGAGGGACGATTGAACACAATTCGAAACATGACGCACCGTTGTTCTTGCCACGCTTATATATTTCGGAAGCGAGGGAGAGAGCCGAAGACCTGAGGGCGGACGTGTTGTATGGGTCGGGAGCGCGGGCAGGGCGGTGTGAAATGCAAGAGAGGTGGCGCGACGGCGGCGGCGGAGGGTGCGCGAAGATTGGAGGGGGAGGCAGATTAATGGGAGGAAGGCGAAGCGGAAACGACACTGTACAAGGTGGTGTGTAAGCAGGGGGTGGCGAACGAGGGGGACGCGGGCGGGAGCGAGTCGGCGGCGGCGGTTCGGGGCGAGTCGTGATCGCCAGGCGGGGCGGGGTTCGGGCCGACGCGGGCGTGATGCGGGCACGGTGCGGGCGCGGTGTGGGCACGGTGCGGGCGTGTGCGGGGGCGGCGGGGGCACAGTGTGGCCGCGGTGTCGGCGCTGTGTGGTGGCAGAAAGCAGGAAGTTGTTGATCACGGCAGCGATGCCATAATCTGATCGACCGGTTTCCCGGGATGTCCCTGGTAGTGCCAAGAGGTGGGCGGAACAAAAAATGGTGATAAGTATCATGCTCTGAAAGCAATGAGGAGGAAGGGGACGTCGCGGAGGAGGTTGTCTTCGAAGGCATGATTATGGAACGGTCGACGTCGGATTCTACCCCGGGGTACTTGTTGCCGCCAAATGGACGGAGCATATCGATCTCCTCATCGGCGAAGATGTTGCGGTAATCGTAGGAATGAGCTGGGAAGCGCAGCTTGGCCAGAATCTCCTGCGCGACCTTGGACCCTTCATCCCAAGCCTCCGGAGCGTGGCAGTCACCAGCAATGGCGTTGCCCGTCCACGACGCCATGTTAAGGTGATCAACACCCTCCGCGCGGGTCATACTAATCCGTCGCTGGCCTTGATCGAGGTCGGGCTGGCGGAGGTATACGGATTGTAAGTCGCATGCGTGGCCGAGTCTCTCGATGGCCTGCGCATAGCTCATGGCCGAATTGTGCCCGCCCATCATGCGGAGCTTCCCAAACAACTTCTCCAGCGGGTCGTCGCCGACCTGGAAAAGATAGAACGGTTGATTGGGGTCAAGCTCCTGCTGCTTCGCCAAACAGAAAAATGCGTTCTTGATCATCGACTGCGAGTCGCCATACAGTTGATTGCTCATGAAGGTGAGGCGATTGAGGCGGAAGAGGGTGAAGGTGAGGTGCGCGTAGGTGGATCGGAGATGTGTCATCTGCTCGGTCAGCCTGAGTGACATGTCGGGCGTGATGAAGGGGGCGAGGATTGATTTGAGGAGGACCGCGAGAAGGCGGATGGAGTCCAAGTCCGCCGCGGTGTCAGGGTCGACGTCGCCGAAGTCGCAAGCGAGGAAGTCGATAATTCCCTCCATCAGTTCGACCGCACGCGGGACATCCTGCGGGTCATCGGGAAACAAAAGGCGTTGGACAGAGTCTGTCGATTGGTCGGGGAGACGCGCCAGGAGCCGCGAGAGCACTGCCGGGTTGATGATGCGGCTGTTGCACATGGCCATGCCAGCGGCGGAGCGGATTAGAGTACAAATTCCTGCAATAGTATGTTAAAAACAAAGAAAGATGCAGCACACCGACATACGTTTGAAAATGTGCTTGTAATCAAAATCGAGGGTGATGCTGTGCAGGCCGGTGAAGATGTTGAGGCCGCGCATGCTCGCAAGAGTCGCATAAATTGGGGAGCTGCGCGGGAGCTTCTGCTTGACAAAAGTATCATAACCAGCGCGGCGACCTGATGATTCGCCGTCCGTCGCCCAATTGCAAGACCACGGGAGACCAACAGAATCTTTGACGTTCGCGAGCCAGGTCTCAGTAACAATCTCGTAGATCGTCTTCGACTCCGCGGGACCAATGTGCTTGCACGTCGGGAGCGCCAGGATTGGGTACGTCCCCGACTCTCCGAAGAAGGAGACGGAGACGACGGTCATCTCCTTGCCCAGGTGCACCTCGCCGGCCTTGATCTTTTCCGCGATCTTGACTGCATCCTGGTATGTCCGCAGTTGGAGATTGAGTCCGATCGAGTGGCGCCAGCATATGTAAACCGCCAACACTGTTGTTGTGGCGAAAATGGCTAGCACGCTCCTCCAGTGCGACTTCGTCGATCAGGAAGCTAACGCCGCGGAGAGGTTGCTGTACCGCTGCTGCTTCTCGCGGTTTCAGTACGACTTCGCGGATGTTGTGCAGGATGTCGGCCCTCGGGTACGTTGATCGTGCCCACCGTCGGCATGACCTTGGTAAACGCCATGTGGTTGCGTAGAGTACGGAGAGAGGGGAGACCGAGCCCGTGATTCACGGCGTACTGTACAGCAGTTTGCGGCCGCCCAATCGGTAGACCATCATCGCGATGTCAAGGGTGCGGGCGTCGAGGATGGGGCGGGGTCGGTAAGCACCTTCGAGCGCGGACTGCATCATTCGAATAATTGCGGCTGGGCTGGATCCTCGACGCAGACCGACACCGACAAGCTGCCGCAAGCGAGGGATGTCCATATTGGCGACGGCGTCCATGAACCGCTTGTAGTCGGCCAATTTCCGAACCGCAGTAGCGAAATTGCGCGCCGAATTGAGGCTCTGTACGAAGATTAATACATGGTGGGTACAAGGAACACGGGGTTTACCTTCAAGCGCCACTTGCGCACCTCCTCCGTCCGATCGGCAAGCAGATCCTTGATTTGCGCCCAGCTCAGGAAACGATGATTGACGCGCGCATCAGCTTGCACGGCCAGATCGACCAGTCGCTGAACCTCGGCTGGGATCTTGGTGCAGTGGGCGCAGCGGCCATTCAGGCGCGCTTCGCGAGTACACTCCTTCGCGAAGGCCACGACCTTGGTGCCGCGGTCGCGAATTTCGACGTTGAATGACAGGGAACCGGGATGCACGCCGATTCTATGGAAGGGAAACGTCTCCATGAATGGGCCGACGTCCACGGGCCAGTCGAGCGCGCTGCCGGGGCACGTCTGGACGACGACCATAGCGGAGGGTACGAGGGGAGGATTGGGAGGTATCTCTGGTGGAAGTGATGACGACCGGCCATACCTTGACACCTTTAGGTTTTCGTCGCAAACAATGAATACGGGACTCAGGGGAAAGTAAAATTGTCCTCATCCTCGTCGTCTCCTTTGTCAACGTCTGCGTTTGCGGATTTTGCGGCAGAAGATGTTGAGAATATACCTGAACCTTCCATAATATTCTCCCAGCGACTCAACAAGTAGTTAGTAGAACATTCTAGATTATTTCCTGTATGTATATAAGGGCTCGCAAAGCTCACCCAAATAATCATTCTTGTCTTCTTAGTTGTCCTCGCTTCACTCGTTCAACAGGTTATGGGCCCCGGTGCCCTCTATTGAACAAGTCGTCTTTTATCGTGCACCATCTCGCGTCGAATCCCTGTTGAGCCTTGCTCCAGCCGCTGATCCGCCTAACCCCGTTTATCGCTGCACCTGTGACAACAATCATGTCTTCTTCCACCGACTCCCACATCTTCCGCATCGACCCGCTCCGCGGCGTCGAGAATTTCGGCGTCTGGAAGGTTAGGATGGCACATATTCTGACCGACCTCGGCTACGACAAGTTGAGACTGTCACCCCGCCTCCCGACACCGACACCGCCGCCCTCGCTACCTGGAAGACCGCCGATCGCAAGGCGCTCTCCACTATCGTGCTCCGTGTTGCCGACAACATCTTGGTCTATGTCTCCCAAGCCAAAACTGCAAAGGAGGCCTGGACTGCTCTGTCCAACATGTATGAAGAAGCTAAGGGCGCCATGGGGATCACACTTACCCGCCGGAAATTCCATCGCACCACTTGCCCCGAGGATGGGGACGTCGAGGAGCACATCCGAGTGATGCGCTCTTACGAGTCTGATCTCGCCCGACTCGGCCGCCCAATCCCGGACGACGAATTCGCCTACACGCTGCTTGAGTCCTTGCCGGAGTCATGGGACTCCTTCGTTTCGGCCATCGCTGACGACGTCGCTAAGGACTCCACCAAACTTATATCCCGAATTCTCGCCGAGGACGCCCGCCGTCGCGCCCGCACTCCTGCTGATCCCACCACCGCGCTGCCAGCCGTCGACATGTCCAAGGTGAAGTGTTTCAAATGCGGTCGCTTCGGACATTACGCTAGCAAACACGATCAGCAGCAGCAGAATAATTCCCGCGACAATTCTCGCGACGACGCGTCAAACTCCAACCGCGCCCCTTCCAAATTCCACCGCCGAGGCCGCCAGGGCAAAGGCATGAAGGTCGATACCCGAGAGCGCGAACATCAATGCCAAGCCTGCATTCAAGGCAAGGCGCACGTCCAGCCGTTCCCCAAGGAAGCTCAGCGCACATATGACAAGATCGGTGATATGACTTACACCGATCTATGGGGTAAAGCTCGCATTCGAGGACGCGGCGGGGAGAACTATTTTATTTCATTTACTGATGCTCACGCCGCTCGTAGCCGCCCCCGTTTCCTCAAAACCAAGAAAGGTCCAGATGTCCTCGAGAAAATCAAGGACTACGTCGCATTTATCGAAACCCAGACCGGCCGCAAGCCTCGTTGCTTCCGTTTTGACAACGGGAAGGAATACGTCAACCAAGAAACCCTCGACTGGCTCAGTAGCCAAGGAATTGAGTGGGAGCTCACCGCTCCTCATTCCTCGGCCCAGAACGGCGTTGCGGAACGTCTCAACCGCACGATCGTCGAACGCGCGCGCACTATGCTTATCAGTGCCGGTCTCCCGTGGTCTTTATGGCCCGAGGCCGTGAATTACGCTTTTTACCTCAAGAATCGATGCCCTACGGCCGCGCTCAACGACGATATCACGCCCGAGGAGGCCTTTACCCATCGCAAGCCGGACATTTCCAACGTCCACGAGTTTGGCGCGAAAATATGGGTACTCCGCCAGGACGGGAAGGTCCACAAGCTCATGGCCAAGGCGCGCCAGTATCGCTTCGTGGGCCTATGGGAACACGGTCGTTCCTTCCGTTACTACAACCCCGGCCTCAACATGGTTCAGCACTCCCGGAATGTAATTTTCCAGGACCCAGATACCATCGACGGCGATTATGTCGTCCCAGCTCCATTCCCTTCTCTGGCTGAGGGGGAGAATGTTGAGCCTCCTACTCAAGTCCAGCCAGATTCGGTTATTTTGCCCGACGCAGCGCCGACACCGATTGTTGAACCGCCGCGCGCGCAGGGCCCAATTTCAACCACATCAACTTTAACACCGCATCTCCCTCGCCGCCGCCTTCACCCAAGGCACCTCGCGACATCAGCAGTGCAATTTCACCCGAAAATATTATCCAGGGTAAGCGCACTCGCCGCGCTAAGGCTGATTTCGCATTTGCCGCCGCCGAAGCCGCTGCTCTTGACGACGATCCCAAGTCTGTCAAGGAAGCACGCAGTCGACCCGACTGGCCGCATTGGCAGACTGCCATGGATGCCGAGATTGCCCAGCATACTCAGCTCGGCACCTGGGAGCTCGTAGACCTGCCGAATGGCCGCAAGGCGATTCAGTGCCGTTGGGTTTACCGACTCAAGCGCGACGGCCACGGTAAAGTTATTAAATTCAAGGCTCGTCTCGTCGTGAAGGGTTTCTCCCAAATTTTTGGCATAGACTTCAACGAGACCTTCGCCCCCACCATTCGCCTCGAGACCTTCCGTTTCCTCATCGCCCTCGCCGCACGCTATAACCTTAAAGTCCACGGCATGGACGTTGTTGGTGCTTACCTCAACAGTCCTCTCCAGGAGACTGTTTTCATGCAACAACCCGAGGGCTACGATGATGGCACCGGCCGCGTTTGCCGCCTGAAGCTGTCGCTGTATGGTCTGCGCCAATCCGGCCACAATTGGAACCACACCCTGGATGCCGCGTTCAAACAGCTCGGATTCTCACGGTTGATTTCTGATCAATGTGTGTATCTTCGCCGCGACACGCCCACTTCCTCTCCCACCATCGTCGCTGTTCATGTCGATGACATGACTCTCTTCGCTCGCACCGACGCTGAGCTTGCCCGGGTTAAGGGGGAGCTTGCTTCCAAGTTCAAAGTCACCGACTTGGGAGAACTCAGCAATATTCTCGGCATGGAAATCACTCACGCCGCCGACGGTTCAATTCGCCTCACGCAGTCGGCTTATGCCGGTCGTGTCCCTGATTCTGTCGGCATGGCCCAGTCCAACCCAATTTCTACGCCACTGGACCCCAATGTGAAGCTCACATTACCTGATCTCGGTGATCCTCGCATCGTGAACGACGAACTGCGACACGAGTACCTCTCTGGAGTTGGAAAACTCATGTATCTCGCTGTCGCTACCCGGCCCGACCTTGCTTTCGCTGTTCAGCACCTCTCCCAATTTTCTCAGCGCCCAGCCCCCGAGCACATGTCCGCACTCAAGCGCACCTTTCGCTACCTACGCGGCACGACACAACTTGGCATATCCTTCCAACGCGACGGAGATTTTGATATGTTCTCCGACGCTGACTGGGGCGCCAGTCTGATTGATCGTCGTTCAATCTCTGGCTACCTCTCTCGCTTTGCGAATGGTCCTGTGTCGTGGAGTTCTCGCAAACAGCCCACGGTTGCCCTTTCAACCATGGAGGCCGAATTTATGGCCCTCGCTGCTTCTACTTGCAAGGCTATTTGGTTGCGCGAACTTAGCTCTGAACTCGGTGTTCAAACCAGCGGCCCGATCCAAATCAACGTGGATAACAACGCCGCGATGATGTTTGCTGAGAGCGTGATGTTCCACGCTCGTTCGAAGCATATAGACATCAGGTATCATTTTGTTCGAGAGCGAGTTGCCTCTAACGAGGTACAACTCAACCACTGCGCCTCCAAGGACAACTTAGCCGACATATTTACGAAGGCTCTTCCGCGACCTCTATTCGAAGATTTACGCAACCGAATTATGTCGCACTCTGGTTGAGTCGAGGGGGAGTGTTGAGAATATACCTGAACCTTCCATACTATTCTCCCAGCGACTCAACAAGTAGTTAGTAGAACATTCTAGATTATTTCCTGTATGTATATAAGGGCTCGCAAAGCTCACCCAAATAATCATTCTTGTCTTCTTAGTTGTCCTCGCTTCACTCGTTCAACAGAAGAGGCTCCCAAGACCTTGCGCGGAGACAATTCCGGAGGCGCCGAAGAGGCTCGCACGGGACGCGCGACACATTTGCTGCTAGCCCCGTGGCTCTCCAGGTTCGCAAAGTGACTCGCGATAACCAGCGGACGACGATTGGGAACCGAGGTCTTGACCCAGTTTTTGCAGACTACGCATTCTAACTCCCACATGCCTGCCATGCCTTTGCGCGCGTCGAGGTCACCGGATTTGTATAGGTGTAAGAATTTGTCGCATGGGGAGGGCTCGGGGGACTGGGATGACATGGGTTTCGCGGGGGACGGAGGGAAATAGTAGCTGGGGGCGCTAGAATGCAGGGAGGTGTATCCTGGGTCACGGACAGCACCAAAGGTATTGGGATTAATGGGAGTACTGTAGATGAAGGATTTCGGGTAAAATAGAGGGGCAGAGGGAGCGGGAAGAGATGAGGAGGCGCATCGTGGGTCGTGGATGTCCTGTGAGGCCGAGGATGCAGAGGAAGGCAAGGTCGGGGGGTCCCCAGAAGGAAGAGGTGTCGCGGGAAGAATCGGCGTTGCTGGCGGCGTAGGCAGTGAATTAAGGCCGGGGAAGGCGAAAAAGTCGGAGGATAAGAAGGAGAATGCCATTATGAAGTCGTAAGGTGGAGAGAAAGAGCGTGAACGCGTCCCAGCGCGGCGGCGCTGGACGTCGAGGAGCAAGACGCGTTTGTTTGGCTGTGCTGAGTCAGCGGACCAAGGGCCGTATTCCGCGTCCAATCAAATAGGCTGTAACACTAAAACACGTCCGGTGGTGGCCAAACTGAAGACACAGGCCTCTGCGGAATAGCCTATTATGGGGGGGATCCCGCTTACCGCTAGAGAATCAACTAAGATATGAAGTAGCTACAAAGAATTCGAGCGAAACACGGTTCAGAAATCTCAATGGCACTCGGACCGACTTCCGCCAGGGTCCGAAGCGGTGCATGATATCTCGGCTTTTTCGGCCGCCCACCTCTTGACTCCCTGGGAATCGGAGTTGAAAAAATATAGTACTCTGAGCGCGGCGCGCGGCGGCAGTTCAGGATAATTACCGGATACTACATCAGGGGACCAAGCTCTCCATTCACTCAAACTTGACAGGATAACTCGGAAACGCAAGGTCGCGACTCGCGAGTGGAGTTGAAAAAAAAACACTGCTGGTCAGTCGTATAATGGGACAGTCAGAGACAATGCGTGGGCCGATAAATCTACACATATGCGAAATAGTTCCAGGCGAACGATGTACTCGAATTGAACGGGGGGAGGACATGCAGGCGGCTAGCTCAATTTGAAATAAATTCCCTACAGACAAACGACGTGAAGGGACACAGTCCCGAGTGAGTTCTGGTGGACGCGGCCCCTTCGAGGACCATGATATCTGGAGAAGTTGAAATAAACCAGACCACGAGGAGCGATGAAGGCAATTGCAACCGGATACCAACAATACTCGCGCATTCGAACGGTGTGGGGTAGTGGTTGCAAGCTAGCTTGACGATTTGACGTGATTGCTGCTGAGTTTGAATCATGGCGATCGTAATTCTTTCAAATCCAAATTTTAGTCGAATGAATGAAAGGAATACAACCTGGGTTGACAAGGTCGACGTTGTTGCCCGGCGTATGTACCGCTGCTTCGGAAGTCATTCATACGTCCAATCGAAGACCAACACGCACCGATTTGAATGCACGAGGAGCAGTGTTCGTTTGCACGGAGCAGCCAAGTAATTATGCAATAACACAGTTTGCTGGCCAAGAACCAGGCAGTGACATCTGATTTGAAGCTTTGAAAGGAGCAAGAATGAATAGTAAGCGGCCCAGCATGGGACGGAAGTGTAATGGAATGGATGCATGGGGTGTGCCTATTTTGTGGACGGCGGCGGGAACGCAGCGACGAGGAAAGCCGGCGATATGGATGTTGTAACTACGCCGCCGAAAAGCAGGACTACGCACCTTGTTTCTGCGTGCAGTGTTGAACGAACACCACTCGATTCGGGAAGAACCGATTCGGGAAGAACCGTGAGAGGTCAACGCACCGTGGAATACTAGGAGGTGTTGTGCTAAATTAGAGGCCAATAACGGCGATAACTTGACGTACGTACGGAAGCCGGGAGACGATATGGGTCGTCGTTGGAGCGGGTGAGCACGCCGCTGGTTGGAGGCGTTGGCCAGGGGTGAGGCGTCGTCAGGTCGGCCAGCAGCAAGGTGAAAGAGATGAGAAGTCCCAGTTGGGTTGCTGGCGGTTGCAAGCGAGGCGTCGGAAAGTGAGTGCGTGGTGTTGAGCAGGTAGACGTCCAAACAGATCTTCGCGTACGGACTCATGCCCCACGCGCGGTGAGCAGGAAGAGCGCGGGACGGGTGTTGGCCGGTGAAAGGCGAAGGGAGTCAGGGCGAGTAGCGTGTAAGCTTCGAGGAAGGCAGCGCGTCTGCGACGCCTCGATTGAGACGTTGTAGAGGCGCGCTGTCTACCATGAAGCGCAATCTCGAGGTGAACGGTAGGGGACGGTCGCGCAGTTTCAACGCTCCAGTTTCAACGCTCCGTGTGCGCAGTTGATTCCAGGGCGGCGCAAGTGGCGGAGGAAGTTGTTCGCGCGTATCGTCGTATGTGAAACGGACGAACGGACGCCGGGGGTTGACAAAGGGAGAGGACATGAATGAGGCGCTGAGTCCTCGAGTCGAGTCAATTTCAACGCGACGCGCCTGTGTTGTCCGTCGACGTTGGTATCTCCCCGAGGCGCACAACATTGTTTCGTGTTGCGGTTAGATGAGTGGAGACGGCGGGTAGGGGGGAGGGGAGGAGGGGAATGGTGTCAGTTACAGAGTCAAGTGAGATGGATTGGGACGCACCATCGATTGGGACGCACCATCGATATGCCCACCAAATTCCCACAGTTCAACAGAGGCGCGAATCCGAGGAGGTGAGCGTTGGATGACGGTCTAGTGGCCCGAGTTTCGTGGTAGTGTGGATGCGGAAGAAGGAGAAGGGGGTAGGAGGAGGGGAAGAGCATGGGTAAGGGAGTGAGTCGCCGAGCGGACTGGAATCCGATGCGGCGCACCTTCTTTTTGGCGGCCAACATCGATATCCAGGCTGAAGCGCGCAATGTTCCCTCGTTTGAACTGGCATTGCAGTGTGGAGGGAAGGAAGGAGGGAGGGAAGGCAAGGAACGTGGAAAAAAATAGAAATTCAAAACATAGGTATTGCGACGCACCGTTGATCCTCCCTCGATTGCATGTGTCCAAAAGACGCGAAAAGCCCAGAAGCGGGGGCGGGCAGGTTGAATGAGCCGGGACCACGGGCAGCAGTAGCAAAGGAGAGGAAGGTGGCGCGACGGCGGCGGCGGAGGTTGCGCGAAGATTGGGAGAGGCACATTAACGGGAGGCACATTGGCGGGAGGAATGTGGAGCGGGAGCGGTAGCGTCCAATGTGGTTTGTAAGCGGGGCTGGCTGGACGCGGGCGCGAGCGAGTCGGGAGCGGCGGTTTGCGTGGCAGAGCGGGTCGCGATCGCCGGGCGGGGCGGGGTTCGGGCCGACCCGGGCGTGATGCGGGCGCGGTGTGGGCACAGCGTGGGCACGGTGTGGGCATGTGCGGGGGCGACGCGGGCACAGTGGTGGGCGCGGTGTCGGCGCTGTGTGGTACGTAGCAGAAAGCAAGAAGTTGTTGATCACGGCAGCGATGCCATAATCTGATCGGCCGATTTCCCGGGATGTCCCTGGAAACCGGAGCAGAAAAAAAAAAGTATTGTGAGTTAGGCGGCGCACGGCAGTCCAAAATCATGACTCAAAATTACAATGAGGTACAGAGCCATTGCTACTCAGAGGACAAGATGAATGCCATTGATTGGACACGTCGGTGTAAGAAGTCGCAACAGTTCCGAGTCGTTTAGTTGAACAGAATATTGCTCTAGTTGGTCGTATAATCACAACGGGTCTAAGCACAGTGATTGGGCTAGTAGGTGTACACATACTTTGCAAGTTGAAGGGCGAGACGGTGCCACATGAAGGACGTACTTGAATTTTGCTCCAATTAAACCGGGGAATGGTGCGGCGGCTTGCTAAAATAAATCCCCTGGAGACAAAACAAGGCGTAGGGAGACAGTCCCTGGCGGACGCCCCCTCTGCGACGCGATTTTGGGGGCGGAATATTACCTGGTATCTGAAGGAGTTGAAAGATGTTGTAAATACCACCACGAAACAATAAGTTGAACGCACCAGGAGCGATGGGGCAATTGCAAGCAGGCTTGACAACTTGAGGTGATTGCTGCGAGTTTGAATTATGGCGGTCGTGATTCTTTCTAATCCTGTAAATTTAAGTACAATGAGCCCGGGTTGACAAGGTCAACGTTGTTGCTAGGGTATGTATCACTGTTTCGGAAGTCGTCCATGCGTCCAATCGGAGTAGTGTTCGTTTGGACGGAGCAGCCAGGTAGATGTGCCAATACCTTGGTTTAACACAGTTCGCCGGGCAAGAACGAGGCGAGACGGCGGTGAGATACGGATTTGAACCTGGAGAGGATTGCGGCTGAAGAGTTAGACAGCGAGCGGGGGAGGAAAGTGTAAGGAAATGAATGCTTGGGGCGTCAACGAGCAAGGCCGCCGATGTGTATGTTGAACTATGCCGCCGACTAGGCACCTGGTTTTCGCCCGCGAGGTTGAACGAATACGGCCCGATAAAAAAAAAGATGATTCAACGCACCGTAGAATACTCGCAGAAGATGCCCGAAATCACAGAACAAGAAACAGGGACGATGTAGGCGCGCGCGAGAGGAGAAGAGAGAAAGATACGCGTCGAAGTTGCGGCGGGTAGGCGCAATGCCACTACTAGTGGGGAGCGAGAGAGGTGATGCGCGGTTGAATGCGAACCAGAAAGTGAGCGCAGCCGCGACATCTAGTTGTTTGGAGTGTCGTCTCAAGTGAGGGACTTACAGACATGTTAGACCGGGTAAAAGTATACAGACGGAGCGCTGGATGGGTTTTCGTAGTCGGCAAGATGCGAAGGGAGTCGTGGAGGGTAGCGCGCGAAGTCCAAGGAAGGCAGCGCGTTCGCAACACCTCGATTGAGATGCTGTGGATGCGCACTGCCTACCAAGGAGTGCAGCACTGAGGTGCATAGGGGGCCGGCCGCGCCAAGGTCGCGCGCGGATTCGAGGCTCCGTCGGCGCAGTTGAGTCCAGCGGCAAGGAAGTGGCGGAAGCCCGCAATATTGTTCGTGGTATGTGAGACGCGCGGACGAACAAAGGGGGTTGGGAAAGGGAGAAGACGTGCCAGAACCAGGTGCGGTGAGTCCTCGAGTTGAATCGAATTCAACGCGACGCACCTATGTTGTCCTTCCAGGTTCATATCTCCCCGAAGCGCACAACGTTCGTTTCGTGTTGCGGTCGCATGAGTCGAGACGGAGGGAGGGGAAAAGGGGAAATTGTGTGAGTTACAAATTTAGGTGAGATGGATTGCGACGCACCGCATTTTCCCCAGCAGACTTCAACAGACGCGCGAACTCGAGGCGATGAGGGGTGTACTACAGTTGGATGACGGGTTCTCCATCGGAGCTTTGTGTTGGTGGAGATGCGAAGGACGGAGCCGGGAGGAGGGGGGTATGAGAGGGGAAAAGCATGGTGAGGAAGTCAGTCGCCGACCCGATTGAAATCTGTTGCGCGACGCACCTGTACTTGTTGGCCAGCGTCGATATCTCCCCTGAAGCGGGCGACGTCGTCTCGTTTTGTAGAGGGCAGGAAGGAGGAATGGAAGGGATGGAAGGTGAGAAAGGAATAGTAATTGAGCAGGAGTTCAAAACATAGGTATTGCGACGCACCATTGTTGTTGCCACGATTGTATATCTGCAAGAGACGCGGAGGGCAGAAGAAACGGGGGCGGGCACGTTGTAGGAGCCGAGAGCGAGGGCAGGGAGGTGGGAGAAGAGAGAGGGGCGCGACGGCGGGGGCGGAGGTTGCGCGAAGTCAAGATTTGGGGGAGGCACATCGATAGGAGGAATGTGGAGGGGGACACTAGTGGCCAACATGGCTTGTAAGCAGAGGGCGGCGAACGAGCTGGACGCAGGCGCGAGCGAGTCGGCGGCGGCGGCGGCGGCGGTTTGCGTAGCGGGGCGGGTCGCGATCGCGGGGCGGGGCGGGGTTCGGGCCGACGCGGGCGTGATGCGGGCACGGTGCGGGCACGGTGTTGGGACGGTGTGGGCGTGTGCGAGCGCGGTGTGGGCGTGGTGTGGGCGCTGTGTTGGCGCTGTGTGCTGGCAGGAAGCAAGGTGGGATTTGATCGGGGAGAAGGCGGCGCGTCTCCACGGCAACCGCCGGCTGGTTCGGCGAAAGGGCGGGGGGCAGTAGGCGGCTACAGTTGTGGACAAACAAAACCCGCCAAAAAAAAAAGTTGAATATTTTAGCCGAAGTGAAGAGGGGAATCGATAGATCTCGTCGAGGGCTACCGGCCCATATATAAATTGAGTGATTCTGTCGAGCCGTTCCTCGGTAAATCAATATTTAGTGATCCGGAGTGCCGAAAATATTGGCATCCACCCAATTTCCCACGGTAAATAATGAAAAAATGTGCAATCGACGCAGCTCGTCGAGGCGCATCTGAATATCAAGAAACTAGACCGATCCATCGATGGGGTCGCGCGGAAATTAATGTTCTTTCATATATCATTGAAGTGTCAATCTCTTGATCGAAGCTCCACTTCCTTATCGACGCTGCGCAATGGGTAGTCGAGGACGCGGACGCCCCGCCAAACGCACCAAACGAAACATCACTGGGCTCAGAAATCAACCCAGGCAGCAAAGTCCTTTCCCCGAGTCCAATAGCAGCGACGGGGACTATCTCATAGAATTGGACAGTCTGGCATACCTTGAGTGCGATACAGACCATGATAGCGACGACAATGAGGCAGACTGGGACGAGCGTCGAGGTTGCACAGGAGCACTTCCAAGACCGCCTCTTCGGGCTCATTCTCAAGATCGAAGAAGATAAGCGGGATGCTGGGGACGATGACTGGATGCCGACTCGGGAGGTGTACGAGGCGAAGCGTGCAAAGGTCAGGCGTGTACCCGGAGGTCACTTCAATAAATATCTTATCCTTGAGGCTTGCTCACCTTCTCAAATCAGGGCGCCCGACAACCTACATAAAAGGCCCCGACACCGCGAGTAAATCATTGCGGACCCAGCAAAGATATGCGAAAGCAAACACCACCCAGACGAAACTCAACTTCTCAGTATTGTGTTCGTCCTCCTCTGCCCCCGCTGACGAGGATATTGTTCTCCCTCCGCCGAGTGAAACAGCAACCTCTAGCCCTTTCTCGACGGCCCCTCCGTCCCGACATTTCCCCAGCCCCAGTTAGGTCCTGGCGGTTCATGAGTGCCTACCAAATGGGTTTGACTGGGACAGCAGCTGAGTGGGCAGTGAAGAAGCAGAGGCAGCATCGCTCAATCTCTGTGTCGCCATTTCTGCCGCCGTACATATGAAATCCTAGGAGTTTGATTATGTAATCAACGTCCGTTGGAACGGTAATCCAGGATTAAACGGATCAATTCACGCTGGGGGTTGTGAATACGGAAAGAAGACGTGGGGATGTTACAGGGATTAGGATTAAACATGCCGGATTAATCAGCTGCTTGAGCAAGGATTTATTATGGGAGTAATAGTGTTTCATAATTACGCCAAGTTTCTGGAGAAAGATACACAGGTTGCAAGAAATTTACACACCTGGATGGGTCCAAAATGAAAGGTCACTACCTCGAATCTGAGGAAATTTTCACAGGTGGCACAGACAAAATTAAAAAATTCACTGGTGAGATTGCATTCGTTTTCCTACGCACCTTTGTATCCACATGGAAAATGATACACCTTGCCCTTTCATTTCTTTCACACCTAGCCGGCGCTGGTGGTAAAAGACACCGCTGAACATTCGTGCCGTCGTGGTCCGGATCAGGGATCACATCACAAATGGACTTGTCATTTTTGCTTGTCCGCGACTGTACCTTGAACAGTACGCAGAGTGTTGGGCATTGAATCACTATTGAATTTACTAACCAAGGTCCAAAGGCATTCAAAATTGACATATGCAATGGAAAGAAGTTGCACAAAGTGAAGATACGATTAGACCCAAGTCGGCGCTAGCACGGCTCCGATCCTAGCACGGTAATAACAGTGACAGCCCAAAAGTCAGCTTACTAAACATCGAGTTCAAAATGGCTGAGAATCGGTCACAACGTCTGCCACGGTCGCATCTTTGGCATCGGCAGGGAGCTCGGGGATCATCGTATCCGGATCGGGGAGCTCGCCCTGGTAAGCGTGCAGAGATGAGTGAATAAGCGCAAAAAAGGAAAGAAAAGCGGCGAACATACACGATTGAACGCCCCCTTCCAGTGCTTGAGGGCATCCTCGAGTTCGCAAGCAAACTCTTGCGCGTCCGTATGCTCAAGTCGAAACCCACGTTCGACGACTCGCGCAAAGTGTTCACCAAAGCGTGCCGGGTCGAGTTGGTCGAACTCGCCCCGCTCGTGCGCGTCGATACGCTTGTGGTACTCTTCGCCGCTCGGCCAGCCGTCTAACCCCGGGACAGCCGCACATGGATGCTGCCACGAAAGGAGGAACATTGCCACACATCACGGATCAATTATTTTTGGACTTGAACAACCGCCTCGATCGCCGCCAGAGCGGTCGCCGAGATTGAGCGATGCTGCCTCTGCTTCTTCACTGCCCACTCAGCTGCTGTCCCAGTCAAACCCATTTGGTAGGCACTCATGAACCGCCAGGACCTAACTGGGGCTGGGGAAATGTCGGGACGGAGGGGCCGTCGAGAAAGGGCTAGAGGTTGCTGTTTCACTCGGCGGAGGGAGAACAATATCCTCGTCAGCGGGGGCAGAGGAGGACGAACACAATACTGAGAAGTTGAGTTTCGTCTGGGTGGTGTTTGCTTTCGCATATCTTTGCTGGGTCCGCAATGATTTACTCGCGGTGTCGGGGCCTTTTATGTAGGTTGTCGGGCGCCCTGATTTGAGAAGGTGAGCAAGCCTCAAGGATAAGATATTTATTGAAGTGACCTCCGGGTACACGCCTGACCTTTGCACGCTTCGCCTCGTACACCTCCCGAGTCGGCATCCATGGCGACACAGAGATTGAGCGATGCTGCCTCTGCTTCTTCACTGCCCACTCAGCTGCTGTCCCAGTCAAACCCATTTGGTAGGCACTCATGAACCGCCAGGACCTAACTGGGGCTGGGGAAATGTCGGGACGGAGGGGCCGTCGAGAAAGGGCTAGAGGTTGCTGTTTCACTCGGCGGAGGGAGAACAATATCCTCGTCAGCGGGGGCAGAGGAGGACGAACACAATACTGAGAAGTTGAGTTTCGTCTGGGTGGTGTTTGCTTTCGCATATCTTTGCTGGGTCCGCAATGATTTACTCGCGGTGTCGGGGCCTTTTATGTAGGTTGTCGGGCGCCCTGATTTGAGAAGGTGAGCAAGCCTCAAGGATAAGATATTTATTGAAGTGACCTCCGGGTACACGCCTGACCTTTGCACGCTTCGCCTCGTACACCTCCCGAGTCGGCATCCAGTCATCGTCCCCAGCATCCCGCTTATCTTCTTCGATCTTGAGAATGAGCCCGAAGAGGCGGTCTTGGAAGTGCTCCTGTGCAACCTCGACGCTCGTCCCAGTCTGCCTCATTGTCGTCGCTATCATGGTCTGTATCGCACTCAAGGTATGCCAGACTGTCCAATTCTATGAGATAGTCCCCGTCGCTGCTATTGGACTCGGGGAAAGGACTTTGCTGCCTGGGTTGATTTCTGAGCCCAGTGATGTTTCGTTTGGTGCGTTTGGCGGGGCGTCCGCGTCCTCGACTACCCATTGCGCAGCGTCGATAAGGAAGTGGAGCTTCGATCAAGAGATTGACACTTCAATGATATATGAAAGAACATTAATTTCCGCGCGACCCCATCGATGGATCGGTCTAGTTTCTTGATATTCAGATGCGCCTCGACGAGCTGCGTCGATTGCACATTTTTTCATTATTTACCGTGGGAAATTGGGTGGATGCCAATATTTTCGGCACTCCGGATCACTAAATATTGATTTACCGAGGAACGGCTCGACAGAATCACTCAATTTATATATGGGCCGGTAGCCCTCGACGAGATCTATCGATTCCCCTCTTCACTTCGGCTAAAATATTCAACTTTTTTTTTTGGCGGGTTTTGTTTGTCCACAACTGTAGCAAAATCGATTTTTCGGGAATCGACTCAAATCTTAAATTCATTTTTCACAGAACGGCCGAAATTTTGGCGCCGCTAATCTCTCGTAGGAAAAACTTCGGAGCATGTTTTTTGAGCTCTTTGGACAATTCTGTACCCAATCCCACAAAAATTGAAGCCAAACTAATTCTAGATAAGGCTACAGACTATTTGCGGGTTTTGTTTGTCCACAACTGTATATACAAGACCATACATATGAGCAGAGCGCCCGCAAACTCGGATTATTCCTCATGTGAGCATTGGCAAAATTCCGGCGTCATTGCAGCTCACTCACAAGCTTAAGCTTATCGCACACCTTGGGCGACGAGATCCCGTCGCTGAAAGCTTCAATCGTGGGAATTGACCATCCGCGCTCCCCCTGTGTGTCCTGTGACCGCTCTTGCGCACGACGTGTGTATTCTATTATACAAAAGACGAACGGCATGTATCGTGTAGACAAGACAACATAAACCAGAAGACATATCCTATTGGCTCTTGAACGAGTCAGCTGCTGATGTTCTGACGGCATCGTCTCACGGCTTCAATCAGACTTCCGTGACCGCGTTTCCAGTCGCGTCCTCTTCCTCTGAGTCTCTCTCTCATGGCGCAGCCCATTGTGCTGCGTCGACTGCTTCCAAAACCTGAGTCCGAGACTCAGTCTGAATTCTCTCTCAAGGTCAGGGTTCCTCCGGCACCTGGATACAAGTATCGGTGTAACGAACACGTTTGGATACAGCCGACGCGGCCGGGGACTGCTCCTGCCAGTGCTACTTACTTCAACCACTTCAACGGCTGCACGCTTCAGTTAAGAAAATCCTGAGAATGATGGCACACCAAAATTCACCGTGAGGGTTTTGAAAGATTCGCAGGCCGCGCGGCGATAAAATTTCTTAAGACTGACGATCCTGAGGATTTCATCGAAATCAATCCTAGGTTTTTCCTAGGAATGATTGGCGACGCCCATCGGCGCTCTCTGGCCGCTCAGGCTCGTTATTGCTTTCCGTTGTCATTGCTCACTTATATCAAACGGATTCCAGCTGTTGGTTTATAAAGGAATAGGCCATGTATTACAGTAGAAGCAACAATAAAATGATGTATGCATGAGTAGATACGGTCAACACATACCGGACACGGGGTCCGTCAAGCCAACACCAACAAGGCGCAGGCAGGCTGAGGTAGTATAGACGGAACCAGAAGCAGAAGACAATACGAGTGCGGGGGCAGGGTCTTGTGACTTGTCGGGCGTAACTTGAGCAGGAATGTGAGTGCTTGACGTTGGATTGAAGGCAGAGCTTGGGGGATGGAGACAAGGAGAGTGGGACGTTGCGACGGTGTTGCGTCTCTGAGCAGGGTGAACAGGGGGTTGAAGGGAGTTTGAACCGCAAATGGAGTTTGAAGAGCAGGGGGAACCTCAGGAGCACCACGTCCGTCCTGGGAAGCAGAGGGTGCAGCGGTGGGGGGGGGGGGGGGGGGGGTCGTTCGGAGGCCGGCGGGGAGTGGGAGTTGTTGCAGGTCATATTTGATAGCTTTTGGCGCTATTGGCGACACCGCTGAGGAACGGGCAAACGATTCGGTCGGCGCTGGTGGTGGTGGGAGAGAAGAAAGTGGGATCAAAACCAACGTCCAAACGCTGCCAACGAGTGACATCCGTGATGCGCACAGACCATCGGAGTTTCAACCCGCGCGGCTCAACCCTTTGCCGGCGTTCTCAAGTACTTTTTGAAAATTGGTGATAGAAATTTCAAGGATCCACATTCAGCGGAATTTTTGAGGAATAGTTCAGAATATCATAAGAATCCGTTATAGAACATTCATGCGGCATCATTCTCAAGAGAATCTAAAATTTGCGTTTGGGCGTGTAGGCAGATGACAGGGGCCATCATACTCCTTATTCTGAGGTTCATCTGATATGGAGTTCAGTCGGCGTTCATTGGGCCAGAAAAGACGGCGCGAGCGAGAGGCGCAAGAAAATGTGAAACCTGTGGTACATATGTCTTCTGTTTTGCGGGACTGGGCTGCATTGACACGGACCAAGGCCTCTGCCTCATCCAGCTCACGCAGGTCCCTCGCACAGCAAGCAAGACGGCAGCGTGAACTTGCCGCTGCGATGGAACGCGAGCTGACAGGGGCTGAATCCAATGCAAATGTTAGGTCCAACGCGCAGAAATTCCGTAGGCAAGTAGAGGCGGCGGAACGGCGCCTTGATATCGCCCCCAACTGTGGTATGTGCTCCAGGTTATCTCTGACATGTGTTCTGAACTCCGTGGGCAGATTCAAGTGAGGCTCTCGCCAGAATCCTCGACTTCAATGTCGACAATTTTGGAAGGTTTCGGAGGGAAAGCTATCGCGATCGAATGAGACGGCTTTATCGCCCAGGGTATTGATGCTCTTGGTCCTTCAGTATGTACCGGGTGTATCCACAGGCGCAAAGGATGTACATGACACACAGTGGGTTCAACTGCTATGAGTACAGGCTCACGGGTGATACATTACACGGGTTCCAGTTATTTTGCCTTGCGTTCAAGTGCCATGGGTCGACTGATCTTTCCTTGGGGAGCTGAGTACGGGCAAGCTGTTCTTCAAGTCCAGAAAGTAGGACATGATACGACTAGAGAGATACACAGGCACTTTAAGGGTCTTGATTCGGTTTCAACTGCTACGACTGTTGCTGTGTTCTCAGTCGGGGGAGCAGGACACGGGGGACACGAGGAACCAACCGCCATGTTCAACTTTCCTCGGTTCGCATCTAACTGTGATTGGGACTCTGACTTCCGGTTTCAGCGCATTCCGTAGCGGAGCACGGGTTCATGCTAGTATTATTCATATAAACCTTTCCGGTTCTCTCTCCTGATACTTCGCACCGGTCTGATCCTGCTGCTGAATGGTAGGGTTGAACTACAGTAATAAAATAACCAGGAATCAATTCTTGCCCCTGCATCAAATGGAACGACGAGCTCGGCTACTGCCGAGCCACGCGTTTCTTGACGTATGGCCGACGCTATCGATGGCAGATGCCATGATACCGTCGAGCCCATGCTCAACGGGCTGGCCGCCGACACACCACGGACACCAAATGCATGGCAGCGCCTCTTTGCGCTCTTTCATTGGGTCAATGTCGAGATCGCGCACCACCATCCCAACTTCACCGCCATATTTGATCAGAACCGCGGCGAAGAGGAGGAAGAGGAGCCAGAGGAGCCAGAGGAGGAAACTGCCGAGCAGAAAAAGGTGCGAATACTACGCATCGTTTTACTTTCCTGCTTTACATATGGGTGCTTCAGGCTCGCAAGGCTGCCGCGGCACACAACAAAGTTCTCAAGAGAGCGCAGGCGATCCTCGGGCGCCAGCACGACGACTCTGCAACGGCCGAGGCACTGGCCGACGAAATCGCGGATCCACCTGTGCTCGTCACCGAGAAGGCAGAGGACGCCGCATTATCGACCGTCGTTCAAGGTTTCGCCTCACCCGCTGACGACGATTGGGTATGTTGTACTTCCTTCTGCACAACACAATTTGGGGCTCACTCCGGCACAGAAACCCATTTTCAAACCCCTCACAGCCCGTTCCAGTCCCGATGCGATGAAATTTCTCCGACTCTCGTCCCAGCTTGATGCAGACACTGATTACCCGCGACGCGACCAGGTATGCCTTGCTTGTTACGCTTCTCTAGTGCCCGTATGCCGACTAGGACATCGCCGAACTTGCGCCGCACGAGTGCCGCTGAAAATATCAACACATATCTCATGGATTTACTCTTGAAACTCGAGACAATCAAGAGCGCTCGCGAGTGGGCCCAACTCACCGGTCCGGGCTCAGGAAATGCAAAGCACCGTATCAACGCGGCACTGTTCCAGGACGAAAATGCCGCCATCTTCAGAAACCCGTCGGAAGCCGCGACCAGGGCTAAAATGAAGGAGTATTCAGCCGAGCTCAAGCTCTTCAAGCAGCACCGCGAGCAGCTCATCACGGCGTGCAACCGGCTTGACTTTGCGTTCAACTTGAAGAACGTGAGTGTTGGTCATGTTCTTCCCGATGCAGTTTCCAGACATCCGTTCGCAGTTCGGTTCTGGTGTCTTGGTCCACCCCTTCACCCCCCGCAATCTCGGTCAGGAATTGTGCGAAGGCTCTGCCGAGGTCTGCCGAGGTGTTGTCATCACACCTTGACAGACGTCCGTGTACCACATGTCCAAATAACGCGACGCGCTCTCCTCACCACCATGGCCTTCTATGGCGGGTTCCCGTCCACCGCAAGCCCTAACGATCCACCTCCGATTCAACTCTCCCCAGAGCAGTATGCAGCCTTCCAGCAGTTCCAATACGCGCAACAGTTCATGCCTCGGCCTCCGCATCTGCCGCCCGCTCCCGCACCGCACATCCCGCCTCAAGTGTCAATAATAGACCCGCGCTTTCACACTCCAGCTCATGTAGACAACACTGCCGGTCGTATTGCTGCCCTAGAACGTGAGGTTCAACAACTGAAGACACAGAAGCGTACAAATTCGAATACGAGCGCTCCGAGCCCAAAACGCCGCAAGCAAGGGAAGGATCCCAGTCCATACAGTCTGAAGGATTCCAAGGGACTTTCTGGCGATCAGAAGAATGTTCGCAAGGACCTAATGGTAGCGCTTCCGGGGTCATATCAGCGCAAGCCCTGGAAACTCACACCCTTTCAGCGCAAGATGAGGATAGAGTTGATGAATCCCACCGGCTTGACCGAGGCATCCGCAGACTCGGGATCCGGACCCGGCTCGCCCACCCACTATGTCCTTTCAATTCAGCGGTGACGTCGATCACGCCTCGAATGTAAAGGTGCTCGATCGAGCTGCGGATTTGATATGGAAAGAATTAAACAGAAGGTATCTGCTTCGTGTATCCTCGACTCGCTCACCTGACCGCTACCTCCGCACGGCAGGATCCTACCTCAGCGGCATACTCTCTCTCTCTCACCCGCAAGTACACTTTACTCGCGCCGACCTGTTTGCGTTCGGCAAAACCAATTTCCGCAGCTGGCGAAGGAAGTGGAAGGGAAAAGATGATGCCGATGTCGCCGCCCGCCAAACTCGACAAGCGTCCAAGGACCGACGTGTTATGCGCAGAAAGGAGGTGCGCATCCCCCAATCCTGTTGACGGCCATTGATGTTTGCGCAGCTTAAGTCCAACCGACTTGGCGCCGTCAAACAGTACAAAAAAACGAATGATAACAAGAATCCTGCGTGCATTCTGGAGACAGATTGGATGACCGACGCAATCTCTCAATTGGACACGAAGGACGAGGCGAAGAAGGATGATCACAAGAAAAGTCTCCGCGAGGCCGCACATCTTGAACCAGACGACAGGCAACCTGTCTGGGAGCTCGTCCGGCCTGTTTTCCAGTCTGCTGAGGTATTGGTTCACTCATAGACGGAATTGTTTCTCGCTCACATAACTAGACATAACTCCGTCAGTGCATCGAGGTCAAGGCGGAGCTGGACGATATAGTCAAAGCACAGAAGGCTAAACTCAAGAAAGCCCCGCGCGCCTCCGCAATCCGAGTATCCCTTGGCAACACAAAATCCGACACATCTTCCCTCCTGGGACAGTTCCTTCAGCAAAACCAACACACTGATCCAAAAGCCCGACACACTGTTATCAAACCCGACACAAGTTTACTTTCCGACACATTTCCCTGGTGCTATATAATGGGCGCGGACTGATAGTTTTCTCCCTCCCTCCTTTCCCCTCCCTCCCTCCCTTCCCCTCCCTCCCTCCCCCTACATCGTCTGTGGACCGCTTCTTGAACCTCCCCCTGCTGTCCGACAATGACCAGACACCGGTCACTGCCGAACGGCACCGTAACGATGTCGGTAAGTGTAATTGATGCTCCCTGTGGGAGGTCAGATGTGTTTCAATCATGCTGCAGGCAAGGCAACCAGTACTTTCGGCCAGAGTAACCTAGATATATACACACAAAACTCGAATTAGGGCTGGGGCGTTGTATTTTAGTGCACAAGAGCGCGTAGGATTACATAGCACACTGAGTTGGTGGTAAAGAGAAGAGAGGATGATTATCAGTAGGCAAAATGTACAGCTTATATACTACTCAGAAACTATCTAGAATGTTCTCCAATACTAGAGAGTATGAGTCAATGGAATATAGAGGAAAGCTGAGTAAGAGCTGAATAAGTAGAGTCGGGCAGAACATCGGCGATGCTCGGCGAAAAGTTGAACCATGGGAAATACCAAAATAACAACACTGATCATCGCCGTCGTCGCATTTGAGGCCGAGGAGGTAGCACAGGTATTTGAGGGCGAGGTAAACTCGCCGGTACTTGATGGGCCATATCCCAGTTTCTGAGAAGAGCACAGCGAGCATCGACCGCGCTCCAACTCCCAGCATTCGCCGGAGAAACATATTTTGAGCCGCTTCGAGGAGCTTGAGTCCTTTGGCGTCAACATCCAAGCAGATCTCGCAACTCGCGATGAGGTAAGGGTCCACTCGCGCCATATAAATTGTGCGCGCATCCCAAGCTGTCAGATTTCCAACAAAGCGGTTGAGTCCCAGAATACTGTACTATTTCGTTCAATTCGACACGACCCCCGATGATTTTTGGAAATTTTAAATCCCATAAATCGAGAAAAAATTATTGCCGCAATAAAAAGGGTCCCGCGTGACGCGTGACTGTCGATTTGAACGAAATTGTACAGTAACATTTGCCGCTCTCCGTGCCTTCTTGGCCTTGACCTTGTACTGCTCCCTCCAGATGGATTTTACACCACTCTGGATCCAGACACCGAGGTAGCAGGCCTTCTCAACGCGAGAAATGGGTTTGCCGTCGAGGTGGAACACAGGGTACTAGTCGGCCTTGATTCGGCCGGTTTCTGCCGAGGCCCGAAAACCTGGTACACACATTTGGGAATCGACGTTTCGCAGCCGTTGTCATTGGTCCAGCACTGACAGTTGTTGAGATGGCATTGAAATCCGGGAGGGCGTGTCGAGGCAGTTGGGATGTCGTCCGCATGGGCGAGCTGATTGGTCGGGATCCCGTTGAGCTTGATGTCATTGGGGTGAATTTCAACCAGGAGATCGGCCATGAATAGGTTCCACAGATGCGGAGATCCGGGGTCGCCAGTGAGAATGCCCGGTAGGGAACGACGCATCATCGAAAGGAGAGATGGTGAGACTCCGCTCTACTAGCCACTGAAACACCCCGGGAGATTGTTGCCAAACACTCTTCTCTTCCTCGACCACCAGCCGCGATTCAAAATCTTTAATCCACGCCTGGGCTAGAACAGCGGCCTGGCTTTTGCGCTCGCTCGCTCCGCGAGTCTCCTTTGGTCTCCTGGTCTCGTCTTAGTATAGAATCCGGGCCTGCCTATTTCAATTCTCAAAACGCAACCGGCGTTTAGCAAGATCTGGATCGCACAAATATCTGACCCTTGCAACGGTCTCGCTGTAGCTCTGGGCCCCAGACGAACCAGAGGAATCACAGCCCAACTTTCCAGGCTCAAGTCCAACTCCATTTACCCGATTACCATTGGTGAGTTCTCATTCCATCCAACAATGTTTTGTTTCCAACACAAGGGTAGACGGGCAACTCGCTCAGTAATTGCATTGATCTGGCCAACGAGAACGCGGCTATGTACCGCCCAGTCCGCAGCTGCAGCTGACACCCACTCATTTTGCGAATCGCCCCTTCGTATACCCTGCATCCGCGCGCCGGGCTTGGTGAGCACCACCGGAGGGGCGATGGGGCCGTCAGCGCCGCCGCGGCACGGACGAACGGTGAGATTTGAAGGTGTCTGGATGTCATGTGGGGACCGACGATGAGCCCCGCCACTGCGTCCGGGGTAAGTGCGGATTTGTGGGTCGTGTTGTCACTGCGGATAGCCCCGATTCGAGTCACGGAAGAAGGGCGGACTGACAATTTTGGATTCGGAGTAGTATGAGTTTAACTGGTGAGGGGTGGGATTACATTGTGCTGTATTAGTATCCGCATTATTCTACGGTAGAAAGTGCATGCTGTTATCCGTGTATGTATTGTGTGTCCGTGCGAGTTATGGTATTTGCTTGTTCCGGATTCTCCCCTCGAACGCCGTGCACTTGGGCACTAACTGGGCCAGTTGTGCGCGCTCGCATGCATCAATGATGAATGCACTCTACCCTCGAGTCAGCGAGTCTTTGAGGTGAGCTTGGCTGATCGACACTCACCTCAATTAGTCGCTGAAAGCCAAACTCCGTTACGAACAAGTTACTGTCAGCGCCGTTTAGCAGCAGGGACGCCATGCGCCTCTCCTCCAGGAACGGCTTCTTCTTTTGTCCTTACCCATGTCCTTACCGCTGCGGAACACACAAAGCCGACGGGGGCCAGCTCGTCCACGGCGGCGACCTGGGGTGGGTTTGGGGCGGAGGTGGCGCGGCACCCGCCCGACGTGATACGTAGCTGCAGAAATTCATAGAAGGGGGCTCCGCGGGCGGTCTGCACCGTAGAACGGTGACCAGCCATATCCAGGACGAGTGAGCCGAGCGTAGCCGCAGCACTGTTGAGCAAATGAGAAACCAACACCTCGGTATTATTTCCGAGTCAGATCGAGCTCACCCAGAAATGTCTCTTGACTGTTCTGCGGTCGAGAGATTAGCTGGTAGCTGGTCAGCGCAAAGCGATGGTAAGCAATAAGACAGTGAACTAACTGAGTTTCAGTACGCCGTTTGAATTAACCAACATATTGCGTGAGGTGATATTTCTCAGTGAACCCACTTTACCGCAGTGCCTCGAGCCCAGCAAGGACCTGCTGTGATACCACATTGGTGAAATTGGTGAAATCACGCACCTTTTACCACTCGACTCGCCAACGAAGAACATAAAATCCTATTCAACAACCCTTCCGCTCACGACCCACACTTTTCGGAAGAAGGAGATCCAAGTTCGAATTAAACTTTCGAACTTACTTCGGTTATCTCGGCATCCTCGGCATCTCCCAAAAAGGCAGTTAAACAGTCCCGTAACCAAACACACACTTCTGCCTCCGCCAAAAAGGGAATCTTCCGCCCATTCGATCATGTTTGTTGGATACATTCCAGCTACGGAATATTCCATTGAACTGCGGCAAAACTCCTGAACTCGATCGATCCGGATCCCCTAGCCAATATTCAACAAATACCGGTTGCCCGCCCACTTTCACCTAATCGGGTTAGCACCAAAGAACCACACGGCGCTCCAGGCAGATTTGAATGGTTGCTTTCCACAAATTGGTTGTCGTATCCAGCACCCCTTGAAGAACACACAGTCTGAACAGTTTCACTTTATTACTCTATTGTCTCCAAGATACTACCATCTTTTGTACATGTGCTTCGTCGCCTTGTGATCGGTTTCTAACTCCATTTCCCTACTATACCCGTTTCATCCCTTGATCCCATCGTTTCTAGTTTAGTTAAAAGGACAGTAGAACCAGTCGATAAAGTGTGTCCTTTTGCCCCCGTATTTTGCAGTATCAGAATACACGAAAGTTCCCCAAACTATCTGCTATCTCTCGTCGTCGACTCCCGCCTCAAAACCTCTCACAGCAAAGCGATCTTTGCTGTGAACTCTTATCTCTGGTCGCCGAAGACCTTCTGCCCAAAGCGTAACGATTACGCTCACCGTACTAACTCTTTATCGTTTATAGGATTTCAGCCTCGAGGGCTCATTTCCTCCGTAACTCACCGCATACCTCACCGTTTACCGAAACCTACGCCACTCCCAAAATACACTCGGTACTTCTCCGTTTGTCTGGAAGGCAGTCGATACTCGCACATATTGCAAGAGCCGATTGAAACCAACTCAAATTCGTGTATTGTGATAAACGATACATCTAATCGATACACGAAGAGTATTCTTATACGTCGTCACACCAGGACGAGTAGTCAATGTTCACCAGAGCAGGGGCTGATATGACCAAGCGCTTAATTGTGCTGAAAGCATATTCCTGTTCGTCGCCCCAAATGAACTCGGCATTCTTGTGGAAGAGCTGCGAGAGCGGTTTGACCAGAGTGGAATATCCCTCTATCCAAATTCGCACCCCACCGCATAGTCCCAAGAAGCGTCGTACAGATCGGGCATCAAGCAGCTGCGGCCAGTTCAGGATTTTATCGACTCGGTTTGGATCGGGGAGGCGGCCATTCTGGTTGCATATCTGGCCGAGGATCAATACCTCCTGGCGTGCGATCTGAGTCTTTTTGGCGGAGAAGGTGGCACCAGCGTGATTTATGCGGTGCATAATACGGTGCACATCAACAGCATGTTCCCAAACGAATCGCCGGATGCCTGGATTTTCCTTCATTGTCTCAGGTTTCCCATTCGAATCGGGGTACTGTGTTGTGGGGCCTTTGACAGGTAGGTCGTCGATGAAGACATTAGCCTTGTCGGGAATTTCGTCCTGGAGTATGAAAACCATGCATTGTTGGAACTCGGTTGGGGAATTTGTGAAGCCCTGCGGAAGGCAGGTGAGCCGGAGTAGACCAAGCGGGGTCATGAATGCGGTAATGTCTCGTGCACGCGGATCAACTGTGCGTGCATCGAACCCTGAGAACAGGTCAAAGACAGTGAAGATCTGACATCCTGCGTAGGGTTGAACAAACTCGTCGAGGATTGGTGGGACTCCTGCATCTCTGACTGAAACCTTGTTGAGAGGCTGCAAGTCGTGGACAATACGCAGGGAACCATTCTTCTTCAACACACAAAACCAACGTGAACGATAAGCACTCTGTGAGTGTTCGTAGACACCATGCGAGATTTTGAGTTTGATCAGGTCAATGACTTTGTCGAGGATACCAGGTGGGATAGGAATATTTTTGTAGACCCATGGAGTATGCTCCATGACTGGGTAGATGTAGTCGGAAAAATAATCCTCTCGGAACGATCCTCGGTCGGTTTCGGTGAAGGCGAGTGCATTTTCGTTGAGTCGCATGACATGCTCGAATAGTTTCTCCTCCTCTGGAGTGAGGAAACCCTCCTTGTTAATTTCGAGGCTATCCATTCGTTCACGAGTTAATTTTTCCGTAGGGTAGAAGTCGGGTGGATTGATAGGAAGCGGTGGAAGGGATTGGAGGGGGTCCTCCGGGAACGTTCGCCGAGTCCTAGCGTACTCGGGGTATGCCTGTGCCAACGGCTTAATTTTCTGCGCCACTTTCTTGTATGCGGTGAGCACTTCGGCGTGCCCATTCTCGTCGCAAGTCATTGGGAGCAGAATATCGCCGTTTTCGAGGTCTTCAAGGGTTGTGTAGAGAGGTTCTAGTGGGTCGATGTGTGGGATGGTGGCAAAACCCGTAGTAGGCTCGAATTCCGTGTCAATTTCCGGTTGGAAGTTGTCCGGGTTGGGATTGTTTGGTTGCGGCATCTCGTGCCGAGGCGCCTCCGGGATCATGCCGGCCGAAAGTTCAACTTGAACCACTTTCGTATAGTGAACGTAAACTCGGCCGGGCACGAAAAAGCGTTGGGTTGTAGAGGGGAGTGGCTGTAATTGCGACGCTTCTAAGAGCTGAGCAATAGCAGCTGGGCTGAGATAGGTGAAGGAGCAGAGAACAGAGATAAAGCATAGTTGCGCCAGTTTTACGCCGTGACGGGCCAAGAGCTCGAACGCTGGGGGTATGTATGACGCCGGAATGAAGAGTAGGGTAAACACAAGTCCGAGGAGGAGAGTGGAGATTGGAAAGTGGGTAGATGAGGATATCATGATGGTTGAGCGGACGGAGTTGGACAATAGAGGTAGATTGGTAGGTGGGTGAGAGTTGAGAGCGAAAATGTAGCAAGTTTAACGTCGCTGCTACGACAATACAATTACAATCGTAGAAGGAAGGAACACAGAAATAAGTAAGGGACACAGAAGAGACCGAGTCGGTGCACCGAGGCTAACCGCGGGGCACAGAAAAAAATGTTTGAGTGAAGGTGAGTGGATATGAGAGTACAGGTAGCGTAAACGGAAGGAGGGAAGTGGTGGATAAGGAAGAGGAGGTGGACGAGCCTACTCAAACTCCAGAATATAATCCTCGGTGCCATCGTAATCGTAAACGGGCCCGTCGTCTAGAGGGTGAACGGGCTCATCGTCGAGAGGGTGAACGTACAAGCTCCGGTTCGAATGGATATCCGCTTTCCCCTGCTGAAAAGCGTGAGTCGCAGTCATCTGGTCTCGAAACTGCATCCTTGCCAACTTCCGAATCATGTCGCCCCGGTTGAGGTTGCTCGGTGGGGCGCCACGGCCTTCGAAGAAGTCGGCGGAGTTCAGGAGGAAGGTGGATTCGAAAGGCATCAGGAGGGGGTGATGATTCGGAGCAAGGTCGTTTGAATGCGCGGGGTTGCGAACGGGGATGCGATGGACTTCGCCTTCGGTAACATCGAAGGGGAAGCGATTCTTGCGTTCGAACCTCTGAGCTGCGCGCTTGTAACCCTGGTAGGCGACGAGGTACGGGTGATGACGTGCGTCATACTGGGGGTAAATCCGCTCGAAGAGGTGCAGGATCGTCTCGAGCTCAGAGCGCATCGCACCAATGCAGCGAGTCGCGAGGTCGTTGCGTCCGAACTCTGTCGCGCTGTCGAGAGGAACAGCAACGAGATGAAGAGGCACGCGGCGGGTGGCAGTTCGCACGAAGTCGCTCCGGTTGGAGGCGGTGAGCATCTCGATGACGTAAGTGTGCATAGCCGACCAGTCGTGGATGGTCTGCTCTTCAACATGGTCATGAAGACGAGCGAGCTCGATAGGAACCTCGCGCAGTCCGCGGTGGCTCAGAACGGATCGAATGCCGGGAGGTTGGGTAGTCTCGGTGCCGTCCTCGAGGTCCAACGTATGCTGAGCATGGAGGATCTCGATGGCGAACATGGGAAGACGGGACGGGCGCTCGACGAGGTAATAGTGTTCGACGAAGGTAATCGGTTGGTTGGCCTCCAGGCGCGCGGAAGTGCGGAGCCTGTTGGCCTCGACAAGGGTGCCGGCGAGGAAGAAGTTCTGCATGATGAGTGGTGCGGAGAGGGAGTGGACCATCCGGATGGATTGAGCAACGCGCGCGATGTTGTTGTTGTGGTTAATGATGGGACGCTCGAAGTCGATGGGGACATACTCGGCTGCAAACTGCTGCTCCAGCTCAACCGCGATGTCGGCGGGAGCCGTGGCGTCAGAGGCGCTTGGAAGAATGATAGGGGTCTCGATGAAGGTTCCAGCGGTGTTGGTGGTGTGTGAAACGAAGCCAAACACCCTCTGAAAGGTGGCGCAGGCGGCACAGTCAGGGTGCATGTTGTTGAGGTTCGCGGTTGCGTCGATAATGGTATGAATGTGACGGAGCGCCGGGACGCGGGTCGCGGCGGGCGCGTCGATGGGGTGAGAGAGAGCAGCAGGGATCGCCATGAGAGTGACACCGGCACAGAGGATGCAAGTCGGATGAATATTGCCGGAGCTAGCCTGAGCCGCGGCAGCACTGTGGACATGGACGTAGAGGGCCTCGGGCGCAGGCGAGTCGGAGTTATGGAGAGGGGATGGGTCTGCATACGATGTGTGGTTAGCGTGGTTGGAAATGGCCCCAACGGGCTCCAAGATCGTACGGTGGTGTCCACCCTCGGACGAGTCATCCGACACCGCAAAGTGGGCTAACATCGCGTGGGTTGAGTCCGCCTGGGACTGGGTAGCGCTGATGAGTCTCTCAGGGACGAAGGACGACATGGAGGACGATGAGGAAGACGAGGTTAAGGCGATGGAAGTGTGATATTCAGGGCAAGAGAGGGGGAACAGTATTTCTGGGGGAGTGGTTGAATGGGAGTTTCCTGGGAGGATTTGGGCTGGATTTCGACGCTTTAAGAGGCTTATTAGGGCGGCCTGGAGCGGCGCAGTCGTCCTAGCATCAGTTTCGATGCTTCTTTCATAAAAGAAGTTCGCAATCCCTTTTGGGCTAGGTTCAATTTGTTGCGCGGCAACTGTCCCAATTTCCTTGGCTATTGTGCTTCCCGCAAATCCCTGCAGGTGACCATCTGCTCCGAAGCGAAGCCAGTGCGTTTGAACGAGGTTGGAAACGCGTCTCAGGAATGCAGCATGAGTTAGCCTCATGTGTGAGGCCACCCAAAGAAGTTCCGGGTGCATATGCAAAAATCCCCGAATTTTGGACTTCTCTGCACTAGAAGCAAGATTGTAGGACTGCAGTGCTGTTGTTAGGTCCGACGAGTTGCGGGTCGACGTGCCAACGAGGGCTGGAAGCCAGGAAAAATGAGCGGGAGCTCCTCCGGGACCAATCGTCTCGTTGGGGTAAAGATATTGAAAGGCAGTGTAAAAGCAATGCAAAGGCTGTTGCGCCCCGAGTTCCCCGCCGTTGCAGGGCGCGCTTGCGGCATCAATGAGTGTGTTTGCTTCGTAGGTAATAGCATCGATGTTGTCCTGCCAATTTTCAACCCGCTCGAAGAATTTGCACTTGATTAATATAGTGCAATTGTCGCATAGTGGGCTGCGTTCTTGTCTAGGAAGAGGTGTGTCGGACTCGGTGTGCGTGCATGGAGGATGCGAATAGGGAGGTGTTATGTGGAAGGTTGAATCCTCTGAGTCTGAATCTGAATCTCCGCCAAAAATCTCCTGTTCGAGTTCTGACTGGTTTTCTAATGCAGGTGGTTCGTCCTCCAACATGTTGAAATCAGAATTGTTGGTCTCGGGCTCGTTAACCATGGATGGTGAGTCGATAACTGTCATCATGTACGATCCGGGCATCGGCATGGAACGGAACTGTGCAAGGTTGGCGGTAAATTCGGGTGCATCTTCTCCTTCGTCGACGAGCAACTCGTGGCGATTATTTCCGGAGTCGGGGTCACGGAAGACAAGATAAGTTCCATCGCGCCTCTCATCGATGGAGACGTAGTTGCCCCGCTGCCAAGGACGTCCGAGCAGTACATCAAAGGGTGCCTTATCAGCAACCCAGAAATTTCCTCGCGACTCGACGCCGCCGGTATTGAATAGAACATCCTTGAGATAGCCGCGGAGTTGAGCTTGACCGCCGTTTGCGTCCCCCATATTGATATGCTTGGTGATGTCCATAGATATATGGGACATGAAGCTGCGCCAAATCGAACGTGATACGACGTTGAGCATGGAGCCTGTGTCCACTATTGCAGTAATGATTTTGCCATTAATCTCGATTTGGATCTGAATGAGGCGCTGGCGATCCTTGGTGATGAAGGTGGCGAGCTTAGCCTCCGGTGGAGGACTTATAGCTGCGGTGAGAATTTCCGTCAAGGTAGCCAAGTTGTGTGCTGAAGCCTGTCCTGGGCGCGGAGCGTTCTTCAACTTCATGACATCGATGAGGGCATTTGTGACTGCTGGTGAGATAGCGATAATTTGCCCAGCAGAAATAGAGACGGGTGAGTTCAGAATCGAAGCCACGATATCATGAGGATTGACGTGTGCGGAAACTGCAGACTGGCGTGGACCAGGCTTCTTCGAGATTGTTGGCGGGGCAGAACCTTGGTTTGCCTTGTACACTTGCTCTGTGACTGGAGTAGCCTCAGGCACGGTGTCCTCCATGATGACATCATCGCGTGAAAAGTCGACTCGGAGCTCGATGGGGTCGGCTGGTACGGGCTCGACGAGTGCTTCTTCCATAATCTCCTGCTTCATCCGAATGCTGGATGGACCATCCATAGGCAATGACTCGAGGGTGGCCCCGGTCTTCCTGACCTGAGACCGAGTCGAGGAAGCTGGATAGGGAGCCGGACGTGAAGCCTTCTCGGTCGAACGTGTGACAGCAAAAATCTTGTCGAGTTCAATGTCGCTAGTGGTGGCCTGAACGAAGACCGGATGAATCTCTTCCTCATCAACGGTTGGGCTGGGGTTGCAGTCGACGGGGATATGTGCAACAACGGCTAAGTGAGCTTGGGCAGCAGGTGGGTTCGCAGGTGCAGCAACTGCAGGATAGCGTCCAATGCGCTGGCGATGGTAGGCGGCAAGGAGGGTCTCACCCTGCTGGTTGAAACGACGGAGGAGATTTCCATCGGACCATTCGATTCCGCGTTCGCCGCGGCGAATCTCACCGGTCGCGAGAGCTTCCACGAGCTTGGCACACTCCCAAAGGCCATGGCCACGTTCACCACACCCAAAGCAGGTGCGGTCCTGGGGCTGCAATGGAGGACGGTTCATGTTTGCATTTGGGTTCGGACCGAACTGGTCTGCTGGAGGTGCATAGTGATTGTTCCGAAAATTATTCGGAGGAAGAGGGGGTTGCTTCACATTGAGCACAGGTGCTCGAACACACTTTGCAACATGGGGATCGAGAGAGGTGGCACGATAGTAAAGATAATTGTACTCGGCATCCTCGATGTTCATCCGTGAAAGCTGTTTGACCAACTCGCCAATCTCGTCTGAGGTCTCAGGGACCGTAGGAGCTTTGGTGGTGGTCTTAGGGACCTTTGGTGCCGCTGGGGCAACAGGAGTAGAGGGGCGCCTCGTGACACGAGTGTTCTTCTTCTTCCCCTTTCCTTTAGCCTTCTTGGATTTCCTTCGAGGAGGAAGATCATCGTCGGAATCGGAAACTTGGGAGTCTGAATCATCGGAGTCAGAGGTGGCAGAATCGTTGTCGGAGTCCGAGCTGTCGGAGTCGAGGTCTGCATCGAAGCGACCACGACGGAAGCGGGCGGTGATGACACTGACCACATCCTCCCGAGGGAAGACAATGGTCATGTCACGTGATGGATCTTTGGCCAGCAAACGCTCCTCTGCAAGAGAGCGAAGGTTTGTATGAAGGCTCTTCCACAGATAGCGGGCACAGGTGTCCTCGACAATCAGGTTCTGGTGCAAGAGCCAGCCAGCAATGGTGGTAAACTCCTGGAGAAAACGGCGCCACTCGGTCATAGACCGGATGTTACGTTTACGCCAGGTATCGGCGAGCTTCTTCAAATCGCTTTCGCGGTGACGCTGTTGGTCTTTGTCGGCGTCGAAGAGAGTCTCCATGTCGGTGACTAGCAAGGGCCAGTTGGGGGTAGTATAGTTTGTCATCCCTTCCAGGATGTGTACGACGTTGCGCGAACAGTAGTCCGCCATAGATTCGGTTTTGTCGATATTATCGACGACGTTATTCTGGATGAATAGTTTTTCCATGTGGGCCAAGAACTTCACAACATCGTGGGCGCGACCCGAGAATTTCTTGGGGGCACCACGTGTGCTGAGAGCAGGCATGTCGAGGCGGCTGCGGGGCCGAGAAATAGGAACAGTGATAGTAGGCATTGTAGTAGTGGTAGTCGGAGCTGGTGTAGGCACGCTGGGCGCAATGACCGTGGTAGTGGTGGTAGCTGGTGTAGGCACGCGGGGTGCAGTGACGGTAGTAGTGGTAGCTGGTGTAGGCACGCTGGGTGCAATGACCGTGGTAGTGGGCGTAGAAGTGTTATTGGCAGCAGTAGTGTCGATTGACATTCAATCGTTGAATGGTAAGCGAATCGAACTCGTTGTGTGCAAAGAGCTGATTGAAAACCCCTCGCGGTGGGCTCCAGATGTGACGACGTATAAGAATACTCTTCGTGTATCGATTAGATGTATCGTTTATCACAATACACGAATTTGAGTTGGTTTCAATCGGCTCTTGCAATATGTGCGAGTATCGACTGCCTTCCAGACAAACGGAGAAGTACCGAGTGTATTTTGGGAGTGGCGTAGGTTTCGGTAAACGGTGAGGTATGCGGTGAGTTACGGAGGAAATGAGCCCTCGAGGCTGAAATCCTATAAACGATAAAGAGTTAGTACGGTGAGCGTAATCGTTACGCTTTGGGCAGAAGGTCTTCGGCGACCAGAGATAAGAGTTCACAGCAAAGATCGCTTTGCTGTGAGAGGTTTTGAGGCGGGAGTCGACGACGAGAGATAGCAGATAGTTTGGGGAACTTTCGTGTATTCTGATACTGCAAAATACGGGGGCAAAAGGACACACTTTATCGACTGGTTCTACTGTCCTTTTAACTAAACTAGAAACGATGGGATCAAGGGATGAAACGGGTATAGTAGGGAAATGGAGTTAGAAACCGATCACAAGGCGACGAAGCACATGTACAAAAGATGGTAGTATCTTGGAGACAATAGAGTAATAAAGTGAAACTGTTCAGACTGTGTGTTCTTCAAGGGGTGCTGGATACGACAACCAATTTGTGGAAAGCAACCATTCAAATCTGCCTGGAGCGCCGTGTGGTTCTTTGGTGCTAACCCGATTAGGTGAAAGTGGGCGGGCAACCGGTATTTGTTGAATATTGGCTAGGGGATCCGGATCGATCGAGTTCAGGAGTTTTGCCGCAGTTCAATGGAATATTCCGTAGCTGGAATGTATCCAACAAACATGATCGAATGGGCGGAAGATTCCCTTTTTGGCGGAGGCAGAAGTGTGTGTTTGGTTACGGGACTGTTTAACTGCCTTTTTGGGAGATGCCGAGGATGCCGAGATAACCGAAGTAAGTTCGAAAGTTTAATTCGAACTTGGATCTCCTTCTTCCGAAAAGTGTGGGTCGTGAGCGGAAGGGTTGTTGAATAGGATTTTATGTTCTTCGTTGGCGAGTCGAGTGGTAAAAGGTGCGTGATTTCACCAATTTCACCAATGTGGTATCACAGCAGGTCCTTGCTGGGCTCGAGGCACTGCGGTAAAGTGGGTTCACTGAGAAATATCACCTCACGCAATATGTTGGTTAATTCAAACGGCGTACTGAAACTCAGTTAGTTCACTGTCTTATTGCTTACCATCGCTTTGCGCTGACCAGCTACCAGCTAATCTCTCGAAAGTTTAATTCGAACTTGGATCTCCTTCTTCCGAAAAGTGTGGGTCGTGAGCGGAAGGGTTGTTGAATAGGATTTTATGTTCTTCGTTGGCGAGTCGAGTGGTAAAAGGTGCGTGATTTCACCAATTTCACCAATGTGGTATCACATCCGCAGGGCACAGAAGAAATTGACCGTCCCCGGTCATGTCCGGCAGAGAACCAGAGGTTTGAGGGTGGGCAGAAAAGAAAAGAAAAGGCAGATGGCGAAATTGGTATCTTCAGAGGTCTTCTTCGTCAAATGCTTCAAGTCGAGCTTCTTCGTCCTCATCCACATCCATCTCGAGATCTTCAGCAAGCTCAACCCGGCTATCGGCTGGGAGCCCTTCAGCGAGCTGAATGAGTCGCGGGTCGTCTCGGGGAATGTAAGGCAGAAGGCGAGTGGCAGAAATTCCCTGAGTGCTCATGGCACCAGATAGTTCACGAAGAACGTAAGAGCCTCCTCTCGTGCGTCGAACAATGGCGTATGGACCGAGCCATTTTGATTTAGCCTTGCGGCCGAGGTCATTGGCAATGCGAGAGTTCCGGACTAGAACCAACTCGTTTTCATGGTATTCTTCACGGTAGAACCTGCGCTCGTAACGGCTCTCAAATTCAGCCTTGGAGCGGAATCGACTGGCGCGGAGACACTCAGCGGCTTCTTGAATGTCGTTGGGGCGTTTCTCGATTTGGCGAGTGCGGAGTGCAAGAAGTTCCGAGGGAGTCATGTGTGTTTTCCAGCCCTCGACAAGGAATGTGGCCTCGGTGAGATCAAACGGAAGAATGGGATTGAACCCATGGAGTGTGAAGTAGGGGGATTGCCCGGTGGCTCGACGAATGGTAACCCGATCAGCGAATACGGCCGGAGCAAGCTTCAGTGGCCACAAGTTGAGGTTGCCTTCACAGGCTTTGATAATCGATTCGCGGAGGATGAAGTGTCCGCGTTCGACAACTCCGTTGGCGCGAGAATTGTAGGGTGAAATCTTGACGTGTGGAACACCCAATGTGTTCATCAATATTTCAAAGGCCTCTTTCACTTCTGAACCATTGTCTGTGGTGACTTCCATCACCGCACCATAGCGGCAATAAATCTCCTCCCAAAAGAACTTGGCGAGAGACTTCGCATTAGCGCGGCGGAGAGCGCGAGCTTCGGTAACTCCGGATAAGTCATCCTTGGCTGCCACGATGTAGCGGAAGCCACGGGCTCGGGGCATGAACATGATGTCAATGTAGACTTTGGAGAAGACAGTGACTGGGATTGAGGGAGTGAGGGGCATCTGCATAGGAATTCGAGTCCGAATTTGGCACTGGTGGCAGGATCGGACATGCTTGTAAACTTCGGTTCGGAGGTGAGGCCAGAAAAACCGAATGCGAATGGTTTCAAAGGTTGCCTCCTCTCCACGGTGCCCGAGTAAGTCATGTGCCTGGCGTAAAATCTCTGCTCGGCGAGCAGGATCGAATATGACCAACTTCGGTGACTGCTGGCCATTGCGTTTGAACATCTGCTCGCCACGCATGTAATATTCGGAGGATTTCTTCAGGAAGCGTCGTTTAGCCTGGAGTGCACGGGCCTTGTCCTTGGGTGACTGTGAATCTGTCCCAGGGAAATTGGGAAGTTGAAGGGTGATTAAAAAGTGCCTGATTTCGAAAAGGGTAGAGTCGAATGGAGAAAGAGGAGGGGTAGTTTGATTTACATAGACCGAAGCAGTAGGATGAGAGGGTGGAGGAGAGATGGGTGCTGAATTGCGGGTATAGAAGGAATGGAATTTTTCTGCGGGAATATGAGTGGAGTCTGCGAGGAGGACTATATCATCAAGCCACGAGTCATCGTGGATCTCGACGGTTTCGCCTTCCCCGAGTCCTCTGCGGGACAGGGCATCGGGTGCATGGAATGTTTTGCCGGGAACGTGGATGAGGTTAAAATCAAAGAGGAGGATGCCTTGGATCCATCGGTTGATAGCTGCGTTCGGCTGAAGGTCGGGAGCGTTGAGCATGCCTTTAATGTACTTGGCATCGACCTCAACGTTCAAATTTTTGATGCCAAACAAGAATGCGCGCCAATGTCGGAGTGCTCGGTAGAGTCCGTAGAGTTCGAGTTTCGGTTGGGAATACCGACTTTCCACCTCGTTGAAGGGTAGAGAGCCATAGCGCGCAATTCGCCGTCGGCCTTCATCATCGAGTTGGGATAGTACGAAGCCGGTACCATGTAGACTCGAATCCACTGAGAAGAAGACATCGTTCCAGGACGAGTAGTCAATGTTCACCAGAGCAGGGGCTGATATGACCAAGCGCTTAATTGTGCTGAAAGCATATTCCTGTTCGTCGCCCCAAATGAACTCGGCATTCTTGTGGAAGAGCTGCGAGAGCGGTTTGACCAGAGTGGAATATCCCTCTATCCAAATTCGCACCCCACCGCATAGTCCCAAGAAGCGTCGTACAGATCGGGCATCAAGCAGCTGCGGCCAGTTCAGGATTTTATCGACTCGGTTTGGATCGGGGAGGCGGCCATTCTGGTTGCATATCTGGCCGAGGATCAATACCTCCTGGCGTGCGATCTGAGTCTTTTTGGCGGAGAAGGTGGCACCAGCGTGATTTATGCGGTGCATAATACGGTGCACATCAACAGCATGTTCCCAAACGAATCGCCGGATGCCTGGATTTTCCTTCATTGTCTCAGGTTTCCCATTCGAATCGGGGGTACTGTGTTGTGGGGCCTTTGACAGGTAGGTCGTCGATGAAGACATTAGCCTTGTCGGGAATTTCGTCCTGGAGTATGAAAACCATGCATTGTTGGAACTCGGTTGGGGAATTTGTGAAGCCCTGCGGAAGGCAGGTGAGCCGGAGTAGACCAAGCGGGGTCATGAATGCGGTAATGTCTCGTGCACGCGGATCAACTGTGCGTGCATCGAACCCTGAGAACAGGTCAAAGACAGTGAAGATCTGACATCCTGCGTAGGGTTGAACAAACTCGTCGAGGATTGGTGGGACTCCTGCATCTCTGACTGAAACCTTGTTGAGAGGCTGCAAGTCGTGGACAATACGCAGGGAACCATTCTTCTTCAACACACAAAACCAACGTGAACGATAAGCACTCTGTGAGTGTTCGTAGACACCATGCGAGATTTTGAGTTTGATCAGGTCAATGACTTTGTCGAGGATACCAGGTGGGATAGGAATATTTTTGTAGACCCATGGAGTATGCTCCATGACTGGGTAGATGTAGTCGGAAAAATAATCCTCTCGGAACGATCCTCGGTCGGTTTCGGTGAAGGCGAGTGCATTTTCGTTGAGTCGCATGACATGCTCGAATAGTTTCTCCTCCTCTGGAGTGAGGAAACCCTCCTTGTTAATTTCGAGGCTATCCATTCGTTCACGAGTTAATTTTTCCGTAGGGTAGAAGTCGGGTGGATTGATAGGAAGCGGTGGAAGGGATTGGAGGGGGTCCTCCGGGAACGTTCGCCGAGTCCTAGCGTACTCGGGGTATGCCTGTGCCAACGGCTTAATTTTCTGCGCCACTTTCTTGTATGCGGTGAGCACTTCGGCGTGCCCATTCTCGTCGCAAGTCATTGGGAGCAGAATATCGCCGTTTTCGAGGTCTTCAAGGGTTGTGTAGAGAGGTTCTAGTGGGTCGATGTGTGGGATGGTGGCAAAACCCGTAGTAGGCTCGAATTCCGTGTCAATTTCCGGTTGGAAGTTGTCCGGGTTGGGATTGTTTGGTTGCGGCATCTCGTGCCGAGGCGCCTCCGGGATCATGCCGGCCGAAAGTTCAACTTGAACCACTTTCGTATAGTGAACGTAAACTCGGCCGGGCACGAAAAAGCGTTGGGTTGTAGAGGGGAGTGGCTGTAATTGCGACGCTTCTAAGAGCTGAGCAATAGCAGCTGGGCTGAGATAGGTGAAGGAGCAGAGAACAGAGATAAAGCATAGTTGCGCCAGTTTTACGCCGTGACGGGCCAAGAGCTCGAACGCTGGGGGTATGTATGACGCCGGAATGAAGAGTAGGGTAAACACAAGTCCGAGGAGGAGAGTGGAGATTGGAAAGTGGGTAGATGAGGATATCATGATGGTTGAGCGGACGGAGTTGGACAATAGAGGTAGATTGGTAGGTGGGTGAGAGTTGAGAGCGAAAATGTAGCAAGTTTAACGTCGCTGCTACGACAATACAATTACAATCGTAGAAGGAAGGAACACAGAAATAAGTAAGGGACACAGAAGAGACCGAGTCGGTGCACCGAGGCTAACCGCGGGGCACAGAAAAAAATGTTTGAGTGAAGGTGAGTGGATATGAGAGTACAGGTAGCGTAAACGGAAGGAGGGAAGTGGTGGATAAGGAAGAGGAGGTGGACGAGCCTACTCAAACTCCAGAATATAATCCTCGGTGCCATCGTAATCGTAAACGGGCCCGTCGTCTAGAGGGTGAACGGGCTCATCGTCGAGAGGGTGAACGTACAAGCTCCGGTTCGAATGGATATCCGCTTTCCCCTGCTGAAAAGCGTGAGTCGCAGTCATCTGGTCTCGAAACTGCATCCTTGCCAACTTCCGAATCATGTCGCCCCGGTTGAGGTTGCTCGGTGGGGCGCCACGGCCTTCGAAGAAGTCGGCGGAGTTCAGGAGGAAGGTGGATTCGAAAGGCATCAGGAGGGGGTGATGATTCGGAGCAAGGTCGTTTGAATGCGCGGGGTTGCGAACGGGGATGCGATGGACTTCGCCTTCGGTAACATCGAAGGGGAAGCGATTCTTGCGTTCGAACCTCTGAGCTGCGCGCTTGTAACCCTGGTAGGCGACGAGGTACGGGTGATGACGTGCGTCATACTGGGGGTAAATCCGCTCGAAGAGGTGCAGGATCGTCTCGAGCTCAGAGCGCATCGCACCAATGCAGCGAGTCGCGAGGTCGTTGCGTCCGAACTCTGTCGCGCTGTCGAGAGGAACAGCAACGAGATGAAGAGGCACGCGGCGGGTGGCAGTTCGCACGAAGTCGCTCCGGTTGGAGGCGGTGAGCATCTCGATGACGTAAGTGTGCATAGCCGACCAGTCGTGGATGGTCTGCTCTTCAACATGGTCATGAAGACGAGCGAGCTCGATAGGAACCTCGCGCAGTCCGCGGTGGCTCAGAACGGATCGAATGCCGGGAGGTTGGGTAGTCTCGGTGCCGTCCTCGAGGTCCAACGTATGCTGAGCATGGAGGATCTCGATGGCGAACATGGGAAGACGGGACGGGCGCTCGACGAGGTAATAGTGTTCGACGAAGGTAATCGGTTGGTTGGCCTCCAGGCGCGCGGAAGTGCGGAGCCTGTTGGCCTCGACAAGGGTGCCGGCGAGGAAGAAGTTCTGCATGATGAGTGGTGCGGAGAGGGAGTGGACCATCCGGATGGATTGAGCAACGCGCGCGATGTTGTTGTTGTGGTTAATGATGGGACGCTCGAAGTCGATGGGGACATACTCGGCTGCAAACTGCTGCTCCAGCTCAACCGCGATGTCGGCGGGAGCCGTGGCGTCAGAGGCGCTTGGAAGAATGATAGGGGTCTCGATGAAGGTTCCAGCGGTGTTGGTGGTGTGTGAAACGAAGCCAAACACCCTCTGAAAGGTGGCGCAGGCGGCACAGTCAGGGTGCATGTTGTTGAGGTTCGCGGTTGCGTCGATAATGGTATGAATGTGACGGAGCGCCGGGACGCGGGTCGCGGCGGGCGCGTCGATGGGGTGAGAGAGAGCAGCAGGGATCGCCATGAGAGTGACACCGGCACAGAGGATGCAAGTCGGATGAATATTGCCGGAGCTAGCCTGAGCCGCGGCAGCACTGTGGACATGGACGTAGAGGGCCTCGGGCGCAGGCGAGTCGGAGTTATGGAGAGGGGATGGGTCTGCATACGATGTGTGGTTAGCGTGGTTGGAAATGGCCCCAACGGGCTCCAAGATCGTACGGTGGTGTCCACCCTCGGACGAGTCATCCGACACCGCAAAGTGGGCTAACATCGCGTGGGTTGAGTCCGCCTGGGACTGGGTAGCGCTGATGAGTCTCTCAGGGACGAAGGACGACATGGAGGACGATGAGGAAGACGAGGTTAAGGCGATGGAAGTGTGATATTCAGGGCAAGAGAGGGGGAACAGTATTTCTGGGGGAGTGGTTGAATGGGAGTTTCCTGGGAGGATTTGGGCTGGATTTCGACGCTTTAAGAGGCTTATTAGGGCGGCCTGGAGCGGCGCAGTCGTCCTAGCATCAGTTTCGATGCTTCTTTCATAAAAGAAGTTCGCAATCCCTTTTGGGCTAGGTTCAATTTGTTGCGCGGCAACTGTCCCAATTTCCTTGGCTATTGTGCTTCCCGCAAATCCCTGCAGGTGACCATCTGCTCCGAAGCGAAGCCAGTGCGTTTGAACGAGGTTGGAAACGCGTCTCAGGAATGCAGCATGAGTTAGCCTCATGTGTGAGGCCACCCAAAGAAGTTCCGGGTGCATATGCAAAAATCCCCGAATTTTGGACTTCTCTGCACTAGAAGCAAGATTGTAGGACTGCAGTGCTGTTGTTAGGTCCGACGAGTTGCGGGTCGACGTGCCAACGAGGGCTGGAAGCCAGGAAAAATGAGCGGGAGCTCCTCCGGGACCAATCGTCTCGTTGGGGTAAAGATATTGAAAGGCAGTGTAAAAGCAATGCAAAGGCTGTTGCGCCCCGAGTTCCCCGCCGTTGCAGGGCGCGCTTGCGGCATCAATGAGTGTGTTTGCTTCGTAGGTAATAGCATCGATGTTGTCCTGCCAATTTTCAACCCGCTCGAAGAATTTGCACTTGATTAATATAGTGCAATTGTCGCATAGTGGGCTGCGTTCTTGTCTAGGAAGAGGTGTGTCGGACTCGGTGTGCGTGCATGGAGGATGCGAATAGGGAGGTGTTATGTGGAAGGTTGAATCCTCTGAGTCTGAATCTGAATCTCCGCCAAAAATCTCCTGTTCGAGTTCTGACTGGTTTTCTAATGCAGGTGGTTCGTCCTCCAACATGTTGAAATCAGAATTGTTGGTCTCGGGCTCGTTAACCATGGATGGTGAGTCGATAACTGTCATCATGTACGATCCGGGCATCGGCATGGAACGGAACTGTGCAAGGTTGGGGGTAAATTCGGGTGCATCTTCTCCTTCGTCGACGAGCAACTCGTGGCGATTATTTCCGGAGTCGGGGTCACGGAAGACAAGATAAGTTCCATCGCGCCTCTCATCGATGGAGACGTAGTTGCCCCGCTGCCAAGGACGTCCGAGCAGTACATCAAAGGGTGCCTTATCAGCAACCCAGAAATTTCCTCGCGACTCGACGCCGCCGGTATTGAATAGAACATCCTTGAGATAGCCGCGGAGTTGAGCTTGACCGCCGTTTGCGTCCCCCATATTGATATGCTTGGTGATGTCCATAGATATATGGGACATGAAGCTGCGCCAAATCGAACGTGATACGACGTTGAGCATGGAGCCTGTGTCCACTATTGCAGTAATGATTTTGCCATTAATCTCGATTTGGATCTGAATGAGGCGCTGGCGATCCTTGGTGATGAAGGTGGCTGCAACAACGTTGAGCTTAGCCTCCGGTGGAGGACTTATAGCTGCGGTGAGAATTTCCGTCAAGGTAGCCAAGTTGTGTGCTGAAGCCTGTCCTGGGCGCGGAGCGTTCTTCAACTTCATGACATCGATGAGGGCATTTGTGACTGCTGGTGAGATAGCGATAATTTGCCCAGCAGAAATAGAGACGGGTGAGTTCAGAATCGAAGCCACGATATCATGAGGATTGACGTGTGCGGAAACTGCAGACTGGCGTGGACCAGGCTTCTTCGAGATTGTTGGCGGGGCAGAACCTTGGTTTGCCTTGTACACTTGCTCTGTGACTGGAGTAGCCTCAGGCACGGTGTCCTCCATGATGACATCATCGCGTGAAAAGTCGACTCGGAGCTCGATGGGGTCGGCTGGTACGGGCTCGACGAGTGCTTCTTCCATAATCTCCTGCTTCATCCGAATGCTGGATGGACCATCCATAGGCAATGACTCGAGGGTGGCCCCGGTCTTCCTGACCTGAGACCGAGTCGAGGAAGCTGGATAGGGAGCCGGACGTGAAGCCTTCTCGGTCGAACGTGTGACAGCAAAAATCTTGTCGAGTTCAATGTCGCTAGTGGTGGCCTGAACGAAGACCGGATGAATCTCTTCCTCATCAACGGTTGGGCTGGGGTTGCAGTCGACGGGGATATGTGCAACAACGGCTAAGTGAGCTTGGGCAGCAGGTGGGTTCGCAGGTGCAGCAACTGCAGGATAGCGTCCAATGCGCTGGCGATGGTAGGCGGCAAGGAGGGTCTCACCCTGCTGGTTGAAACGACGGAGGAGATTTCCATCGGACCATTCGATTCCGCGTTCGCCGCGGCGAATCTCACCGGTCGCGAGAGCTTCCACGAGCTTGGCACACTCCCAAAGGCCATGGCCACGTTCACCACACCCAAAGCAGGTGCGGTCCTGGGGCTGCAATGGAGGACGGTTCATGTTTGCATTTGGGTTCGGACCGAACTGGTCTGCTGGAGGTGCATAGTGATTGTTCCGAAAATTATTCGGAGGAAGAGGGGGTTGCTTCACATTGAGCACAGGTGCTCGAACACACTTTGCAACATGGGGATCGAGAGAGGTGGCACGATAGTAAAGATAATTGTACTCGGCATCCTCGATGTTCATCCGTGAAAGCTGTTTGACCAACTCGCCAATCTCGTCTGAGGTCTCAGGGACCGTAGGAGCTTTGGTGGTGGTCTTAGGGACCTTTGGTGCCGCTGGGGCAACAGGAGTAGAGGGGCGCCTCGTGACACGAGTGTTCTTCTTCTTCCCCTTTCCTTTAGCCTTCTTGGATTTCCTTCGAGGAGGAAGATCATCGTCGGAATCGGAAACTTGGGAGTCTGAATCATCGGAGTCAGAGGTGGCAGAATCGTTGTCGGAGTCCGAGCTGTCGGAGTCGAGGTCTGCATCGAAGCGACCACGACGGAAGCGGGCGGTGATGACACTGACCACATCCTCCCGAGGGAAGACAATGGTCATGTCACGTGATGGATCTTTGGCCAGCAAACGCTCCTCTGCAAGAGAGCGAAGGTTTGTATGAAGGCTCTTCCACAGATAGCGGGCACAGGTGTCCTCGACAATCAGGTTCTGGTGCAAGAGCCAGCCAGCAATGGTGGTAAACTCCTGGAGAAAACGGCGCCACTCGGTCATAGACCGGATGTTACGTTTACGCCAGGTATCGGCGAGCTTCTTCAAATCGCTTTCGCGGTGACGCTGTTGGTCTTTGTCGGCGTCGAAGAGAGTCTCCATGTCGGTGACTAGCAAGGGCCAGTTGGGGGTAGTATAGTTTGTCATCCCTTCCAGGATGTGTACGACGTTGCGCGAACAGTAGTCCGCCATAGATTCGGTTTTGTCGATATTATCGACGACGTTATTCTGGATGAATAGTTTTTCCATGTGGGCCAAGAACTTCACAACATCGTGGGCGCGACCCGAGAATTTCTTGGGGGCACCACGTGTGCTGAGAGCAGGCATGTCGAGGCGGCTGCGGGGCCGAGAAATAGGAACAGTGATAGTAGGCATTGTAGTAGTGGTAGTCGGAGCTGGTGTAGGCACGCTGGGCGCAATGACCGTGGTAGTGGTGGTAGCTGGTGTAGGCACGCGGGGTGCAGTGACGGTAGTAGTGGTAGCTGGTGTAGGCACGCTGGGTGCAATGACCGTGGTAGTGGGCGTAGAAGTGTTATTGGCAGCAGTAGTGTCGATTGACATTCAATCGTTGAATGGTAAGCGAATCGAACTCGTTGTGTGCAAAGAGCTGATTGAAAACCCCTCGCGGTGGGCTCCAGATGTGACGACGTATAAGAATACTCTTCGTGTATCGATTAGATGTATCGTTTATCACAATACACGAATTTGAGTTGGTTTCAATCGGCTCTTGCAATATGTGCGAGTATCGACTGCCTTCCAGACAAACGGAGAAGTACCGAGTGTATTTTGGGAGTGGCGTAGGTTTCGGAAAACGGTGAGGTATGCGGTGAGTTACGGAGGAAATGAGCCCTCGAGGCTGAAATCCTATAAACGATAAAGAGTTAGTACGGTGAGCGTAATCGTTACGCTTTGGGCAGAAGGTCTTCGGCGACCAGAGATAAGAGTTCACAGCAAAGATCGCTTTGCTGTGAGAGGTTTTGAGGCGGGAGTCGACGACGAGAGATAGCAGATAGTTTGGGGAACTTTCGTGTATTCTGATACTGCAAAATACGGGGGCAAAAGGACACACTTTATCGACTGGTTCTACTGTCCTTTTAACTAAACTAGAAACGATGGGATCAAGGGATGAAACGGGTATAGTAGGGAAATGGAGTTAGAAACCGATCACAAGGCGACGAAGCACATGTACAAAAGATGGTAGTATCTTGGAGACAATAGAGTAATAAAGTGAAACTGTTCAGACTGTGTGTTCTTCAAGGGGTGCTGGATACGACAACCAATTTGTGGAAAGCAACCATTCAAATCTGCCTGGAGCGCCGTGTGGTTCTTTGGTGCTAACCCGATTAGGTGAAAGTGGGCGGGCAACCGGTATTTGTTGAATATTGGCTAGGGGATCCGGATCGATCGAGTTCAGGAGTTTTGCCGCAGTTCAATGGAATATTCCGTAGCTGGAATGTATCCAACAAACATGATCGAATGGGCGGAAGATTCCCTTTTTGGCGGAGGCAGAAGTGTGTGTTTGGTTACGGGACTGTTTAACTGCCTTTTTGGGAGATGCCGAGGATGCCGAGATAACCGAAGTAAGTTCGAAAGTTTAATTCGAACTTGGATCTCCTTCTTCCGAAAAGTGTGGGTCGTGAGCGGAAGGGTTGTTGAATAGGATTTTATGTTCTTCGTTGGCGAGTCGAGTGGTAAAAGGTGCGTGATTTCACCAATTTCACCAATGTGGTATCACACTGGAACGATGTCTTCTTCTCAGTGGATTCGAGTCTACATGGTACCGGCTTCGTACTATCCCAACTCGATGATGAAGGCCGACGGCGAATTGCGCGCTATGGCTCTCTACCCTTCAACGAGGTGGAAAGTCGGTATTCCCAACCGAAACTCGAACTCTACGGACTCTACCGAGCACTCCGACATTGGCGCGCATTCTTGTTTGGCATCAAAAATTTGAACGTTGAGGTCGATGCCAAGTACATTAAAGGCATGCTCAACGCTCCCGACCTTCAGCCGAACGCAGCTATCAACCGATGGATCCAAGGCATCCTCCTCTTTGATTTTAACCTCATCCACGTTCCCGGCAAAACATTCCATGCACCCGATGCCCTGTCCCGCAGAGGACTCGGGGAAGGCGAAACCGTCGAGATCCACGATGACTCGTGGCTTGATGATATAGTCCTCCTCGCAGACTCCACTCATATTCCCGCAGAAAAATTCCATTCCTTCTATACCCGCAATTCAGCACCCATCTCTCCTCCACCCTCTCATCCTACTGCTTCGGTCTATGTAAATCAAACTACCCCTCCTCTTTCTCCATTCGACTCTACCCTTTTCGAAATCAGGCACTTTTTAATCACCCTTCAACTTCCCAATTTCCCTGGGACAGATTCACAGTCACCCAAGGACAAGGCCCGTGCACTCCAGGCTAAACGACGCTTCCTGAAGAAATCCTCCGAATATTACATGCGTGGCGAGCAGATGTTCAAACGCAATGGCCAGCAGTCACCGAAGTTGGTCATATTCGATCCTGCTCGCCGAGCAGAGATTTTACGCCAGGCACATGACTTACTCGGGCACCGTGGAGAGGAGGCAACCTTTGAAACCATTCGCATTCGGTTTTTCTGGCCTCACCTCCGAACCGAAGTTTACAAGCATGTCCGATCCTGCCACCAGTGCCAAATTCGGACTCGAATTCCTATGCAGATGCCCCTCACTCCCTCAATCCCAGTCACTGTCTTCTCCAAAGTCTACATTGACATCATGTTCATGCCCCGAGCCCGTGGCTTCCGCTACATCGTGGCAGCCAAGGATGACTTATCCGGAGTTACCGAAGCTCGCGCTCTCCGCCGCGCTAATGCGAAGTCTCTCGCCAAGTTCTTTTGGGAGGAGATTTATTGCCGCTATGGTGCGGTGATGGAAGTCACCACAGACAATGGTTCAGAAGTGAAAGAGGCCTTTGAAATATTGATGAACACATTGGGTGTTCCACACGTCAAGATTTCACCCTACAATTCTCGCGCCAACGGAGTTGTCGAACGCGGACACTTCATCCTCCGCGAATCGATTATCAAAGCCTGTGAAGGCAACCTCAACTTGTGGCCACTGAAGCTTGCTCCGGCCGTATTCGCTGATCGGGTTACCATTCGTCGAGCCACCGGGCAATCCCCCTACTTCACACTCCATGGGTTCAATCCCATTCTTCCGTTTGATCTCACCGAGGCCACATTCCTTGTCGAGGGCTGGAAAACACACATGACTCCCTCGGAACTTCTTGCACTCCGCACTCGCCAAATCGAGAAACGCCCCAACGACATTCAAGAAGCCGCTGAGTGTCTCCGCGCCAGTCGATTCCGCTCCAAGGCTGAATTTGAGAGCCGTTACGAGCGCAGGTTCTACCGTGAAGAATACCATGAAAACGAGTTGGTTCTAGTCCGGAACTCTCGCATTGCCAATGACCTCGGCCGCAAGGCTAAATCAAAATGGCTCGGTCCATACGCCATTGTTCGACGCACGAGAGGAGGCTCTTACGTTCTTCGTGAACTATCTGGTGCCATGAGCACTCAGGGAATTTCTGCCACTCGCCTTCTGCCTTACATTCCCCGAGACGACCCGCGACTCATTCAGCTCGCTGAAGGGCTCCCAGCCGATAGCCGGGTTGAGCTTGCTGAAGATCTCGAGATGGATGTGGATGAGGACGAAGAAGCTCGACTTGAAGCATTTGACGAAGAAGACCTCTGAAGATACCAATTTCGCCATCTGCCTTTTCTTTTCTTTTCTGCCCACCCTCAAACCTCTGGTTCTCTGCCGGACATGACCGGGGACGGTCAATTTCTTCTGTGCCCTGCGGATGTGATACCACATTGGTGAAATTGGTGAAATCACGCACCTTTTACCACTCGACTCGCCAACGAAGAACATAAAATCCTATTCAACAACCCTTCCGCTCACGACCCACACTTTTCGGAAGAAGGAGATCCAAGTTCGAATTAAACTTTCGAACTTACTTCGGTTATCTCGGCATCCTCGGCATCTCCCAAAAAGGCAGTTAAACAGTCCCGTAACCAAACACACACTTCTGCCTCCGCCAAAAAGGGAATCTTCCGCCCATTCGATCATGTTTGTTGGATACATTCCAGCTACGGAATATTCCATTGAACTGCGGCAAAACTCCTGAACTCGATCGATCCGGATCCCCTAGCCAATATTCAACAAATACCGGTTGCCCGCCCACTTTCACCTAATCGGGTTAGCACCAAAGAACCACACGGCGCTCCAGGCAGATTTGAATGGTTGCTTTCCACAAATTGGTTGTCGTATCCAGCACCCCTTGAAGAACACACAGTCTGAACAGTTTCACTTTATTACTCTATTGTCTCCAAGATACTACCATCTTTTGTACATGTGCTTCGTCGCCTTGTGATCGGTTTCTAACTCCATTTCCCTACTATACCCGTTTCATCCCTTGATCCCATCGTTTCTAGTTTAGTTAAAAGGACAGTAGAACCAGTCGATAAAGTGTGTCCTTTTGCCCCCGTATTTTGCAGTATCAGAATACACGAAAGTTCCCCAAACTATCTGCTATCTCTCGTCGTCGACTCCCGCCTCAAAACCTCTCACAGCAAAGCGATCTTTGCTGTGAACTCTTATCTCTGGTCGCCGAAGACCTTCTGCCCAAAGCGTAACGATTACGCTCACCGTACTAACTCTTTATCGTTTATAGGATTTCAGCCTCGAGGGCTCATTTCCTCCGTAACTCACCGCATACCTCACCGTTTACCGAAACCTACGCCACTCCCAAAATACACTCGGTACTTCTCCGTTTGTCTGGAAGGCAGTCGATACTCGCACATATTGCAAGAGCCGATTGAAACCAACTCAAATTCGTGTATTGTGATAAACGATACATCTAATCGATACACGAAGAGTATTCTTATACGTCGTCACACTGCAAAAAATGAGTATTGCGGCTGAGGAATAGTTCAACGCGTAGATGGGCTCACAACCTTGACACATCCAGCAATTACACGATCTGAGAGTACTAACACACGCTACTTAGCTCGATGACACTGGCCAGCGTCCGCGTCATGAACTCCATCCGAATCCAAGAGGATCCACATAGAGCGCCTCCACCCGCAGGATGTTATCCGAGTGCACACCGCAGTCACCGTTAACTCCCACAGCACCTCGTCAACTATCTAAAACTAACTTGGCCTGCCAAAACTAACTTTACTTTACTTGTGGCTGGGTAAGTTAGTTCGGCAAGTAAGTAAATCCACAGGAACTCACAAGTTGTCCTCCCCCGTGCGACACACCGCCAGTAAGGGTGATGAAGAATCCACGATGATGTGTGTCGTCCGCCGCATCGAATGCACTGAGTCGAAAGCCCTCCCTGCGGGCGCGCTCCATCGCGGCTACAGCGCGCGAAACAACTTCCGGCCATCGAGTGTGTCGGCAAAGACTGCCATGATTCGGCCATAGCGATCCACCATGAAGAGCGGATGCCTGGAAGGTTGAATGAGTAAGCGCATGAGGATATTGAGCTCAGAATACGAACTTTCCATCCCAATATCTATATATTTATACCCTGCATCCAACACGGTGGGTTGATTTTGCGTGTGGAATACGGGGTCCGGCTTCTGCTTGGAAATAATAGGTCCAGAGTTAATTTAGATCCAGAGTTAATTCCTCGCAGGGAGGATCCACGACCTTATCTATTAGGATCGACAAGTCGAAGCAGTTGAAGCTTCAATGGAACGCCGTGCAGACGTACCTCGAGATAAGCGGCTGTACCCTGCGACTTCCTTCGGGTCTAACACCCCATGCAGCGACTTTCCACAAAGAGGGCCTACGAAACACCAGGAAAGGAGTCAGCCGGTAGATATTGCGGAAGAGAGAGAGCGGTGGCGTTTTGGTTGAGTTTGTGCCGAAATGCCGACTTCGGAGCTATAAAATACGGTTGAACTCCGATGATTGGATCAAAACTCACTTCAACTTGAACCACAACATCGGCAGAAGGCAATTGAACGGAAGAAGTCGAGTCAGATTTGAAGAACCACCTGCTAGCGTTGGTAGTGCAGCTCGACATCAGCCAGTGCTTATTTATTTGGGCTGCAGCTGAGAGTATTGATAATAGAATCCCATAGTGTTGACGCCGGCGGCGGGTGGGTGGTTGAACCGTGGGAATTGGGCCTGCCGCTGTTCGGCTGAGGCGGTCCTGCGGCTTACAGCCAGAGCCAGACTGTGATTTTATGCCTACCGCCTACCGCCTACCATCGCGGCACGAAATCAACCAACTTCCGCACACCAATAACGTGGTGGAGAATTTGGTGTCGGTCAAATCTCGCCCAAAGGCACGCAGGCCTGAGTCAGGGGTCTGAGTCGAGGCCGTCGAGTGGCTACGGGATGGGACGACCGCCGTAGCTGCAGCTCAGCCTGCACACCTAATATTTACGTCAGAACTTCGGCCCAGGTGAGGAAATTGAAAGCAGGTTTGAATTGTGAGACTGGTGGCGGCATAAACACACGTAGACTTTGTTTGCTCCCTGCAATAGCTGTTATCTACGTCGATAAACTCACACTTGGAAAGACCCTGTTAACCGCTTGGAGCGCCGGCGGCCGAATTCAAACACGACTGAGTGGAAGACACTTGGAAAGAATCATGGGGGGAAACGAAACGCGAGAAGCCGTGAGGCGCGCCGCTACAATAAGAATGAAGCACCAATGGGAACAAAAGTCACCGAAGCCGCCCCGCGCGCGCCATTACGTTTCGTCGGCACATGGTCCGACGTTTAAAGCCGCCACATCCGAACTCGCGTTCAGTTTTAAATTCAAGACATGTCAAAGAAAGAATGCCGACAATCTGCGGATGATCTGAAGTCTCCCTTCTACAGCTGGTCGATTGAGCTGCAGCTGAGCGGCAGTACCTCATACTTACCTCACCGTTACCTAGGACAAGTGAGCGCTACATAAGCGTGCCGGCGGTGGCTCACCTTCTCTGCTCAGAACTCGGCCGCAGCTCACCGCTATCGGTGATACTTACGTCGTAAATCCTTGGCTAAGTAGAAGAATCATTCAACAATCGGACCTACCCCATGTTGAACTTGCCTTGAACAAAAAGTCGAACTCAAGGAGCCGTCACGCTCGTACTGCAGCTGAGCACTACCAGTTGCGGGCCCGGAAAGCTGGTAATACCATAATGTTAATACGGCGGCGGTAAGGTTGAACCGTGGGAATTGGGCCTGCCGCTGTTCGGCTGAGGCGGTCCTGCGGCTTACAGCCAGAGCCAGACTGTGATTTTATGCCTACCGCCTACCGCCTACCGCCTACCATCGCGGCACGAAATCAACCAACTTCCGCACACCAATAACGTGGTGGAGAATTTGGTGTCGGTCAAATCTCGCCCAAAGGCGCGCAGGCCTGAGTCAGGGGTCTGAGTCGAGGCCGTCGAGTGGCTACGGGATGGGACGACCGCCGTAGCTGCAGCTCAGCCTGCACACCTAATATTTACGTCAGAACTTCGGCCCAGGTGAGGAAATTGGAAGCAGGTTTGAATTGTGAGACTGGTGGCGGCATAAACACACGTAGACTTTGTTTGCTCCGTGTAATCCGGGGAAGAGACAATAAGCAAGAAGCACCAAAGAGACAAAAGGGAAAGAAGCCGCCTAGCCCCGCCATTACGTTCGCTGGCACGTGGGCGCGGTTAAAGCGCAGTCAAAGCGCGGCACGTTAATTTACATCCCGCGCGCTCGACCACGGCAGCAACGAGACTGTGGATTTTATCTCCACCGAACTCGTCAAATACGAATCAAAACTAAATCCCGAGAAAAATAAATGCGGATGATCTGTAGATGAGCTGCAGTCGAAGTGCGGATGAACTGCGGATGAGCTGCAGATGAGCTGCAGGCAGCTCAGCTGCAGATTAATTTCAGCCACGGCGAAACCACTGGTTTCAGCTACAGTTTCGGCTGAACCCGAAACAATAAGACTCGGCCGCCATTGCGGCCGTGCCGAGAGCATGGCTGAAACTATTGTTCTCAGTCGCAGTTCCGGCCGTGTCGGAACTGTCGGTTTCAGCCAGACCGAAAGCGCGGCCGAAAGTACTGCTTTACGCGACACTTTCAACCACCTTCAAAGTGGTGGATTCGGCCTTACTGAAACTGACTCCGAAAGCATTGATTTCGGCAGTGAGTTCAGCCGCGCTCACAACGCAGGTGAAATCACTCGTTTCACGCCGGCTGAGACTGTTGCTGATCTTGTAGGTTTCAGCAACATTTTAGACTGGTTGAATCTGGCGGTTTCGGGCGCACTTTCAGCCGGATTTTATTTGCAGCCTAATCTAATCCTTTCAGGAACGTTTTGAGCCCGGCCTGTTTTTTTCCTTTTTGCGGTGTGATTAGCTCAGAACGAGTCGTAAAGGTAAGTTAACACGTACATTGGGCAGAGGAAGCGCGAGGAAAACACCACCTGCGGAGAGTATATTAGTATGTGTGTAATGCGCATATGAAAGGAAGTAGAACTCACTTCCGAGGTCGCTGTGCGCGTCGAGCACGACATCGCTCTTCGATGGCGGCGCCGTCGGGGTGGTGGTATTGGACGGCGTCGTTGGTGGTACCCGTACGCGTTGTCTGCGGAAGGGAAAAGACGGGTTCTCCGTTAGCCAGCCTATTCGCGGGGGGAACGGGAACGCTCACGTCGGTGACGCGGACTTGTGGCGGCTGGCGCTGCTGTTCCGGGGAGCGCGCGCGACCGGGGCCCAGGCGGCGCGAGCGGCGAATGGTCGGGAGGGTGACGTGGTTGCGCACTAAAAAAAGAATGATGGAGTTTCGGTGCTGACAATATGTAGTTGAAAATATTAGAAAAACAGCAGGATTGCTCACAGCAAACTTTTATTTTCACCAAGATGCTTGGGCTCGATGTGTGGTCGCCGCCTGAGCAGGAATGATCAGCTCTTGTCAGGGCCGATAAGGGTCGCCTACAACGCCATGTAGTCCATTGACCTACTTTGTTCATATCGGATTCTTGCCAGAGCAGTAGTCAGTAGTAGTTTGTTTTTTAAGACGAACACAATAAGTCGTGTGTTCAAACCCCACTAAGTCCACTTACCATAGAAGTCGTTAGCGTCAACCCAGTAGTTAATTAATACCTTCAATGTGACCTCGAATGTCGAAGACGGTCCCCTCAGAAAGATGCTGAGGTAGAAATACTTTTGTTATTTTCCGCCCCAGTTCCCTGACCAGCGCTGGTGTTCGCTGGTCAGCCTGATCAGGGTCGGTCAGGCTGATCAGGCTGATAAAGCATTATAATGAATTATTGAAGCTGATCAGCTAGTCAAAAGCCTGACCGCCTGATCAGGGAGGTTCAGTCCAGGTAAGTCCCGATCACCCAATTTTGCTTTTTCCGACAAGGTGCGTGCAACTCAAAAGATGTAAAAAATGGTGAGGTTTTTACACAGTATATCGCCCATACAGACACAGGCACCACCTAGTCAAGCTGCCAGCGCCAACTCCAACTCGTCAAGTTACCACCGCCGCCGCCATTCGAGCGCCGCCTCCACCGCCTCAAGCTTGACATCAATATCGGAACTCGAATCAACCCTGCCCCCACGCGACGTGAGCGCCCTCTTTTCGCCCACGGAGACGAATTTCGAGCCCTTCTGATGCCCTCCCTCTTCCAGTCCCCGTACAAAGTGCAGACGCAGCAAACGCGGCAAATCGGACACTCCAGCGCCGCATCCACATCCTCAGGCTCATCCAAAATCGCGACGCGGGAAATCCGACCGCCAATAAGACGCCCGGCGGCACAAAAGCTCGTTGGAGGGCCAGTAAAGCGCAGCGAGCCGCTGCGGCGGGACTACCTGACGGACACCTTCCGGAAGATTTACGCTAAGGGTAGACCGCCACACTCGCGAGTCGTCCCGTTTGTCCGAGTCGTCGCGCAACAGCATCAGCAGCAGCACTTTGTACCGCCGCCGATGGAACAAGGAGCGGCGAAGATGGACGGAATAGAGTGTGCCCCGAGACCCACCCCGCCCTCCGACCTCAACCCCGACGAGCTGCAGCTGCATGCCGGTTCGTCGGCGTTCGATGCCTCTATCCTGGCCAATGCGCATTCGACGCCGAGGACGCAGGAGTTTTTCGTAGGTTCGTCGGCGCGCGCGGAGGAGGAGGATGAGGACGAGGATGGAGATTCGCGAGAGGGCTCGCTGCAGATTGCATCATTGTCGAGGGCGGAATTTGGGTTGGAAGTTGTGGATGCGACTGCTGTTGGCGATCTGGAGACGGAGGAAGGCGGGGCATTGTTTTCGAAGGACGACGAGCCATTCGACGACTTCCAGTCGCGCGCAACTAATGTCATCCCTGCGATCGAGGTCGCTCAATTGCCCTCACCCTCGCTGTCGAACAGCAAGAATCCGGGTATCGCTTTTGAGAACAACCCACGCTCCCTCCGCCGCCGCCGCTTCTTCGTCCTCCCCCGCGCTAATGTCGTTCTTGCCCCGACACTACCATGAGCAACATTCGAGTCCACAACGGATTCCACACCACACCCTTCAACTTCCCGGCGGCACCTCAATGCAGCAGTGTCACCCCGCCAACGAGGACGTACACCCTCTCCTCGCCGCGCTGACGTCGCTGCGTACGGAGGTGGGGGCGCGGCGGGAAGAGGTTCGGGCGCGGCGGGTGAACGATGCTGGTGACGCTGAGCTCGAGGCGCGGGTGCGGAAATTGGAGGCGGTGGGGCGGGATCGGGATGTCGGGGATGTGGTACCGGTGGGGAAGCGGGTTGAGGGTGCCGTGTGTATTCATCCACTCGCGCATTTGCTGGGCGGGGAGGACAATGACAAGGAGGAGCGGGAGATGAACGTTGATTGATGTGGAGTATGGAGAGGCTCGAGCTCTCTAAAACCCGACACCGCGACACGGCGGTTAGTTCCCATGAAGTGCGACACAGCCCAGACAAAGCCGACACATGCCGCTAAAGTCTTTGAATCCCGACACATTGCCAACCTTGTCCACCCTTCGTGTGAATTAATACAGATCACCGAGTACGCCGAGCGTGGTTCAAAGCCCTTATCCAGATTTCCAGTGCGCAAGGATTGTCAAGGAATTATTCTAATTGCAGTTGGAAGTATCTGGAGCAAAACATCGGAGCGGGAGTACACCTGGTGGGAGCTGGGTGCGGATATGTGAAGAACAGCTCCAGCTAACAACTAAAGGTGAACGCAAACCTGGCTTTCACAAAGGGGTGATCGGCCAAGATAATTGGCCCGCATGACCATGAACCAACCTGTGTTCCACTGGGCAAGTGTTTTAAACTTCAACCGTGAGAGAGTCTATACTAGAACGGTGCGACTGACGGGAGTGCGACTGGTGGAATTATAAGCGAGTCGCACTAATGATCGCGGCTCAACGCGCGGCATCATTCCATCATTCCATCAATATATCGGCATCTCAGCCGACGGTGGGTTTAAAAGTGGTTTCTGAGGTACCTTGAACGCCGCGGGGAACGGTGTTCCCCCCGGACCCCCCTCCTCCTGCCTGACGGCATTTCTGATATTGAATTCAGGTGTTTGCCGATTTTTTTCAGCTTTATTACTGTCGATTTAAAGTCTCTTACGCGGGGGAGACCCCCGCGGACCCCCCTTAACGCTCGCCGCTGAGGCCCACTGCGTGGAGCTCCCGCTCGCCGCGGAGGCCCACTGCGTGGGGCTTCAACCAATTTTTAAGTGCGTGTAGGGAATTTTACTGCTCATTTTAGGCTCCTTAGCGCAGCCCGAGCTTGCTTGATGCGCTGATGGCCGCATTTACGCGAGTTGCACTGTTGGCGGCGAGTCGCACTAGTCGTCAGCTCAAGGGAGCTAACCGACGAATTAAGCGAGTCGCACTGCCATCAGTCGCACTCTTCTCGTCAATCCTCACCGTGAGAAATATTAATGGAGAGTGGTCGAGGCGGGAGGGCATGTTAGTCACTTCAATGTTGCCTGTGTCAAGCTCCGAGCCCTTCACCTGCTGTGCTTGAACACTGAGTGGGGCGAGCTCAACCAGGTTCAGAGAGAGTCCGCAAAATAGGAGGAAGAAGTTTTGAGAGCCGGGGAAGGACCACAGACGGTAGCGGGTGATCGCGTAGATAGATTCAAATACAATTGTACTCGGTAGTGGCCATGGTGAGGAGGTTTTGGAGACCAAAAGGTCGACTTGGAACGGAATTTGAGGCCAGGGATGGTAGCAGTGTCGCACCGGTGATGATAACTCATTTTCATGTTCTCTGGCCGTGGAACAGTGAGCGAAATTCGATTGGTCCCTTGGAATGACAAGTGGGACACATTTCGAGGTATTGACATCAATAGAGATTCGAAAGGTTCCATGCCCAGATGTCTTCACTGGAAACCAGACTGACCCGACCTTTCACCTGAAAGTGTGCCAAAATATTCAAGCAAAAAACCCTCACAACTTTGCCTGGAATGTTGAGTTGAGCTAATAAATATCTTCTGTGTGCTCAGAATTGCATGTAATGCTCCAAGTGAGACAGAAGAGGTCGCGCAAAGCCATCAAAATCCCACAATTGCACATTTGGGGTCATCCTTCCCATTGGAGGGATTCCGAGCGTCGAGCAGGGCATGTTTCAACGTAATATAGTGCATAGTACCCTAGAAAAATGTTCACTCACTCTGGAAGTGAAAATACTGATTGATAAATACATGCGAAGGTCAATTGAATAGTGAGGAAGACACTGGTCCTCCGAGGGACTTCAATGCGTTTTGACGCGGCAAGTGAGATGGGATGGCGAGAGTATGCCGTGTGAAAGGATATTGACGTACTAAGAGCGTGCTGAGCGCGTCCAATGGGCCACAGCACCAGAGTGTTCAATCAAGGCCCATCAAACGGGGTGATCCGCTGCTTGGTCAACATGAAGGCCTGGGTGCGGAGGAGCATAAGAGGGGCTTCCACCACAGTCGCCGAAACGTTCAGGATTATTTGTGTGATTAAACAGTGTACTGTGGCTGCACCGTGACGCGTTTTGACGCTGTTGTCCCGATTTGGAAGACACCGATTTCCCTGTGCAATCTATAAGTTCAAGCCGTCTTAGGGAAACAATATGAAAGCATACACTGCAGAATTTGTGGGTGTCTCGAAGTTGAGGAGCGAAGCATCAACAGGTTCACAATAATGAATCAATTGACGCAGCGAGTCCCGATTAAACTCATCGCTCAAGTGAACCACCGCACATTCAGGGAAGGTATGCAAGAATGTCTAAGTCTGCAAAAACCGTGTGAGATCCCCTCTGTCTTGCCAGAATTGATGAGCCTGATAATACTCAGCAAAAGTGGAGTCCAAGTGGAGTCGGGAATGGATATATTGTGTTCAACTCAAGTTCAACTTCCATCTGAGCTTCCGGTAGTCTGAAACCGACTCCGATTCAATTCGAAAGAGATTTTATCCCCCTGCATAGACTCACTGGCGCAACAAAAATCTCGCAAATTGTGCAAAGTGAGTGCAATTTTCATTATACATGTATTCTCAATAATCAGCGACCCGTCTGGAATGCTCTCCAACAATCACTGACTCTCGCTCGCGCCAAGAAAATTTCCTGGTTCAATGATCTTCGCATAGTCCTATCCAAACTTTATCTGCCGGTGGAGTTCAACATATCTGGCGACGTTACGGTGCCTATCGTTGAGGAAGTAATGAAGCTGGTGAAGGCATCCATGGAAGCCTGGATCGACCACGAAATCGAAACGTCGTCAAGAACCAAGGACCTCTTGACTGGTCGCCTCGAGTTGGACTCATCCACTGGGAAACTTGTCAAAAAATCCATGGCTTTCCGGGCTCATTATCCTTAGTGGATGATCCCAAGCCACTAAGGACTGCACCCGAGTGATCGGGTTGATCTCGGAACAAATGTCATCGCCTTGTGTGATCCTCGAGGCTCATATCAGCACAAACCTTGCTCTTGACTGCTGCACACCGTCTTCCTCCCATGTCTTCCTCCCGTGCGAAGCCGGGAAAGCCCCCTTATAACTGCAAAGTATTTTCCGACGACCTCCGCCACCCATTTTCTCGACGTGTGGCCGTTCACAAACAGCGCTTTCATCGATGGCAAAACCACATGCGACACGGTCGGGCTCATGCCCTGCGGAGGGAATCTAAACCATGGACTTTCAGCTTACTGGCAGTTCTCTCTGTCCTTTGTGTTGCAACAACCTTCTGTACCGCCACCAGCATCAATGTCTTCATGTCGATTCCATATTGGACTATGCCGCTTGACTTCGCTGGTTTACTTGGCTGTTTAATGGGTATCCCGTTCAATCGCTGAAGACTCAACAGTTTCCTGATTTTTCTTAGTGTGCCGCCGCGTCCAATGCCAAAATAACCTCCAACCCCCGCCGCGATCCCGTAGTGCGCCGGGTGAGTGTTCGGAAACAAAGAAAATGCGGGTCTTTGTCCACGGACCTTTCCCCCGGCCGGTTCTCCTCAGTAACAATTCAATACCCGTGCTGTGATCTTTTTTCTGATGTGTTCATAGATCTAGGGTATAATAGCACAGCACAGGATGTCGTACGGGAATTACGCCGCCGGCGGTTGATCCCAAACCTTTTACGCCTCGCGCACAGCATTGTCCATCGATACCAATCCCTCGAGTACACTGATATCCTGCGAGATGTTGGAGTGGAAGACCTTTCAATTCTCCATGTTCGTGTATCTGTGCTTGGCGGCTCACAATCGAACTTTGGTATTAAATTTGCTCCTGTTTGGAATCATGGCTTACCTTCTTGCCAGTCCCCTCCACTTCTGGCTCGAACGAAGCTGGTCCTTTCAACTCCACTGATGGCCGCACACCCTCGGGTACGCTGAATCGTTTGTCGATAGCTTGAATAATAACTCAGATAAAATTCCAGCTTCAGTAGCCTCGATTCCACCCACACAGAACCGAACCGGTCATGGGGGCCGCAGGCCAGGTGCCGGGCGTCCCCGTATTCACCCTGTTGCTGAACCCACAGTGTTGAATATCGACAAAGGTTCAGCGCCACATGCTACTACTATTTCTCACCCCAGTTCTATTTCAACTCCCGCACATCCCATTTCCACCCCGGCTTTTTTTCGGACCCGTAATACCAACCGTCCGGTGCCGTCGAGTGCCACCACAGCTCAAAATATAGTGTCCTCAGCTGCAGTGTCTTCCTGTGTGTTCTATTTTCCAACTACCCGCTGCAGAACCTGGCTAACAAATATTAAGTATCATCCCAAGAGTTTGAAGAAGTCAATGACGAGCTGCAGTACGTCGAAAACAACGACGAATATGCCGACATTGCAGCAGGGGATAGAGTAATTGACGAGAGTCTCGCCGACAATCTCTCAGACAATTCCGAGTCAAATGCAGCAGCAGCACAAGCCGAAAGCCAGTCCTCCCAGCCTGCCAAAAAAACTGTTCTTCACAACTACCTCACAGAGGTCCGCAAGCGACACCGACTGCACACAGGACACCCAAATGGATCCAATCGAAGAAAGCCTTCAACACGCTTTTGCCCTGCTCAGCAACGCTGTTGAATCCGAGCAGCTCCCTAGCCGAGTCCTTGATGATGCATTCCATTTCATGGACCGCCTTCTTCGCCTCCTATCGAAGAAGCATTCTGCGTTCAAGGCGTTCTCTCACGATTTCAGTGAAGCAATTTTCCTCCGGGACAAATCGGATGTTGCTGCTGTGCAGGAGGTCCTCAAGAGGCACGGCATCGACTGGGGGTATGCGAAGCGAGCCCACTCACGTGCCCTCAATCGGCGAATCCGACGTGTTATTCCGGACCGCAAAACACTTCTCAGGCGGCTGGAAACTCTGTTCAGTGCTTATTCAGACATCCAGTGCTCGACGAAAAAGAGCCGTGGATCATTCTTCTCCGACGAGGCCAAGGAGATGGTTCAACATCTCCTTGAGACGGTGCGGCAGGGGTATCTGTCAGATCCAGCCGGTATTTCCCTCTATTATCTCATGGGGAAGGACCGTGACGGCCTGAACATTTACCGCACCATCCGTGGCACGAACTCTGTTGAGGGTGGTGTTCACATGACCATTCGGCGAATTTTTGGGTCGTTACAAGCATCGCCGGAACTGGCGGAGTGTTTGATCGTGAATTGGATTTTGCGCCGCAACAAAAAGGTTTCTCCAGCTCTGCTCTCTTTTTTTTCCACCAGTTCTGGCTGACAATTTTGATGTGCAGGTTGGGTTTCATAACCGCACGGGACAAAAGTACAGAGGTCATTACGACCTCTGGATCCGAGACGAAATTGTTGAACTTGCCGTTGAGGTTGGATCCAAGCCGTCCTTCCCGACACCTCGAGTGCTATCTACTCGGATAGCAACCTCGGAAACTATCGGAATTCTCCCCATCTCGACAACACTTGCTGAGGATCTAAATATCACCACCCTCCCCCGACCCCGCATTACCAGTGTACCACATCATCGGGATATGCCGGTACATACATTGACTCGTCTCTCCACCAAACCAACAAACCTCTACCGGTATCTCCAGCTCCGACAACGTGTCCTGTACGCGGTTCTCCCGGTCCATACCCATATGGAATACTCCACCTTCAAGATCCACATTGGTGACCCTCAATTCAGGAAGGGGGGCAAGACCTATCCGCCGCACGAGCACTGGAAGAATATTGACTTCCAGAAACTGACCAAATTTTGGAATATCCTCGTTCATGGACAGTCACAAACAACGACGGACTCTAATCAACGTCTGTATTACAAACTCCCACTCCAGCTCGAGACGCACCACAAGAAGACAATTTTGTGGCGGTCCGAGCTTTCAACTCTCTCAAGTGGCGCAAATTTCACCGCTCGAGCGCCACTGCTCGCTTTGCTCAATTCATCCGACAATTCTGCAGATTCACTTCCCGCGCTTCCTCTCCTGGACGGTGAGCTTGATCTCTCAGTGTTGGGCTCAGGTTTGTGGCATTTCTCTCATCAGTACTCTTTGTGTACTCATTTGTGTCCTTCAAGCCTCCTTGGACCCTGACTCATTTAATGCTATGGCGACTCTCCCAGCACCTGGTGAGGCTCGTGACTCGAATTTCGAACCAAGCACTTTCGAGGGCACATTCAGCAATTTTTTCGGGGACGAAAACGATCGGGGGGCATCCAACATGGCAATTGATCCTCCAGGAGTCATTCAGCCTCAACTCGCGCCGCGGGTCTTTCATCAAACAATGCTACCAGGTTCTGGACCAGCCCCATCTGGGAGCTCGAGGACGTCCACTGCAGACCGCTGTGCAGTCTGTGTGTGGAGCTATTGCGCAAGACGGCACGAGTGTCCCGGGAAAGGGAAGCGGTCACTTTGTCGATGTGGACATCCTTCTGCACCAGCCAAGGCACGTATATCCGAGCAGAAAATCTTGGAGCACCTCGAACAGCAGCGGAATGGGACAGGAGGGAGTTAGGCCAGATATAGAATACAACCATTTCACCTGTAGCTTCCACTGTGGCAAGTTGAACGTTGAATCGAAAAACGCCGAAATGGCCGAGTGTTTTCCCACGGTTCAATTTCAACCGAAATCAGTTGCGCCAAAGAAGGTAAAGTTCCAACTGTGCAAAGTCTTTGGAGAAATCACCAGATGTTTTTGGGAGGCATGAGTACAAGTGGAAACTGTTCTATAGGCAGCTCACAAGGCAAAATTCGCGAAAGGCCGGCACAGTTGATGCAGATCGCGGCAAGATATGTATCTTGAAAGGTAATTGGCTGTCCTTAGTCCAGTTGAGGATTTGACTCCGGTAGGACTAGGGTCCGTCAATCAGCGGTTCATCAATGCCGGGCTTGGGATCTGAGAACATTCAAGCGGTTGTATAGCATGGTATCGTACATTTGGGGTCTCAAATGTTGTCGGTATGATACACTATAAATTCTGAACTCTCTCCCCTTTTCCCCTTTTTTTCTTCTCTTTCTCAACTTGATTAACTTGTTTTTGGCCCGCCGTCATTCGGCTTGGGCCATGGGCCCGGTTTACGGTTTGCCAGATGTGAGATGGGTATCAACACGCACGGAGATAGGTCATAAGTAGTGTCCGGGGGCCTGACAAGTGACGGTGGCCCGTCGGGCAATCTGGCGCTCAGTGTCCCACACCTGCCAGGCTGCGCGGTCGGCTGTGCACCCGGGCCGTATGCCTGTGTGACACTTAAGTATCACTTGTCGGGGAAAAATACGCTTCAAACCTCTGAGTCCAAGAGGTCTTGCATCCCAACCCCGAATGCCGCGTGGCCAGGGTCGACTGGGTATGCCGAAAGTTCGTCGTCGTCGCTCCCCGCCATGCCGTCATCTCTGGGGTCATGAGATGTGCTGCTGTCACTGGCGGAGTCTGTTAGCCAAAATGTGGCGATGACGTAGTCGGGAGGGCCTGCTGAAGGTGCGCTGCATATACATACGGAAATTAGAGCCGCCATAGCTAAAGGACATGACGCACGTTGCAAAGCCGAGGGCGAATCTGTTCTGCAGCCTGAGTTGGTCCGAGAAGTTCTTCAACTTTCCCTTGCGGTCAGCGAGCCCGCATCTGTTACAAAGCTAGCAGGGGGATGAAAGGGCAGGGACACACGCTACATTGGTGTGCGTACAAGCTTTCCGTGGTAAGATGAGGAGCAACCACATCTCCAGGTGGGGGTTCCCGTCGTTTCACACGCAGAACAGCGCCCTTTCACTTCATGAGTTCGCTTGACCCCGGCGACGTCGGTGTATGAGGAGGTCATGAGCAGGAAAGTCGAACGCCGCCCAACGCCATATGTATATATATATATATTGGGCCCTTTGACAGCGTGGAGGTTGTGATGGTAAAGTACAAGGGACAAGGCCTTAAGATAGAGGGCGTGGAACCCCAGCACCCATATGTCAGCAGCGATTGTTCCCAAGAAGATCATTAGCGACCGCGACACACGCTATGTCTCCGCCTTCATGCGAGAACTCAATCGGCCTAATTTTCAGGCTCATTTCCATTGCACGGGAGGCAAGACCACCATTTTTCAGTCAGATTATGAATTTTTTCCAACTTCTGCTCAGACTTTTACATATTTTATAGTCTTCTTACAATAGTTTTATCAGTAGCTGATGATAAGAGACCCCAAAGACCATAATTCCATGATGGTTCTCCACCGGACTGACCCAAATGTGGGTTACAAAAATCATTACTTTTATGACCTTATTTCTTCGTAACCCGAGCTGTTTTCATCCGTAATTTTGAATGTGTTTCGTCCCAATTTCGTCCCGAAGCTGAGAGCAATTCGATACAGAGCTGCTTTCAAACGGGAAGACTGTTAGTTTCACCAAGAAAACGGCCAGAAACCTCGTCCAAACCCATGGGAAGCGGGGTCTATTTGACCCTAATTTACCCCCTTATTTTGGCCCCGCCCCGACCCTTGGTAAATTAGCGGTTAATTAGCCGGGCTAATTTGCACATGTAAATTTCGGAGAGCTATTTCCCGCCACACTAGCATCAGCAAACACTGTTTTGCTCAGTAGCCGGACCCTTAAATTACACGAGCCTGGTAGCTCTGATAGCACATCCACTAAAGCGTGGTAGCTCCTGGTAGTTTGGGTAGAGTGTATGCCTCAACTCAGTGCGGGGCTGTCAGGGTCGGTTTACGGTTTGCCAGATGTGAGATGGGTATCAACACGACGGAGATAGGTCATAAGTAGCTCCCATTGCAACCCGGGTTGAAAGTGCATTTATTGACCAATCCACTCATTTCAGATCTACAGTGCAAGCCATCACATCACGGTTCCGCTTTTGGCCGTAAACAGATCAAAACTTCAAATCATTATTACATTATGACCAACACATGTGTGCGGTCAAAACCACCGGGAAACACTCATAAGGATGGTGGAGAAGATGTGGTGTGCTTCACTAGTTGCTAAGGTAAGATCTCACTTTTTCGACAGAGAGAAATGTGAAACAAACCCTAGTGATGCCATCATTATGTCTTATCCGGAACCCTAAACGTCACGTGCATTGTCGGCGATCGTCGAGGCCCAGATGGGTTGAAAACCAATTGAGCTCAGACAAGGTCGTGAACTCCAAGAGGCCTAAGGGAAGCGGCCTAATCATGTTCTGTAGTGTTGAGAAGGATGGTGGTGTGCTTAGCGGAGAGATATACACAATTTTTATTTTCAAAGTCGCGAAAAAAGTGAAACACCTTTTCCCACGGTCCAAAATTGTGTAAATCACATTCTTTTGGTGGGTTTCCTTCCGCAGAAAATCACAGAAAGTCTACAAAAAAATTCTTCCCGGTCAAAACCACGTGTTGGAGAAGTGCCGCGTTCAATGGGGTTGATGGAGAGCCTCTCGACCAGATAATCGAACATATCCCGGCCCACACTGGCTCAGTCTTGTTCACTGCTGTGTTCCCCCACTAGAAGAGACAGCCATATATATTTTGGGCTGTGGGGGACCGGCGGCAGTCTCGTTTGCCGCTGCCGGTTTCCAGGGCGCAGAGCGATGGGGATGCACGAGAATGAACCCGATGCAGCCGCCACACGCTCTGCTCTACGGCTGTCTCAGAGGTCAAACATGGATGTATGCTACGTGCTACTACGCTGCGAAGTCTTGAGGTGAGGGTGGGTGGGAAAAGAATTTTAGTATCTTGAGGATGTTGTGTTAAGCTTGAGCTTGCAGCTCTCGTCGATATGACGGAGTGTGGTGGACGGAGGAGAGAAGATCCGATCGTCCCCTCACTCCGCCATCACAAGACATTGCACCGCCTCCGCGGGCTTCTCCGGTGCGCCCATCTTGTTCACTGCTGTGTTCCCCCACTAGAAGAGACAGCCATATATATTTTGGGCTGTGGGGGACCGGCGGCAGTCTCGTTTGCCGCTGCCGGTTTCCAGGGCGCAGAGCGATGGGGATGCACGAGAATGAACCCAAAAGTGCCGCCCAGACAAGGGCAGACCCAGAGCCCATGGCTAACCCAAAACAGAAGGCGGCCTCTGGAGTCCATTTAATTGGTACGTTAGAACCCAAGGGAGGATTCTACTGGGATATTTGTGGCTTGACGTCCAGTAAGATTGAACCGTGGGAATTTTAGGAGATCCCTTCGGCTCTTTCGGAATGCCGAGAGGGAAGGGCCGAGGTGAGGAAAGTAGTGGTGCGGGAAGTAGTGAGTCAACAGCTGGAATTGACAAGGAGGAGTTGCGTTGCGCCATGTAATTCTTGACAGCGGGGAATTCGGTGCGATAACGAATTCCTGGTAGCCAGGCCTTGTACTATTAGTCTGCGCTGACAAGGAGGAGTTGCGTTGCGCCATGTAATTCTTGACAGCGGGGAATTGGCGGGGAAGGTACTATACTTAACATGCGTGTTCATAGGCGTAAATGACAAGATATTTTCACTAGTGCGGTGCGATAACTTAGGTGCATAATATATGGTCACATGAGACCGTCGGCTTTGTGGAATATTCGTCGTGCGCGACGCAAAGATGGGGATAAGTGTAAGGCCGAACCATCTGAACCGCAGTGTGAGCGCAGTGGATATGTGATATTGAGCGGTCGAATGATGCCCGGATATTAGTGGGCCCGGTTAGTGAATATCCATTGGTGCGGTCTGCGCAATGGTAGAAGTACTGAATTTTTGTGTATGATTGTTGATGAATTACTGATCTGTGCCGTCTGATAGACCACAGTAAGATGCTAATTCTCATACCCCAGCTTGATGTGGGAGTAGCCGTTGAGCTTGAAGGTCCGAATATCGAACTGGCCCCGCCCGCACCGGGCGGAGGTGTTGGCGTAGTGGTTATGGCATGCCGGGGTAGGGTAGAAATTTACGGGTTGTACCAGCAGCATGGAGGTATCAGACTTGCACATAGTGCAGTCTAAGGTAATTTATGATCGCCCGTGGGGCTCGCTCGGGCGTGGATTGAGGTACTTTTAATCGATTTGCCGCCGGGGAGAATATTGTCCCGCATCTGTAGCTCTCAGGCGTGTAAACCTGGGAAATGCAATGCTACGTATGAAGGCCATATGCCCTGTGAGCGAATATGTAATGCTCTGGCTGCGCGAATGCTAATGACTGGCATGGCGGGCTCAGGCTCTCGGGTACCGAACCCTTGCGCGATGTAAAATCGTGGCAAGTAATTAAACGGAAGTTCAACCGTGGTAAGTGCCAGCCCGCAACTGATGGGGGTAAAGAATGTGCGGTTCCGCGGGATGCACGGCTAGGTTTGCAGCGTCGAAGGATTTAAACCCGTCTAAGATGTGTTGTTAGGTCGGACCAAGAATTGCCCAGAGGCAAGGCCATCGGCATTTAAGTCCTCGATAGTAACAGGTGCAATCGCACTTCGTTGATCAAGCAAAAGATTCAAGACGTTGTATGACGCGAAGTTATTGGGGAGTCCGAGTTTAAAGGCTTCTAACTGAGCAGGCACCTTTGGGAAATGTGCAAAAAGTCCGGATGGGAATGCTATGGTAGGAATCGGCGCGGAACCCACGTCGGGTATGCAAATGGGTGTTATAAAACCGGGATAGGGTCAAGCTGGACACGTAGAATGAGTTCTGAGGGCCTCAGTGGCTTAATCTCGGTATTCTGGCGGCCGGAGTTTCAGTACTTCCGAACCGCGACTACAGCCTAGGTATTTATCTGTGGCTCGAAATTTCAACCTTGGAATGGTTGATACCCATACGAGGTAAACGTAGTAACCGTGCAATATTGTGGTTGTCCGAACTAATCCGGCGCTTGAGAAACAGCGTAATGACTTTTGTGGAAATTACGAGATTCCGAGTCAGTGTATGGCAATTGACCCAATCTAGGTGAAGAATCCAGGGAGGGAGAGAAGCATATCGGGAATAAACTGTCATCCTCGTGATGAGTAACCGTCTCAATGGGTTTCAATACTCTAGAAGAGGTAACGACGATCGAGTGGGTTTTCAACATCCAAACATCGGGTCTGAACCCTGAAATATGTATCGGGAGTAGAGAGGGGGGAGGGGGAGGGGCGGGAGGATTGTGTAGGTAAACCCCGAGTTTTCGACCCGCGAATGAGGAACCAGGGCTAGTCACGGGACAGATAATAAAGGGAAGACGCGGGAGGGATAAGCCCGGCTATGTAATATTTTCAAATAACGCGCGGGTATTTAGGCGCTGAACGGCCTGCATACGGGGTAGGCTGCTGTCTTCATTGAATGGGTTGAATTGGAGAGGGTTACCTTCAACGGCGCAAGGAATAGTAGTTGAATGAGTCCAGAATCCGCGAGGAGGAGTGGAAGGTAATTAGTTGGTTTCTGACATTGAGCGAAGTCCGAACGAAGCTCGGTAACGCTCGGGGCCAGAGGACTCAGCAATAAATGCTTATACTCAAAGAGAGAGGGCAAGTGATGTAGTGCTCCACAGACAGAACACCCAGGTAAGTTTCTGGACACAAGAGCAGGGTGCGTAATGAGCGCGAATGGAACATGCCGACTGGGTATCCATACTCGATCGCCGGCTGTTGCAATTAAATTATTGGTGTTTGTAGTGAGCGCCGACAACAGAGCACAAGTAATGGACGTGAAAGTAGAGCTCCGTTATGAGTTTGAGTGGATGCTCGGGGCGGATGATACCCTAATTGAGTTCTATGGCCGCAAAAATGCTAATGAGCATCAGCGCTCGACAGGTAGGTAAGTAGAGTTTGGAATGGACAACGTCCAGCCGAGTTTTTAAATACGAGAGCGGGGTGATACATGATGTTGGAGCTCGGAATGAGACGGCGCAATGCCGACGAAGTTGAATATGTTGCGGGCATAAAATAATGTGCCGAATGGTGCACCCTAGTGAGTGCATAGATCTGATAAACGAGGCTTGAAGCCTCCCAGAGTATGTACGCTCAACGGTGGGAGCGTGAAGTCATAAATTTGCCTGGGCGTAATGGCTCGGAATCGATTGCCCGACGGAGTTTCTATACTCGATAGCGCGGTGCGAAACCGACATCCAGAGTGGACTGCCCTGATGATGTACTCGCGGATAGGGCCCAACGATAAATGAGGCTCCAGAACTCGAATAGGACTGTACTAGCGAGTGCGGAGACTCGAGAGTGGCTCGAGGACAGATTGCGTTGGGAACGCGTAAGAGTAATGTTAAAAGTTGGCGCCAGAAGCAGCCCACAAATATTTGCGTTGAGAACGCGTAAGAGAGTGATGTTGGCGCCAGAAGCACCCGGCAAATATTAAGGGTAGCGCCGCGCGAGAGTGGCTCGAAGATAGATTGCGTTGGGAACGCGTAAGAATAATGTTGGCGCCAGAAGCAGCTCACAAATATTGCGTTGAGAACGCGTAAGAGTAATGTTGGCGCCAGAAGCGCCCGGTAAATATTCAAGGGTAGCGCCGCGCGGTTTTAGAAGATAGTCCGGGCGCGTTTAAGCTCGTAAGGGTGAGTTCGGTCCGGCGTGAGTTTTAAAACTCGTGGCGCTGGACGTTAGAAGTGTGACCCCGGCGCATCTATGCTCGTGAGGGTAGATCCGGCTGTGGGAGAAGACGGCCCCGGCGCATTCATGCTCGTAAGGGTAACGTCTACGCGGCGGAGTTTCTAAACTCGTAGAGGGTAGCACCGCACACGAAGGAGAAGACGGCCCCGGCGCGTTTATGCTCGTAAGGGTAACGTCTGCGCGGCGGTCCGTGAGATTCTATTCTCGTAGAGGGTAGCGCCGCGCATGGAGGAGAGGACGGCCCCGGCGCGTTTATGCTCGTAGGGGTAATGTCCGAGCTGGCGGCCCTCGAGTCTCTATACTCGCAGAGGGTAGCGCCGCACATGGAGGAAAAGACGGCCCCGGCGCGTTCATGCTCGTAAGGGTAACGTCTACGCGGCGGTCCGTGAGATTCTATTCTCGTAGAGGGTAGCGCCGCGCATGGAGGAGAGGACGACCCGGGCGCATCTATGCTCGTAAGGGTAATGTCCGAGGCTGGCGGTCCGCGAGTGTTAGACTCGTAGGGGTAGCACCTTGGGTAGGTATGACCCAAGGCCCCAGCGAGTTTCAATACTCATAAAGGACAGTGTCCACTCGGGACCGGGTTGAGACGGAATTTCGACCAGAAGGGAGATAGGGGAAAGGGTGAATCGGAAAGATGACTGAGACGCACCTATGGGCCGGGAGCAAGGAGGCCTGAACAGGGAGGCCTGGGTGGGGTTTCTGGGTATTATGTGCCAGACAAGAGCAGCATGGGGAGAGCAAGATATAGGGGAAGGCGCGGCGGAAGAGGTTTGCGTCTCTGACAGTGCCCAGGATCGGTAGGGATTGGACAGAAAGGAAGTTGCAAGTGTCTTGGAAAGAATTTTAGTATCTTGAGGATGTTGTGTTAAGCTTGAGCTTGCAGCTCTCGTCGATATGACGGAGTGTGGTGGACGGAGGAGAGAAGATCCGATCGTCCCCTCACTCCGCCATCACAAGACATTGCACCGCCTCCGCGGGCTTCTCCGGTGCGCCCAAGTTAGGGTACAACTCCAGGGAATATTTTGCCAGACATACCGGAACATATGGCGAAACTCTCGATCCGGGGCCCGCAGACACACCGAGAAGAAGTCAGCAGACTTTGGTATTTGGTTATATGTTCCCCGAGAACCATCCCCGGTCATGCGATGGACAATTTCCATCCAGTTGAGTGCTGCGAGATCGAGGATGTCCGTGATGTCGTCTTCAAGGAATTCAGCCTCATCTTCTTCATAACCCAGCAAGTCAGCATCGTCGTCATCCTCGAGGGCAATCGATGTGACCAGCAAGGTCTCCGCAAGGTGCAGAAGGTCGCCTTGGGTGTCTGTCTTGCTGGTGCGAGGCATAGATCTTATCCTTCCGGATCGGGTGACATCGGCACCCAGTGCCGCCATCACGCGGAGCTTCAATCTTTATTTATTTCGAACAAATAAAAGCACGAGTTGAGTCGACGAGTTAAGAATTGAGCACCCCTACACTGTAGATTGACAATTGCAAGTCGCATACCGCGTTCGACACTGATTTCTGGCCCGGAGACACACTTTGGTATTGTCCCGTCGATTTACGAATGACGGCCGGCCTTGGAGTCTCGGATGGACACAAAACTGCCAAATCTAAGGTTCTCTTATGGTTTGAGCAGCAGAATTGCAGTGGAAGTGCTTGAATTTGTACGAAAATTATGGGTTTTTGGACCAAAAAAGGTATGGATTATGGAGTTTAACAGAGTTATGGGTTTTTAGGTGAGAACGGTCTTGGTGGATGCCAAATTGTATGGGTTTTTGCAGAGTATGGGTTATTGCAGATATGGGTTAAGACAGAGTTGACTGTACCTGCAAGAAAGACTCACCGCTCGCTCATCAGAGCTAGAAGCACCGCCGAGCATCGCCTCGCATCAATCACCCGACACATTGCCGATTTCCCCTCGGAGTTTCTCACAGATGACAGATACATCTGCCACTCTCTCGACTGCTGCCGACTGGACGACATTCCGAGTCCAGGCTCAATCGGAACTCCGGCGGGAGGGTGTTTTTACCCTCCTGGTGTTGTGAGCTGGAAGGTTCTTGCCGGAACTGCGTCGATACAGTCAGTGCCCATGTATTAAATAAACTACGATACTGTACGATTTCGTCTAATCAGTCTCCGCCCGGCACGCGGCTCGGCGAAGGGAGCACGAGAATGGAGGAATGTCGTGGGATCCCACGAAGTACTGATGTTTTAGCCGTAAAACGACTTCCCGAAGGAAGCCTAGTGTGATATTGGATGATGAAGGTAATATGAACGTAGGTAGAGAGAGGAGAGCGACGAGGAGGGAGCGATGGAGAGGGTATAACCTAGAAGTTGAATGAGAATGATTTTTTTTATTTTTTATTTTTTGGATTTGAGGGGGGAGGGAATGAAGTGGAGGACAATTTAAGGGGAAGGAGAGGAACGAGGGGCACGAGGGAAAGGATAAGAGGAAGGGAATGGGTATGGGGGCGGAACATGAGGGTGGGTAATCAGGCGGGTTGAGGAAAAACGAGGACGGGCCCATCGTGGGGCGAGCGACCGCCATGCAGCATCGACTGCAACATGGTGGGATTTTTCCGAATATAGATTTGGAAGGCGTTCGACGCCCAACGACCGATTGCCTGTATTTGATGAGGGGGGACGCCCGCCTCTGCGAGAGAAGTAGCGCCGCCGGCGCGCATCGATTGACCCGCGATGTCCTTGCCGAAGTGGACGCGGAGGCGAGTGAGGAACCAGGAGCGCGTGGGGATCTGGCCATTTCCGCGGATCCAGAGAGCAGGATGGTGGGGGTACATAGAGGCGATCGCGGGTGAGTGTGTATTGCCGAATTTTGTTCACGGTGTCGAGCTCGGCATCGGCTCGAGACTTGATGATCATTTGGTTGCCCTCGAAGAATTTGTCGGCCTTATGGCCGGGCAGGAAGAAACCGACGGAGGAACTGTCGGGGGCAAAAGCGAGGGAGGAGCGGCGAGTGACTTTCTTCCAGTTCCGGAGAGCAACGGTGTCGGGCCACGCAAGTTCACCCAGCCGCATCAAACCATCAAAGCCCGTGAAGAGCATGGCGACGAAAAGATTGTCATCGTGCGAGCGGCTGGGCTGAGCGGCGTACGCGCGCTCCACGGTGAGGAGATCGCCCGTTGAGAGCGGGCGTTTACGTTTAGTTCCCCGCCCGAAGAGCCGCATTCCACCTTTCAAGGTGTTCTTGACGAGAGGAGACCTGCGCACGTTGCGCACATTGGGAAAGGCGGCTTCAAGTTGGTTACAAATTCCAGAGAGGTAAGAGTCGACGGATTTCGGCGCAATATGGTGGCACATGTAGATGACGAAGAAGGACATCGTGTCCTCCGTAGGGTCGATGGGGAATGAGTGCATGGTGCAGAAATTGATATATGAGTTGAGCGCGGATGTGTAGGTGAGATTGGTTGATTTGTCGATCGCGTAACCGAGAGCGATTGCCCGCTCGTGTACGAGCCTGGCCGTGGTCCACGCCATCCTCCCGGGAGGTTGGCGCGAACCGGGGGTGAGAACGAAGATCATTTTTTCGCCGCCCCCAGCGCGCATCGAGGGGGTTGAGAAAGACGGTAGCATGATGGAAGGGAATAGGCAATGGCATGCCGAGCCTGAGGGGTAAGGCGACTGGGAGCGGGATTAATTCGGTGTCGGACAGTCGGCCTTGCGGTGATTCTTCCGACAGAATGTGCAAACATGGAGATTGTGGCAGTTACTGTCATCCCACTTGCAGCGATTGATGTTCCAGAGGCGGCAAACCTCGGTGGACTTCGGAGACGGCTTGGGCTTTGAACCACTGGCCCGGGGGCGCTCGGCATCACTGCTGCTGAAGGCTGATGTTGGTTTAGCCGATGATCCCTCCCCCTCGACGACGAGGCGACCAAGGGAACTGAGGTGCATCGTCTCGAGCGGCGCAAAATGGAAGCGCTGGTCGAGCGCGACGTCGGCTCGGCGGCTGGCAAGAAGGCGACCAGCCTTCTCGAAGGTGATGATTCGCGTGTGATGCGTATGGTGGATGGCGGCAAATTTGCCGAGGATGTAGCTCCCCCACTTGCTGAACTGCTCATCGAGGTGGGGGAACACGACGAGTGCTGCTTGAACGTAGACCATCCAACACAGGGTCCAGTCGGCTTGATTGGAGACGACGCGCGAGGATTTGGTGGAAGTGTGGACAGTGAGCTCCATGTCGCCGAGGGTTTCGGTGTGCGACGTGTCTGGAATGATGCTGTACATGGCTGTGAATACGACATCAAAGTCCACAACGCGGCCGGCGAGGAGGCGAGCCCATTGGGACTCGGGGAATTCGATGCGAGTGTGAGAGAGCAAAGAAGCAAGCGAGCGCTTCGGGTCGAGAGCATATTTCCCCAGGAGACGGATCGTCTCGAGGAGGTCGGAGCGGAGTGAACTGAGGGACTCGTCGTTCTGAGCCCAAGGGAGATCATCCTCATCGAAAAGAGCGCGGCGTTTGGCGGGAGGCTCGGGGTTCTCGGTGTCGGAATCGCCGCCGGGTGATCCGTTGCCTGAGAGTGCAGCGGCCCCGCGTTTGTGACCGCCACGGCCCAGGGCGGCGGCAGCGTCGCGGGCGTGCTGGTCGGCCATGTCGATAAAAGGGGCCATGAGTGCCTCAACTTCGGCGGCGGATAGGGGAACCGGTGAGGGAGAGTCATCGGCCGGAGTCTCGGTCTGGGAGAAGAGTTCGTGGAGGCGCAACGTGAGTGCAACGTAAGAGGAGACACCGGACTTGTACGCGTCGACAGCGGCGTCGGCCAAATCAGCCTTGGTTGACGGAGGGGGTGCATCATCGGACATGGAGTAACGGAGTGTTGAGCGAAGCGATGGGAGGTTCTAGAGAGACAGAGAACCGAGAGAAGAAGACAGAAAAATCTAGTGACGCGTGGAAACGATCGGTGGAGCGACGGCTCGCGCGACACAATCACTAGGAGCTGGCTAAAGACCAGACAGATGTCCCAATCAATATTGCGCCAATAGACACGTTCTCAACGGAGAACGTACCTGAGTGATACAGCGGCAAGTTGACGAACTTCTGCTGAGATCACGGAGCAGCCGGGTTCAACGGAAATGCTAAGCCAGACGAATGTCCCTGCATCAGCATTTGAACCACGGGCAGCAGATACGACGTACTTTGAGCGCGAGTGGCGGGGATTCGAAAAAGCAACAGCTTGTTCGAGTCTCGACCACTGCGCTCATAAGCAGAACGCGACGGGTCCATGCAAATGATTGCACCGAGCGCGTCACGCGGGACCCTTTTTATTGCGGCAATAATTTTTTCTCGATTTATGGGATTTAAAATTTCCGAAAATTGTCGGGGGTCGTGTCGAATTGAACGAAATAGTACAGTAATACATACCTGCGTCGATACAGTCAGTGCCAAAGCCTGACTGTCACGACGCAGGGTCTATATATGGAGTGTGTGACACTCCCTGCAAACTACTTCCACCGCGTCCTATGTCGTCCTTCAACACTCCCCCTCGACAGGACGCGTCCTTCACTTCAATCCCAAAAGGCTGCAGAACTTCTGCACCTTCTCTCGACCCAGCCCTTTCGTCATCACGTCCGCGACCATGTCGGCGGTACCACAATGCTTGATATGAATGCTTTTCGCAGCGACAACGTCTCGGAGCCAGTAGAAACGCAAATCGAGGTGCTTAACGCGGCCGTGGTGATCCGGATTCTTCGCGACGGACATTGCTGACTGGTTGTCGATGAAGAGGGTCGATCCGTCGTCCCGCTTGTACCCCAGCTCCTCCAGCAAATTTTGCAACCATAGGATCTCCTGCCCCGCTGACACGGCCGCGACATATTCGGCTTCGGTTGTCGAGAGCAGTGTTGTCAGTGACCCCGTCTGACCCGGTCAGACCGATTGGCGGGGTCAAAGTCTGACCTTTGATGCGTCGACGATTGACCTTTGCGGGATCGCGGCCTCTCTTGACTTTTTATTCGGAATGACGTCGATCGAGCTCGGACATCTCGGACACCCTCGGTCCGATATCCTTGACCAAGTTCTGACCTTGATCGACCCCTCGTCTGACGGGTCAGACCACTGGCGGGTCACAAATTTCTGACTTTTTGTGACCTTTCTGTCTGACTCTGACAACACTGGTCGAGAGAGTCACGAAAGGTTGCAGCCGGCTCGACCAGCTAATCGCACCGCCGCCCATCATGAGCACATAGCCTGAAGTCGATCGCCCGTTATCGAGGTTTCCACCGTGGTCGGCGTCGCTGAACGTGATGAAGAGCTCCCCCTGCTCCTGCGTATCCCCGCTGAAGGTGAGCTTCAGGTCTATCGTCCCTTTCAGGTAACGCAGCACGCGCTTCAGCGCGCACCAGTGTATCCAGCCGGGGTTTTTGGAAAAACGCGACAGAACACCGACGGCGTAGGCGATATCGGGGCGCGTCGCGATTGCCAGGTATGCGACGGCACCAAGGATCTGGAGGTATGGCACGTCTCTCATGCGCGCGATGTTGTCGGCTGATACGGGACAGTCTTTAGCGGAAAGCTTGACTTTGGAATCCATCGGAGAGGTTACGGTATTGCACTCGGACATGCCTGCGCGCTCGAGTACGTCCAAAATATACTGCTTTTGCGACATTGTCAATGTGCGTGATCCTCGTTCGCGCTCAATCTCGACACCGAGCAGCCAGCTCGTCGGACCGAGGTCACGCAGCTTGAAATGCTTGCTGATGCCCCCGCGCCATCTCATTCAACTTGTGAGCCACCACCGCACAACGACGACTTGAGCGGAGGTGAGTCTGAGTCGGAGGGTTTCGACGATGGTCTTCGACCCGATGCTGTCGAGGAGGCCATTCGGGTTGAAATGCTCGAGGCGCACGCAACGGTTGTTCAAGGTTTGGTTTTGGTGTATGCTCAAAATTAAGATAGCTCACCCATCGAATTCACATACAGGGAAGCGGCGAGCTGACGACCAGTCCGCAGACATACTGCCTCTTGCTTATTCCGAAGAGGACGCCAATATTGTGGCGACGTTGCGACGAATCATTGAGTCTCCAGTCACGACCGAAGCAGAACTGACCCGCATCAAAAAAGATATATTCCATGCATTCCAAATGCTGTCGCTCAACGCTCATGGGTTGCGGGGGCAGTTCTGCCTAGCACTTCGTGATCATCTCATGCGCTGGGATCCCGTCGCACGTCGAGCCGTTGGTGAAGTCTGCCAAAAATTCTTCGGCATTAGCTTCGAGGTTATGCTGTCCAGGAACCCCGACTACATCAAACGCCGCGTCCCGCGATACGTTCCACCGCCTCAAGTTATAGTCCCGACATCTTCAACTCGTATGGTAATGCATTGGACGCCCAGTCCGGACTTCCGCTATTTTCAAAGAAGACTTGGCAGAAGGCCAACGCTGTTCTCGAGCTTGCCCGCCAAGGGCATCTCTCGGACATCGACGGCGTCCAGTCATTTTTGAAGGCAGGCGTGGATCAACACGGGCTTCAAAAATACAGAAACATCCGGGGAACGAACAAGGTTGAAGGTGGACCCCACGGCGACATCTACCGCAAATTTGGCGCTCTCAACGGTTTGTTCCATTGATTCTTTTCGACAGTTAGTTGACGGACGTGCATCTGCAGCTGGACCTCGACTCACCGTAAATTCACTCACGGACCATCGGACCTGGTACAATCTCCAGGTGAATCTGATAACTGTCCTCAATATTGGCAGCAACTGACTCGGAATCAGGCTAACGCGAAACACATCCATAATCTCGACTGGGACTATCATCATTCGTTGCCTCTCATCAACCGCACCTCCTTCTTGCTCAACTACCTTTCCGGAATCGTCAAAGGCGCTGAAACATATTCGGAGTGGCTGAACGCGGATCTGTATGAGCAGACGCACCGAGAAATTTGGCATTTGTCCAGTTCCAGGTGCGCACTTTTTGTCTGGTCAATGCTGACTCGGACTGAGACATCTTCAGAGTCGCTCCGGATCCGTCTTCAAATGGAACCGTACAACGATGAAACGGCTGCACGATTCAAATTGAAGAGCACCGATGATTGGTTGCGCCAACGGCAGGGTGTGGCATTGCCCACCCTTCCACCCTCGACGCGTGAAGCTCGGGAGTATTTTTTCAGAAGAAATCGAGACCTCGCGATGACCGCTGCTCGCGACGGGAGACGCACAGTGGACTACGCGGCTTTCGCACGCGAATGGAACATGTCTGCCGATGGGAAGTATCGATCTTATATTACAACAGAGGTTCTGACCTCCTACGCCAAATCCTGGCAAAAGCACAACAACAGCCGCGCATCGCAGGAACTTATTTCAAAACAGGTCGAGGTCGTTGGACAGACACGCGAAATATTTGCCGCTCCTCACCTCCCATTCGCTGGCTTCCTCACCGGAGCGGCCGAGTCTGTTCAACCGTCGAAGGGGCTCTGGGAGATGCCGGAAAGCGGCATTGTTCCGCACTCGCTCTCAACCACTCTTGCGGTCTCAAGACCTCGGGATCTCTTTGAACCGACACCGAATTTAATTACCCCGAGGTCAAGCACTCCGGTGATTTACCCAGAGCCTCCAACCTCTCCTGGAACCGGACCGAATCGTGTTGAACCCCCAAATATGGGTCAGGATCTGTAAGTTGAACAGTGCAACTCAATTGATGTTCACTACTGACTCTCTCTCACTAGCAGCAGCCAGACCCTGGATTCAAACGAGCGGTATGTCGTGTGATATCATCCATGCCAGCTAAACCAACATTTTGATTCATACCTCTCAGAATTGAACAACCAGCCACGGATATTGCGGTGGCCGCACAACCGAACAAGAAGCGCAGGCGCGAGACCCACCGTACTTGCCGTCGTTGTGCAAACGGCGTGTCCCGGCACGGGGGGAATATTCCTGTGTCCCATCAAGTGCACAGTTGCATGCAAAGGTTGCAAAATGCTTACGGGGTGCAGGGGTGTTGACGGAGGAAAGACATGTACCTGGGAGAAGGATAAGGGTAAAAAGAGTGCCTGGGAGGAAGGGGTGTAAACTTAGTGAATATTCTATGAAGCTTCCCTTTCCTTCCTTTTTTGCATTCTTTTTCGCGTTTTTCTCCTTCCGGCGACCCAGTGCAATGATCGGTAAACCAGGAGCGACACCGAAAACAGGCATTATGCAGTGTTCAGTCGAGTTGGTTAGATGGCATGGTTATTATACATGCTCGCTCACAAGGGATCGGCCCAAACAGGAAACTCACAAGGGCTCGTCCAAATGCGTCTGTGCGTAATATATAATAATCGTCTGTCTCCTAATTCGGCAACCTCGTCCAAACGCTGTCGAGTTTAGATCATTTCGATCCCATTTTATGAATATGAGTGAATAAGGGATCGTCTAAAAGGAGGAGTTTGATATATGTAATAAGGGATCGTCCAAATGGGGTTAGCCTGAGTTTGACCGCGCGTGAAACCGAACCCCGAAAAATCGGTCATTCCGAGTCAAGTCATCACGTCCGAATTTACGGCCGGCCGGTATATCGGCCCTTTCTCTCGGGCACAACTCCAAGACTGTCTCAGTTATCCCTTTCCAGGCCGCACAAGCAACCTCCAGCTGAAATTTTTTTCTCGGGCTGCGCCCGATTCACTCTACTAACGGAGCCAAACCTCCCACTCAGCCCTTGATTTACTCTATACCACGGAGCGGAAAACAGCCAATTTTGGGCCTTGATTTACTCTATTCCGGAGGTAGTTCATAGGTAGTGACCGGGGGCCTCCTTAGATTAGAGACCGATGCTGTCACAGATCTCAGCAGCTAGCACCAATTGGGATTTAATGCCGATACACATGTATTTATCACAAAACTGGCATCACGAGTGGAAATTGGGTTATGCCAGGAACGGGGTGATGTCTTGTCCGGTGCTAACTTAAAGTCTCGCAAAAATGGCACAGACATTCCTTCTTCAAGGCTTCCGATTTGCTCGCAGATCCTGCTATAAGAGCAGACCACGGTGAGTTCCGCCTTCCTCAATGTCTGACCGCCGTCGAATGTCGCTCCAGACCGGTTATCCCTCTGATCAGTGGAACCAACCACAAACCTCGTCCATGAACTACGCCCCCGCATACTCCGTATCCGCGCAACCCCCAGCGGCTTCCTACCGCGGTAAGCTGCAGCCACAAGATTCGCAGGAGGGCTATTATCCAGCCCCGTCGTCATCCGTGCCTCCCCAGTCCATGTACGCGTCTGGAAGCGGTTCCGGGACGCGCCCGCCGTACCACCAGAATTCGTACCCCCAATACACGCAGCATCCCTCACAGCCCCAACCACCATACGCGCATTCACCGCCTTCCCCAACCGCCCCGTCGCGTCCGCGGTCGCACTCTGTATATATTCCGCGGCAAGCGGCGCCGATAATGGCACCCCACCCCCAGTATCCACAGCAGATACCGCTCTCACAATCCCCGGGTTATGGCGAATATCCTCCGTCCACTCGCCCATTTTCTTGCGATATGTGTGCTCTGTCGTTCAACCGACAACACGACTTGAAGCGTCATCGGGAGACGCACACTGGGGAGAAGCCGTATCTCTGCAATGGGGGATGCGGCAAAACATTCACACGAAAGGACGCGCTAAAGCGGCATCAGGCAAGTTGCGGTCTAGCATCTTTACGCGTCATGGTCCTGACCTCTCTTAGCTTGTCAAGGGTTGCGGTAAAGTCGACTCATTGCAATAGTATGTTTCGCACCAAGGTACGAGTCAACCTCCGCCAAACGCGGTTTGCGGCAACATGACGCTTTATTCGCGACATTAATCAACACAAGATAATGTGTATTTATATGGCATATATATGGCATATATACTGTGTAAAAACTAGTTATATACAACTTCAACTTTTAACCACCGAATTTCACCGCAACTTTGGGAAAACTGCCTGAATGTCTGCAACTTTCGGTGCAGGCAACATTCTTGCATGCAACTCTACTTGCAGACACATTTTTTTCCTCCTACCTTTGCGAACCTCCCGCAGGTTTAACCTTGCTGCTCAGGCTCCAACTTCAGCCCGGCTCCGGCTCCCCCTTGATCCATTTGATGGCAACATCCAATCCCGGGGTTGCCGATGTATTAAATCCACAATCCACTTGTGTACTACAACGCATGATCCTTGGAGGTCAATGTCCGTCTTTCTACTCATCCTGGTTGATCTATTCGTACTCAAGAGTCCTGGAAATGTGGATTGAACTGAGGAAGCTGACCTGGCCGGAGCGCGGAAAAAAGGTTCAATTCGGTAATGAGCTCGCAGTTGCTAAGGTTGAGGGGATGGAAGGGCCTACAGTCACTCAAGGGAGCTCTAGTTCTAGTGCTCTCCAGCCCTCAGTAGTCCTGAGTGCCAAACACAGCACAAACCTAAGGAAACGGAGTGCCGGCTCAGCCGTGATCAACATATCAACCGGATCAATGTTGAAAATATTTCACTCAACATGTTCACCCCCAAGGTGCTGGTGAGCTCAAGTTGCTAGAGAAACAGCATTAGATGACGAAAAATTCAAGTTGCATCCATGCCAAAGAAGTTGCAAGCAGGCCGAAAAAGTTGCAGGTGCGTGCAACTCTAAAGATGTAAAAAATGCTGAGGTTTTTACACAGTATATCGCCCATACATATATACTGTGTAAAAACCGGTTCTATGCAACTTCAACTTTTGACCGCCAAATTCTACTGCAACTTTGGCAAAATGGTCTGAATGCCTGCAACTTCCGGCCATTATTGAATGCAACTTTACTTGCAGGCACACTTTTTCCTCCTACCTTTGCGAATCTCCCGCAAGTTTATCCCTGCTGCTCAGGCTAAAATCACCTCCAAGTTCAGCCCGGCTGCGGCTCCGCCTTGATCCATTTGATGACAACATCCAATGCCGGATTGCCGATCTATCAAATCCACAATACACTTGTGTGCTACGACCCATCATCCTTGGAGGTCAATTTCAGGTTTGGTCTTCCTCTCGCTTGATTCACCCACACTCAGAAGTCCTGGAAATGTGGATTGAGCTGAGGAAGTTGAGCTGGCCAGGAGTTTGGAAATAAACAGTTCAATTTGGGAGTGGGCTGGCAGTTGCTGAGGAGGGGAGAAAGGAAGGGTCCTACAATCACTCGAGGAAGCTCTAGGACTAGCGCCCTCCAGCCCTCAGTCACTCTAAGTCCCAAAACGCAGCACAAACCCTAAGGAAACTGAGTGCCGGGTCAGCCGTGATCAACACATCAACCGGATCAATGTTGAACATATTCGTTCAACATGTTCGTCCCCAAGGTGCTGGTGAGCTCAAGTTGTCCGAGATGTGATGAGGAATTCAGTTGCGTGCATGCCAGGCAAGTTGCAAGCAGGCTAAAAAAGGTGCAGGTGCGTGCAACTTAAAAGATGTAAAAATTGCTTAGGTTTTTACACAGTATATCGCCCATATATTTATGGCAAATATAGTGTGCAAAAAGTTTTTGCAACTTCACACCCCTAAGGCAACTACAACTTGAGTTTTCGCTGTGGAAAAGCTGCAACTCACCCAAGCTACAACTTGGATTTGGATGCAACTCCCAAATTCACAATTTTCCGACAAGGCAACCTGTCGGTGCAACATCTTCGAGTTGATGCAACTTGACCAAGATACAACTTTTTCGAGCTGCAACCGCATAAATTGCATTTTTTGGGAGGTGCAACTCTGAATTCCCACAGGGACAACTTACGGGGGAGTTGGTTACAACTTCGCTTGGCCTGGCTGCTAGTCTGGACTTAGACTCGGCGTGATCATCGTGAGCCACCGTATATAATCTGTATCTATTTCTATCAAGCTTGACACAGAGAGAACGGATATAGTTCCACAGTAGACTGTGATTGTGAGTGTGATACCCAAATGTCTAACCGAGCAAAGAATACACACCACTTTTCTTGGGTGAAATACTGTGTGGCCACGAGAACCGCTCAGCAGTAAGCGTCAATTCCCCAGTTTCCGTTGTCGGCGAGAATATCAAAATCCCCCAGTGCCGCTCTCATCTCCATCACCTCCTCGTCGCCGTTGATGTAAACGCCGGCTTCTCGTTCAGCCGCCGCATTGGGGTTAATTTATCGGCTTGACACTTGGACTACTAGTATACTCAACCCTCGAAGTTTCTTGTCAGTCTGTAGTGGCCTCGGACTCCTGGACTTGGGGTAGGAGGCTCCTGAATGCCGCGATGGTACAGAAAGAACTATGAGGTGGCTGGCAATTTTTGAACCACTCCAGTGGTGATTAGTGGAGAACGTGATTTTGCTCGCGACACTGAAGTTATAGAGTCGGCCGAGTTCCTTGGACCAACACGCAGAACTTGGGGAACTAGGTGGAGATTCGTACTTCTCTAGCATGTCTCAGGGCTCCGACTGATCAAGGGAGACTTATACAAGACCCAGCCAACGTCGGACTTCTTGACGAGGAGATGGGAATCAATTATATTGGGAAAGGAAATTATATCACACTCGCTGCCCTTCTAAGTCCTCAGACACAACATGTCCGCAGCACGGTCCGAGGATGCAGCTTGCCCAACCTATCCGACGCTGTAGTTGCATCCTTCAAAAGTTGCGAAATTCAAAGTTGGATCTTGTAGAAACCCAAGTTGACGCCTTGCCGAAGTTGTGAGAGCATAAGTTGGTGCACTCGTCAAGTTGCTATCGGTTAAGTTGCAAGTTTGGAAAGTTGCAACAATCTCCAACTTGACAGCCGAAGTTGTCGCAAGCCACAAGTTGCCTCAAATTGCTGCTAAAAAATCTAAGCTGCGCAAAAAAACTTTTTGCACAGTATATCGCCCATATGTATTTGCTACCTATGGTGCCCGCCACTTAGTCACCACCTCTGCTGCACTACTGCCAAATCGGCCGGAGGCATTTTCTTTTTTTTTGCCCTTTTCTGGCCTGTTGGAAGCGCAAATTCTTGTTCTCTGAAGGCTAATACTTGACCTGTGACAATGACCAATGACTGAACTGCATGAGTTCAAGGCTGCAGCAACACATATCGCATGCTACCTGTATGCAGCTTTGACGGAGAATACCCCTGGATGGCTCAGACTGCCAAATCGGGTGGTTCAAAAGATTATCACTCCCCCAGATATTTAGCTATTAAGAATCGGTCTTGGGGATCTGTTCTACTCATGAAAAGGAGTCGTCTGGCAAGGGGAAAGAAAAATAGGTAAATATGTGCGGCAGTAGTTGCAGTTGTCACGCAGAGGTGGTGACTAAGTGGCGGGCACCATACAGTACATGTATGGTGCGCGTCACTTATTAGTCACCACCTCTGCGTGACAACTGCAACTACTGCCGCAGATATTTACCTATTTTTTTATCCTCTTGCCAAACGACTCCTTTTCTCGAGGAGAACAAATTCCCAAGACCGATTCTTCATAGCTAAATATTTGAGAGTTACTACGGAGTCGCGATCAAAAGTGGGAAATAGAGAATAGAAAATAGAATTCGGTGATGCAGCCCGATTGGGATGGCGGCCCGCAACTGCCGAGGATTATCGCGCCGATCATCTTGAGCTGCTTTAACGTGCACCCTGCGATGCCTGCGCCAGTTCGCAACCCACAGGACCGTGTGCGCTGGGTGGTGACTGTCATAGCTTCCCTCATGCAGTATCTTGTGCTGGGGGTGGCTCTCTACATCACCCCGCAGTATGTAAAGACAGACATGCACACCTCCGCGCTTTCTGGTCGGGCATGGCTGGATGAGCTTCTCTCTCCGGAGGGGCATCCAGACAGGATATACATTGCCATGGGCATGCGCCGCCACGTCTTTCTTGCCCTGGTCTTCCAGATTCGAGCCCTTGGATATATGGAAGCCCAAAATGCACACCTCCTCCTCGACGAGTCACTGGCAATTTTCCTGTACACTTGTGTTACTGGACTGGCTATAGACCATGTGGCAGAGAGGTTTCAGCACTCCCACACCACAATTGCGGAGTAGGAATATTTTTATTGCTTGACTTCGACGCTAATGTGTTTACAGGCACTTCCGAAAGATCCTCGACATCTTTTGTGGCGGCGAATTTTACAACAGATATGTGCGCCTCCCAGCTGCTGGGGATCCAGTCCCGGAGGCCATCCGCACCAATCCAAAATGGTGGCCCTACTTCCGCAACGTCTTGGGCGCCATCGACGGAACACACATAAATTGTTCACCTTCGGAGGAGCAGCTTCATACAGCTCGAAACCGGAAGGGTGGAGTCACCCAGAACTGCCTTGCAGCTGTCTCCTTCGACATGCACTTCCTGTTCTTTGTCAGTGGCTGGGACGGCTGCTCGGCAGATGCCTCTATGTACAACCACGCGCGCCTTGCAGGTTTCACAATCCCGCCAGGAAAAACCTACCTCGCCGATGCAGGGTTCGGGATCTGCGACGCGCTTCTCATCCCCTACCGCAGTACTCGATATCATCTGGCAGAATGGGCCCGTGCAGCCCAACGGTGACTCGCCTCAACTCACACCCGTGGTTTGAGAATCTGACGACTTTGCAGGCCACGGACTTACAAGGAACTTTACAACCTACGCCATGCGTCTGCGCGCAATGTTGTTGAGCGCATTTTTGGGGTAGTCAAGCATCGTTGGACGATCTTGACCCGCGCACCTCATTATGACATGCGCACGCAGTCAAAGATTCCTTCTGCTCTCATCGCCTTGCACAACTTCATTCTGGACCACGACGAAACAGATCTCGACCGGTGGCTCGGAGACGAGGATGCTCTGGACAATCTCAGGGGTATGCGCCGCAACACCCCCATTGATTTTGGCCGCCTTGCAACCTCAATGAACACCACGGCAGCGGAGAAAAGACGTGCTGAGGATGCTAGGGACCGACTCGCTCGGGCGATGTTCAGGGACTATCACGCATATTTACGAAGCCAAGGCCAGGAATTTTATAACGAGTTACATCCCGAGCCTGTAGACTAGTTAAGTACCTTTTTGCGCACTCAGAAACGTGCGATCAGGATTTTTGTGAGGGTGTAACGGCCAGCCTCGGTCTTCTCAGCAACATACGCATCCGCCGTCTTGTGGTCACCGCCAAAAATGAGGCTGAGGATCGCGCGCTGTTCATCTGTGATCACGCCCAACTCCATATCCTCCTCGGCGATCTTGCGAGCCCTGGTAACCTGCTTGGTGGGCGAGACGGCGGAGGACTCCTTCGGCATGAAGCAATCGCGGAGAGCACTCCCGATGTTGTCGACCGACTTCCCCAAAGACATGATGGCGTCGGGGCCACTGGTTTTGGCACGCTTGCCACTCCACGGTGTTGGGGTGTCATCCGGAGCATTGCGCTTCGCTCCGACGGATGGAGTGGCGGGAACCGAGACCTGGGACGATGCTGGGGGAGCCGTGGCAGCAGAGCCGGACGACGACGAGGGCATCGGGCCCGGGACAGAGGCCGAGTCGTGCTGGGACTGGAATCCGAGGCCAAGTCCGAAGCCGGTGCCCCCGAAGTCGTCGAAGGAAGGGTACGACCCGTAGTTCGACTGCGACCAGTCGCTGATAGGCTGCGTCGACTGAGAGGAGAAGGGATTCTGCGAGGGGCTCGAGCGCGAGAAGCCGTCATCGTCGAGCTGCAAGTTGACTCGTGTGGGCGACAAACTGCCGAGTCGAGATGGCGGCTGCAGGTGAGAGGCGCCAATGGCAGGGTGGCTAGTGGGCGGAGGAAGGGCCGGGTTGTGGACGTTCATGCCCTTTGCAAGGGTGGGAATGGTATCGTGCACCGTGTCGAAGAGGTCCCAGCCCTTGTTCGCAAAGGGTTTGAAGACGGGGTGCGCCTTGGAGAAGACCTTCCACGCGTCCCTGTTGTCGTCGTCGACACTGAAACCAAGGTCCTGGTCGTAGGTCCAACCCGACGCGCCCACGTACTGCTTCTGCTTCATGAGCAGGACTGCCTCGTGCACTTTTTTCATCTACAGTGCGAGTAAGTTCCAATGTAATTCATACGAGAAGTATTGTGACGCACATTAGTCCATATACCCTTGATCGAGGCAGCTGTCTTCGGCGCTCCCTTCGCTGGAGGCCCGCGAGCCACCATAAAATTCTCCGCCTCCTGCAAGCAGGTCGCGTCCCAGCTACCGCCGTGTCCGATACGGCTCTTGATGCTGAGAAAGAAGCCGGCGAGGGCCACCTTGTCCTCGGGGTCAGATACCCAGTCACAGGTGGGGGTGTTGTCCTTGCGCGGCATCCAAACGGCGTGGAGGGAGAGAGAGACGCGTCGCGGTGCAGCTCAAAAAGCGTGAGACGCTGCCGTGTTCACACGTAATTCCATCCCAATTGGGCTGCATCACCGAATTCTATTTTCTATTCTCTATTTCCCACTTTTGATCGCGACTCCGTAGTAACTCTGAGTCAGTGAAGGAGTTATAAATTTCCGGACCACAGCATGGGATATTTGTTTGGTGCAGCTTTGAGCTCATGCAGTTAAGTAAATGGTCAAGCATTAGCCTTGAGAGGGACCAATTTTGAGGTTCCAACAGGCTAAAAGTGGGCAAAAAAAAAAAAACTTGGCCGGATTTCTGGAGTTGAACGCGGGCCAAAGCAGGGTGCTCAGGCCACTTATTACCAATGCTGACCAATTTTAGTCAGCTATTTTTTTGCTTCTCACCTCTCACAGCTATCACAACACTCCAAGTACAGTACACAACTTTCAGCAAAATCGGTGAACATGAGATACCCCCCCGACCCATTCAGAGATTCAGAATATTTTTTTGGGGATGTTCAAGATTCAACCAAGCCCTCGGCCTTTTCCGGTGCCGAGCCATCAAAGTTCGGCATTTTCATTACTGGAGGTTTTGTGATTACTCGAAGAATGAGCGTCAATCCCAAAACGGGGTCTATGAACGTCGGGAGTATCGACTTGGCCAGCGTTAAAAGCTCGGACGACATCATCGCACGCATTCTGCAGCAGGCAGGACGCCCCCACGCTAAGCCGGACGCTGACGAGACAGCAACGGCGTTGCCAGCGCGTAGCGGCTCGGGAAACAATCACAGATGTTGGAACTGCGGTCGGCCCGGCCATCGAGAGAACGAATGCCGCGACAAGCAGAACGGAATCACCTACACGGATCAGCAGAAACAGGATAACTACGCCCGCACCATGCGTAATCGGAAACGCAACGGTGGCCCGGGATCGTCTTCATCAGACTCGGCAAATCTGGCTCGAGAGCACTCGCCGGATGATATCGCCTTTATGGCCATCGGGGAAGACCAGGAACTCACCCGCAAATCTTGGTTGCTTGATAGCGCCGCCAGCGTTCACATCACCAACGATAAATCCCTCTTCCACACGTATACGCCGCTTACCAGTCATAACGTCGTCGGAATCGAGCGGACACCCGGGACAAGGATCAGTCCAGTTACAGTTCAAAGTAGGAACCAGGCTCACCACGGTGACGCTTGCGCGCGTCCTCTACCTTCCCACATCCCAACACAACCTCCTATCACTCGGTAAACTCCATCGCGCAGGCTACGGCCTCGAATTTCCCTTCGGTTCGAACGAAGTGATCATCTCCAAGAACGGATCACGGCTAGCACACTGCCGAAATATCGGAGACGTTTACGCACTCGGCAATGTATCGCCAGTCCGCGGAACTCTCACAAACGACGAGGACGACTACCGTTACCAGCCAGCGGTACCCACGGACGCGACATCGGGCAAGGGGGAGCAGCCAATCCATCACGTACCACCCCCGGCGCGTTCTAACGCCCAACCACCCAGCTCTATCACACCGCCTATGAGCCCGCTTACACCGACTCCATCGCACGCCGCGACTCCGGAACACACGCCGCCGCCATTCAAGGCACCGCGCGACATAACTAGCAATATCTCGACAGACAACATCATTCTGGGACCACGCACACGGAAATACACGAAACCGGGATCATCATCCTTCGTCGCTACGACATCCACCTCCGCACCCGACATAGTAATGGCCGCCGTAATTCAACGCGCCACGCAGAAACCTCTCACGGAGGCATCGGTTCACCACTGCGCACCACCCGACACATCCGAACCATCACCAGCTCGCGTACAGCACAGGAAGCACGTACCGAGCTCGGCTTGACTCGCGTTCGAGGGGGAGTGTTGAAATTTGGGATCAATGGCAAACGCCGAGCCATCACCGAGCCCGACTTTGATGCGCCGACATCCCCGAACTCTCGAACATTCTGCCCGACTAATCTCACTCAGCTCTTATTCATCCAATTATTCAGCCACACTCCATCCTCTAGTAGAACTAACTAGAACATCTTCCTACACAGTATAAATACTTGTAATTTCTTCGTAGTTGAACATTGAATTCTGATTCTTTCACCCTCGCTTCTTTCAACATACAGTCAGTGCCGATGTATTAAATAAACTACGATAATACATACCTGCGTCGATACAGTCAGTGCCAAAGCCTGACTGTCACGACGCAGGGTCTATATATGGGGTGTGTGACACTCCCTGCTAACTACTTCCACCGCGTCCTATGTCGTCCTTCAACACTCCCCCTCGACAGGACGCGTCCTTCACTTCAATCCCAAAAGGCTGCAGAACTTCTGCACCTTCTCTCGACCCAGCCCTTTCGTCATCACGTCCGCGACCATGTCGGCGGTACCACAATGCTTGATATGAATGCTTTTCGCAGCGACAACGTCTCGGAGCCAGTAGAAACGCAAATCAAGGTGCTTAACGTGGCCGTGGTGATCCGGATTCTTCGCAACGGACATTGCTGACTGGTTGTCGATTAAGAGGGTCGATCCGTCGTCCCGCTTGTACCCCAGCTCCTCCAGCAAATTTTGCAACCATAGGATCTCCTGCCCCGCTGACACGGCCGCGACATATTCGGCTTCGGTTGTCACGGTCGAGAGAGTCACGAAAGGTTGCAGCCGGCTCGACCAGCTAATCGCACCGCCGCCCATCATGAGCACATAGCCTGAAGTCGATCGCCCGTTATCGAGGTTTCCACCGTGGTCGGCGTCGCTGAACGTGATGAAGAGCTCCCCCTGCTCCTGCGTATCCCCGCTGAAGGTGAGCTTCAGGTCTATCGTCCCTTTCAGGTAACGCAGCACGCGCTTCAGCGCGCACCAGTGTATCCAGCTGGGGTTTTTGGAAAAACGCGACAGAACACCGACGGCGTAGGCGATATCGGGGCGCGTCGCGATTGCCAGGTATGCGACGGCACCAAGGATCTGGAGGTATGGCACGTCTCTCATGCGCGCGATGTCGTCGGCTGATACGGGACAGTCTTTAGCGGAAAGGTTGACCTTGGAATCCATCGGAGAGGTTACGGTATTGCACTCGGACATGCCTGCGCGCTCGAGTACGTCCAAAATATACTGCTTTTGCGACATTGTCAATGTGCGTGATCCTCGTTCGCGCTCAATCTCGACACCGAGCAGCCAGCTCGTCGGACCGAGGTCACGCAGCTTGAAATGCTTGCTGAGCTCGTCGATGAACGCGCGCGCCTCCGCAGCGGTCTTCGCCGCTATCGTCATGTCGTCAATGAAGACTGGGACGATGACACGCGTCCCCGATTCGGCGGTGGCGTAGACCCAGACGCTGTGTTCACAGCGGACTCGCTCGTAGCCCATCGATGAAAGGACTTCGTGAAGTTTGAGATGCCACTGGTGGCCGGCTTGCTTCAATCCGTAGAGGGATTTGAGAAGCTTGAGAGGCTGACCGGCTGGGATGCGCGTGGATCCTTCGGGCAGCTCCATGTAGACGTCCTCGGATATGTCGCCGTAGAGGTAAGCCGACGAGATGTCGACGCTCCAGAGCTCGAGATCTTCGAGTGCGGCCAAGGCGAGAATGAAGCGCAGTGTCGCCCACTGGGGCGTTGGGGCAAAGGTTTCGGTGAAATCAAAGCCGGGGCGTTGCGCGTAGCCTTTCGCGACGAGCCGGGCTTTGTAGCGCTCCACCGAGCCATCGCCGTTGAGCTTGACTCGAAACACCCATCGGTTGCCTATCGCCTTTCGGCCGCGGGGCAGCTCTACCAGCTCGAAGACACCCATCTCCATGAGTGACTGCAGCTCCTGCATTGCCGCCGCGTGCCACTTCTCTGCTTCATCCTTCGGGTGATTCATTGCCTCTGCATATGTCTTTGGGCCGCCGATGGTGGCCGTTTCGTGAACGGTCTCGAAGGCGAGCTCAACTGCCTCGTCAATGCCCAGATAGCAGAAGTCGGCTTCTGCGGCGTGCGCGGTGTTGCCGGGCCACGCGCCGTGGAAGTTCCATGGTGCCTTTTGGTTCTGCTGGACGTTGCGGGTCCGTTGGCCACGTCCGAGACCTGGGGGCATGTTGTACAGGCCACCTTTTCCGGAATTGTCGAATTCCTGAGGTGCCAATGGCCGGGATGAAATCGGTGGCGCGGACGGCGGCTCGTCATCGGATGAGGGGAGATCTGTGAGGTCACTGAAAGGTGAGAGCGATGGTGAGGAGATTTCGGGAAGTAATGGCGAAGCGGGTGGATGATCAACTTGTGCTGGTTCCAAAGAATTTGGCGGTTTTCCGGTGTCAATGGCTAGCACTCCCCCTTGACGAGGTAAATCGTCGAATTCTGGAGGCGAGGCGGGTGCCTCTGTTTCTGTGTTGGGTGCATCAGCTCGGGCCACGGGCGGTGTCAGACCGAACGGATTGGCGAGCGGCCAGTGGTTTCCTGGGAATACGCGTTCGTCGAACGTCGCGTGTGACGAAATGACAATTCGCCGGCGCCGAGAGTCCCAGAACTGCCAGCCCTTTGTCCCAACAGGATATCCAATGAAGATCATCAGCTGCACCTTTGACTGGAGAGGTTTGCGCTTCTTCTTGGGGATGAGAACATACGCGAGGCAACCGAAAATGCGGAGGTGGCCGACCTCGGGCTTCCGGTTATTCCAGCCCTCGTGCGGGGTGGTGGATGGAGATAGTGAAGTTGGGAGGCGGTTGTAGCAGTAAGCCAACGCAGAAACGGCGTAATTCCACAAATAATCCGGCAACTTCGCCTCCTGGAGAAGGGCTGTTGCGCCTTCCTCGAGTGTGCGATTCGCTCGTTCAGCCACACCGTTCTGGTGGGGTTCTCCGGGCTCTGTTACCCGCAAGACCACCCCCGAATTCGTCAGTTCCAGCTTCAGCTCTGTACTGATATATTCGCCTCCGCCGTCATTTTGGAGAAAGGCCATTCGGTGCCCGGGATGTGTCGCTTCCGCGTGCTCCTTGTAAGCCCGAATCGCTGTACTGGCTTCACTCTTCTTTCGTAGGAAGGCCACGGCTTTCTCCTCAGTGCAGTCGTCGATGAAGGTTATCCAGTACTTGTGTCCCTCGCGGCTTTGGGTCGTGATTGGGCCTTTCAAGTGGGAATGGACGAGTTCCAGTGGTCGTGACGCGCGTGTCCGTGGTTCCCGAGAGACGTGTCGGTGTTGCTTGCCAGCTATGCACAGCTCGCAAATTGGGTCTGCGCGATCGCTTGACGAGATCTTCGCGCCTGTGACTAAACCATTTTGGATTGCAGTTCGGACACGGTCGACGTGAAGGTGGGCAAATCGGCGGTGCCATAGGGACTCATTGTAAGGCAGTGTGCTTTTCTGGCTTGCATAGTTGGCCCGGACGTCTGTTGGCGAGGCTGCAAATGCAGGTGCCGGCTCGATGACGGTTGCACGCAGAGTGGCCGAGTTGGTGCCGTATTTGGCGGACAGCGTCAAGTCGCCGCGTGTGAGGTCCATTCCTTCTCGGTCCGCTCGGATGACGAATCCCCTCGCGCGCACAAGAAACAAGGCAGAGAGTAGATTGGTTCGCAATGCAGGTACATGCAGGACTTCTGTTAACTCCACCTCTCGTCCGCTTTCGAGACGAAACCTCACAGACCCCTTCCCTTCCGCATAGACCACCGAGTCGTCAGCCAGGCGCACTGGAACCGTGCAGGGCTCGTACGATGTGAAGGATTGTCGGAAGCACGTCATATGACGGCTAGCGCCTGTGTCCACGATCCAGTCAAGCAGTGCACGGAATGACGAGGTGAGTCTACTTGCGACATTTGCACTCTCTTCCTTCGGCTTTCGCTTTCCAGCGGCCCGCTCCCTAGCCTTCTTCGCAGTGTTCTGCTTGGAGAAGCAGTTGTCCTCGACATGCCCGTCGCGACCGCAGAAGCTGCAGGTCTCAGTTTCGGATGTCGACGAGTGCGAGTGCGATGAGGATGAAGGCGGAGTCAGGGAGGGAGTGTATGACGAGGCGCGCATGGCGATGGTCAACGCGGCGGTCCCGCCTATGACGGGACGGTTGTCCTCGGTGTAGAAGGCGGTTCGTACGGCGTCGAGCGTCAGCTTTTGGACATTGTTCTGCATGAGGTTAGAGGCGATGCCTCCGGGGGATTCGGAGATGCCGCGGATGGCGGCGATGCATTGCAGCTCCTCGGCCAGCTGGTTGAGGGAAAGCGTATGGGGAAGGAACTCGCGCCACTCGGTGCCGAGCAGCGTGATGCGGGCGAGGAACTTCATGAGCGTTTCGTCCTCGTCGCGGGAGATGTCGAGCAGGTTGATGAGGGCAGTGAAGCGCGGCGCGGCGGTTTTGTCAGAAATATGAGCCAGGGATGGCGAAGGGCCGAGGTGCTCGGCAGGAACCACGAGCTGCGAGTGCAGGTGCAAGAGCACGGAAGGGGGCACAGCGGACGCAGAGGACAAAGATGTCGAAGGGGGTAGAGATTAGAACTACCGACAACAAGCTACATACCGGTATATAAGGTAGGTGATGTATCAAAGAAGCAAGATACAAGATGTGTATAGCTGTACTTGGACTGACGGGAACAATCATATACTGACACTCCCACCTTCACAAAGGAAGAGTACTCCGTGGATAGAGGGAAACAAACAAAGAAGGAGTGTGTGCAGGCTCCCACCAGACGGAACATACGAAAGGACGCAAAAGAACCAAAGCGTACCCAGAACCAAAGAAATCAGATCCAAATCTGAACCAAATCTTGGCTACAGTCTCCGTCACCAGGAGATCCAGAGGAGGGATACTAATATCCAGATTGTTGAGCAATCTCAACACCCCAACCAAGCCAGGTCGGCTTTCAACCACCACTAGGAATGCTGAAAAGCCGCCAAAGAGAGATGGGGCATTGTGAACGAGCTGGACTCTCATACAGCTCGGCAGAGGTGCACCAGTATAGCATGTGCCAATGCATGGTGGGGCCTGAGTTCTTGACTCAGGAAAACACCCAAAGGACTCCGGAGAGCATCAAGCGAGCTGCGGAGTGAAGAAAACATCCACAGGAATTGGATGGATCGGGGAGGACGAGTGTGGCCAGTCCTGTGTGATGCAGGAAGAACTGTGAGGTCCAGACAGAGCTTGTACAGAGCTCGGTGGATGACCCAGGCAATAATGGTGAATGGCAGCAAAGTTGTTGGTAGCCAGAAGGAGCAGTAGATGCTCCCACCCAATTGAATAACTCGGTGTGTCCGGAGACAGCCAAAACGGATGTGCAGAAGATCATTGCACATTTGAGAGTGCAGCTGCGCTCGAACCCAGAGCTGTAACGCGGCGCGGGAGCACACCAGTGAAGACGCGGATTTGGAGCGCGACGTGTGAAGAACAACACGAGGGCGCGAAGCTGCCAGTGTGGTGACATCGTGAGAATCAGCGCGGGAATGCGGAACTCCGTGTGCGGGAATTCGTGATAGCGACGAGCAGCGAAGGACATCGAGGAGATGGATGGATGGGTGTGTGCTGGGGTTGGCAGTACCAACGAAGGATGATACATCGAGCTGTGAGAAGCTCAAGATGTTGCTGATGCGTAGAGGATCGCGCCGATGATGAACAGGCACGAGTTGACAGTGGACGACAATCCAAATAGGCATTGTGTCGAGGTCGAGGGAGGTCTGCAAGGAACCCAGAGGAAGCAAGGGTAGCGGCAGGATTGGGTGGATTGGGAAAGAGAGCAAGGTGATAGAAGGTAAGGAGCGGAAGGCGATTAAAGCCAGGAGAGACTGAGTGTAGCAGCTCTCACAGCTACAGTCAGGCGCGAGGGCGCGGGGCCCATAACCTGTCAGAAATATGAGCCAGGGATGGCGAAGGGCCGAGGTGCTCGGCAGGAACCACGAGCTGCGAGTGCAGGTGCAAGAGCACGGAAGGGGGCACAGAGGACGCAGAGGACAAAGATGTCGAAGGGGGTAGAGATTAGAACTACCGACAACAAGCTACATACCGGTATATAAGGTAGGTGATGTATCAAAGAAGCAAGATACAAGATGTGTATAGCTGTACTTGGACTGACGGGAACAATCATATACTGACAGGTTTTAGCCTGGTGCAGCTCCTCGAGCGCGTCCCACATTTTCACCGGGTCGGCGCGGACGTTCTTGACGTGCTCCTGCTCGATGCAGAGCCACAGCATCCCGGCGGCCTGGTCCCGAAGGTCCTCCCAGTCGTCGTGAGCGGTGCGCTCCGCTGCCGTCGGATCCTCGGCGTCAGCGTACTCGGGTTAGATTTGGCGGCCCTGGACGGAGCGCCACAGTCGGTGTGTTTTGGCGGCGGCCTCGACGTTGAGCTTCCACGAACTGTAGTTGCTCGGAGAGCCACGGAGGTTTTCCCAAGTTTTCTTGGATGCGTCGAAGACCATGGTGTAGATGAGATGTGTGTGGTTTTCCGGTAGACTTCGGAGAGGAAAAAAAACGGGCTTGGCTAAGAACGTTATACCACGGGGCCCATAACCTGTTGTGAGCTGGAACGTTCTTGCCGGAACTGCGTCGATACAGTCAGTGCCGATGTAGTAAATAAACTACGATAATACATACCTGCGTCGATACAGTCAGTGCCAAAGCCTGACTGGCACGACGCAGGGTCTATATATGGGGTGTGTACATGTGACACTCCCTGCTAACTACTTCCACCGCGTCCTATGTCGTCCTTCAACAGGATCCGAGCTGAGTTTCTATGCTATATATTCTCCATCACCCTCGCTTTTCTCTCGATTGCCTGGTCTATCATTTGTGATCCCGTTCTGCGCATCCTTCTGTCGAGTTCTTGTTTCGTGTTCAAGACTGACCACAATTTTGAGAATATAGACACCGACGAGCGAAAAATCATACAGGTCATGTCCCCACTCACCCTCTCGGCAATTCCAACCACGATTCGGACTGCATTTCACGCGATCTCCATGCCCGTAAAACCTTTGGCACCCGGTAAGCCCCGCTTTCCTTTCCTCATGTCAAGTTTTGCTGTCTGTTCACTCATGTCCTTCGTGTTTCAGCGGGATTCCGAGGGCGAAATTCAAAGTTCCTCCCTCTGTGGAAGTGGTTGTCCCTCACCCGAACATGTTGATGTTCGTTGACGAGGCTGCCAAAAATGATCGTACGACGGGGCGGGCAAAAGGATGGTCTCTGAGGGGAAGGCGGTGTGTCCAGCGTAGGGCATTTGTCCGCGGGAAACGATTCTCCATTCTACCGGTGCTCACGCTGGACGGCATCATCGCACATGATGTGATTGAAGGCTCGGTGAACACGGAGCGTTTTCTAGGCTTTCTCGAGGAGCATGTCGTTCGTGTTTCCATCTCTGCACTCTTCCATATTGCTGATGAACGATAGATTCCCTTGACCAACCCTTACCCAGGACCGCACAGCGTCCTGGTTCTTGATAATTGCAGCATCCATCATGCCGAAGAAATCCGCGCGCTCGTTGAAGATCAAGCCCGTGCGTGGTTTATAGTGCTGGCCAAAAATACGATACGGATGAATATATTTTGAATATATTCACTCAAATACGGATACGATACGGGCTCAGGCCGCCCTTCAGAATATGAATACGGCTGAATACGATACGATACAATATGAATACAATACGATATGGGGTCCAGCATATTCAGATATATTTGAATACTGAATGTTCAAATTTGAACCCCCTATCCAGAATGCTGAGATGGGTCTCGGCCGAAATTGTTCCAGCGCGCATCGGACTAGGGTCCTGCAGCTCATATACCGCAAATCTGATTCCAAAAAGAGCATGGCCATGGCCCTGCAGGCCAAATCGGTAGCATTACCTCCCGCCGCTGAGAAAGGTGAAGTTGAACTTTACTTCAGCACTATCTCCCCCGTTGCACTTATATTGCACCGGACTTTGATGACCCGTTGTGGTGGTTGAAGGTGAGACTCAACTTCTCCAGGAATACTGCCGCACGTTGGAATATATGGGCCATGTCGCGCAGGATATTTTGGCAATCCTGGTATAAGCATCTCCGACGGTCAAGGGACTGTTCTCGAGGGTCAAGCACATGTTGTCTGACACTCGCTCCTCAATGACCGCGGAGAAGGCTTTGGTGGACATCGTCGCGAAGGAGTGGTTGAAGTGTGGGCTGGCCAAGGGCATACATTATACGGACATTATCCAGATTCACACAAAGTTGAATATATTCAAAATATATTCAAAATATATTCATATTCAACGCAAAAAATATGAATACGATACGATACAAATACGATACGGGTCCCTGCGGGTGAATACGATACGGATATGAATACGATACGCGATTTGCCGTATCGTATTCGTATTTGGCCAGCACTAGCACTGGTTTATCTCTGATTCCATTCACAATCTGACCTCAAGTAGTCTGCAAACTTATATTTCTTCCTCCATATTCTCCGGACTTCAACCCGATTGAACAAGCATTTTCATCTATCAAAGCATTCCTGCGCCGCCATTGGAAGGATACGTGTCTGAGTTTGATCGACCGTGCATGCCACAATATTACTCCGGACAAGGCATGGGGTTACTTCAAGGCTTCGGGATATGTCGTATGAGCGTCGCAAGTTGTATTTTCACTTTACTTACTTGAACGGTGTCCTCTTTCGAATATGTTTGGTGTTTGTATGTTTCTTCTCTCGTGTGATAGGCGACTTGTAGTATGAACATTATGGTATTCTGTTTTCATCCACCATGCCCGCAACTGTTCCTTGTCCTCGTTGTTCTACAGACAAGATATTCAGTCGGCCGTCCAGTTCAACATGATCACACCTTTGGGCGGGTAAATTCAGTATTCATGCGGCAACATAGAATCAACAGCATTCATAAAATAGGGGGAGGACTTACAAGCCACAAACGTTCAACGCAGCTTGCAAGTCGGCGTAGAAGTCGGGGTAGAATGTGAGTGGGTTCGATAGGGTTGCGTTCAGGGTCCCCAGCATGCAGGGAGTACAAAGCTCGTTGGTTGGGTAGCCCAGGATACCTTGAGCGGGCGTGGGACCAAACGAGGACAGGACCTCGTTGCAAAATTTGCTCGTGGTCCTGGAGGGCAGTGGGTGTCAAGCAGATAATAAAGAGCAGTGAAAACGCACGTATTCTGACGGCTCTGCACCGCATACGGTCCCGAGATGATATCGACAGCCAGCGTTGCTGCAAGGATAATTTATTTAGCGTCAATGGCACCGTGCCCTCAAAAGTTCAAAATTGATTCGAAGGACGCACGAGCATATGAGACGTCATTTGGTCCAAGAATTTGGTATGTTCCACAGGCGGAGACAACACCGGCGCGGTAAGGACTCAAGCCGTTCGTGCAGTCGGTTGTGCAAATTGCAGCTAACGAAGGCGCGTCGAAGAACGGATCAGATCTACGTCGTGGGGAATATTCAGCTAATAAACATGCTTCTAGTTTAGTCGGACGTACCCAAGCAATTCAATGGTATCATTACAGGCCACACTGGCCGTCCGCACAGGCCGCAGGTGGAGCCGGATCAAAGGGCAGCAAGTCTGAGGTGTAGATCTGGAAGCTAACGGTGTCTGCTGAAGCGAGAGCCGCGACTGCTACACTGGCAGAGGTCGAAGGGAGCAAAGAGGAGGATCCAGATGTCAGAAATATGAGCCAGGGATGGCGAAGGGCCGAGGTGCTCGGCAGGAACCACGAGCTGCGAGTGCAGGTGCAAGAGCACGGAAGGGGGCACAGAGGACGCAGAGGACAAAGATGTCGAAGGGGGTAGAGATTAGAACTGCCGACAACAAGCTACATACCGGTATTTAAGATAGCTGATGTATCAAAGAAGCAAGATACAAGAGATGTATATAGCTGTACTTGGACTGACGGGAACAATCATATACTGACACCAGACGCCGACGCAAGTACCGAGTTGGTTGGAAGAAAGGTGGCGGAGACTGCTGCGAGGGAAGTCGGCGATGAACTGGATGCCACCGCCGCTAAGTCTTGGATACGCTGAGACTGAGCGGCCTTGTGTACAGCGATCTGTGTCCGTTGGAATAAGCAATCCAGAGCAACACTCGAGACCTACATTCACTCCATGGATTTTGGCGTGAAAAGAGTCTGCAGCATAGCAGAGGAACGCGGGGCAGAGACCAAGTAGTAAACCGAGTGGAGACCGCATGGTAAAGAAGCGGGGGGAGGCAATGGGAGGTTAGTTCGCCGGGCAATGCAAGGACTTGTGGGTGGAGGTGGCATTGAGGTGGCATCGGGGTAAGGACGCTAGTGTTGTCAATTGGTTGTCAAAGTTCGGTCCGGTTCGAACCTGAACTGAACCGAACTGAACACGAAGTTCAGGTTCAGGTTCAGGATTTTTTTTGGATGGTTGAACCGAACGGAACTTCGAACCGATTTTCGGTCTGTGAACCCAATTTTCTCGAATTTCTGGGTGATTCTGGGCACATTTGACGGCCCACAGCTCTCGAAAAATCCTCCAAACTACATAGGAGTGGTGTGAGGATTCTATTGACCTTCTTTTATAACTCCCCTTGCTCAACCCCCGGCAACCCCGCCATTCCGAGGGTGATGGCGCAGACCGATTAAACCCGACGATGCCGACGAGGGAAACCCTCGGCAATCTGAGGCCGTTTCCAGCGATTTGAAACCCTTGGAATGACCGATTTTTCTTAAACGGTTCAAACGGTTTAAAAACTGTTTAAAACGGAAACGGTTGGAGCCTTAGATGCCTCCCTCCTCGCACTGGAGACGGGAGAGTTGACGGCGGAGCAGAACAACCGTGATAACGCCTTTCGGCTGATAAGTGTCGGCCAGGGTACTCCACGCTGCCGAAGATGTGGTGGCGTCTGTAACGTAGACGAGGGGATCGTCCGAGACGCGGAGTCGAATTTGGGAGAGGGCCTGCCGGTCCTTCCGTACCCATTCGGCGATAACTCGGGCCTGTGTGCCCTGCGGGTCAACGACGGCACCGTCGGCGTTGAGTGTGTGCTGCGGCCGCGGGATGATGCCGGTGACATAGTCGATGAGACCTTGGTCGGTCAGGATGTCTGTCATCTTGACAGCCCATGTGGGATAATTCTCCTCGCCAAGGAGATGCTGGATGTGGTACGCGGACATCGCGTGCGGCGGGGTGATGAACGAAGACATGGGGAATATCGTGTGAGGCGGTGGCTACTGTGTGAAGTGCGTGTGCGAGAGGCTTCGAGTGCGCGTCGCGACGTGGGAAGTGTGAGAGGCTTAGAGTGCGCGTCGCTACGTGGGGATGCGAGAGTGTGCGATAGGCGTGGAGTGTGCGTCGCGTGCGGGGATGCGAGAGGCGTGTAGTGAGCTTCGCGGGCGAGAGTGCGAGAGGCGTCGAGTGTGCGTCGCAGCTGCTGATCCGAAGTCGGAGTCGGAGTAGACCTGTTTGGGCGGGTAGGGCCGAGCGCGCAAGAGTGCGGCGAGATGCGAGGTGAGGTTACAGGAGAAGATCAGTTACGGCCGGGGCCCATGACCTGTTGAGATGAGAGGTTTGATGTGAGGACTCGAGGTATGAAACCTGAATGATAGAATGAATATTGGGAGGCTACTTTACAGAGCTTATATACTGTAGAGAATAGTATCTAGAATGTACTACTAGCAGAAGGAATAGATGAAAGCTGAGTAAGAGCTGAATAAGTAGAGTCGGGCAGAACATCGGCGATGCTCGGCGAAAGGTTGAACCGTGGGAAATACCAAAATAACAACAGAACATGGTTCCCCCAAGAAGTTAGATTATTGCGCAAGGTCAAACTGCCATTTACCTAATAGCATTTTCTACCTCAGCGGCGGTCTTGATGGTTCTGTCGCTGCAATTGAACCGTGGGAAACATTTCGGGCATCTCGGCGTTGCCCGCGCCCTCGGCGCAGCGAGCTACCCTTTACCGAACCATCTGACGAAGTATTGCTGGGCTGTTCCTAATGCGGTAGGCAATAAGCTTCCTCTGCTAGCCGACGAGCTTACCCGACATCCAACGAACATTCACATCTAACGATCCGACGAAGTACGCGGGGGCTCCAGTCAGGCTGATTGTAGATTCACTCTCAATATAGGCCCACAAATCTACGTCCATTAAACTACATAAATACAACTGTATACTACGGCGGGGCCCTCCGCGTCGTCGCACCGTCCGGAGGGGGGGGGTTATACCTACAGACAAGTCAGTAAGTGAACTAAGGGGAGTGAGACGAACACAAGATTTCGAGGGCGAGTCTTCTAATTTCTAGATCAGCCAAGTCAGAGCGGTAGGGATAAGTGGATTGGGAAAATACCCACATTGGCCGTGAAGAGCCTCGACCGAACAGGGACGGGTAAGTTTTGGGGCAGTCATATAGTAGAACTCAAAGCTTACCTTGGTTGAAATGTGGCGGTCACTGACTGGCAAGGGTGTCCGAACACGCGTGGATAGCGCGCAGGATGCCACTGGTCGGAGTCCGATGGCGGCAAAGTGATGAGTCGGCAGTAAATCTGGGAGAAGCGCGACTCATCACGTTCGACTCGAGTCGGGGCACAGGGGAATTGAACATGGGAATCGAACCTGAATTCGGACAAGTCAGAGTTTGGATGGAGACGGACTTGAACAGCCGAGGCTGGAAAACGATACCTATGGCCGCCAGTAAGTTCGGGAGGAAACATCCAAGTCGAAATGAATGCTACCGTGATTTGACTGCGGGTCAAAATGAAGCGGGCGCGGAGGTGGTGGAGGTAGAGCGTCACGGGAAAGAAGTGAAGGAGCTCCGGCACCAAATGTGCTGTCAAGTCAGTGCGATCTCAACTCGAGGCGGAGCGGGACGTACATTCGGCCTCGGGTTCCAGCGTTGATTGTAAGTGCGCGTACCTAAGTGTAGCGCCCGACGGCGGATTAGCATCGGTAAATGGGTGCAGACCTTGCGAACTTACCTCGCACTAAACTCGCGAAAGCGTCGAACGCGCCTAATGACGAGCTGGAGTCACGGAATGATAGGCGGGAGTCGACAAATAGATCCACGACGCACGAGTGAGTATGTACCCCCGAGCCCCAGCCAAGTCCAACTGCGATGAAAATAGATGTGCGGCCATTTTGCGAAGCACCAGAGTGTTCGGCCAACGCTCCAAGGTCAGCAGGGTAGGTATAGGTTGAAGGGAAAGACGCGCCGTTACTTGGTCAATACATTCACAGATTGGGGCGCTGGAGAAAACCGGCACAAGTGAGCTCGAATAATTAGGTAGAACTCGAAGCTTACCTGATGACACCAGCTCGTCCGCGCACCGGGAACCAGCCCCAGCACGACCGCCGTCTGGTCCTACACCCAATCGGAGTGTCCAGTGCAGTCTGAAGCCCTGGACATCGGATGAAAATGTAGCAGATGAGCAGAGTGTGAAGCGTCCCTGCATTGAAATCCAACCCGAATCGGCGCCGTGTACCGGACGAGACAAGAGCGCCTGGGACTGTGATAAACTCGAAACCATGGGTCAGGGAGAAACACATACATCCCTGTGGAATAACGAATGTCCGGGGGAAAAGGTTTGACGGGCACGGAGGATATGGGAAATGTTAGCGTCGGCGAGGAGATTTGGATTGACACACACACTAGATTCGACTCGACGTGAACTTCATACCGTCTCGTACGTGCAAGGAAGCTCTGTTGGGCATAAGGACGATGAGACAGGAGAATAAATTCAAGCCCGCACCAAACTCAATTTAGCGCCACCCAAACTCCCTTGAAAACATTGTATCGACAAGGAGCGTGACACGCGAGAGAAAGCCCTTCAGTCCCAGTATCGGTGAGCGTGCGTCGATGTTGACGTGCGGGAGCGTCATCGCGGTGGCCAATCCCGTGCAGCGAGTGCAGTGTAGAGCAATGGTCATGAGCGCAGAGGGTGTGGGGCCGGCCATCCGAGGTGGGGACGATGGATGGGCACGAGGTGAAAGTGGACTGGATGGTTGCGAAGCGGGGAACGAGACGCAGCCCACGCGCATATTCCAGCCCTTCGAGCGCGTGGAGGTGGTAGATTCAAGAGTGGAGGGGGAGACAATGGAGATCAGGACTGTACAAGAGGAGAGGGAAGTGGAAGGCGGTCTTGAGGTATCGTGCAACTAAGACCGTATGTTCGGCGGTGAGGAGGGACGAGGTGCGCAGAGGATGGATGAGGTGGGAAGTTGCGGTAGGTGTCGGATGCAAGGATGGAGTGTAGATGAAGGGTTACGGGCGTATTAATGGACGATAAAGGAGGAAGGAAAGGCGCAGAGGACTCACACCTCGGGTATGACGATCGTCGTCCAGCATGTCCAGCTTCCACCAGGCTAAACTAAACGTCCATCTAGACCACGAATGCACGGATGGGACGTTACTTTGTGATCAGTCTGCCCAGAAGCGCCTGCACGTTCCGCACTCACTTGACGTCGGCAGTTTGAGTGAATTTCGCAAGTCCGGGCTGTTCAAACGGCTTAGGAGGCTGCTATATATGTTATGCATGGTATTTGAGTTGTCCTGTAGCGCGGTGGAGGCTTCGGTAGCGTCGTGGGCGTCCTTGTTGGTGGAAAAGGGAAAATTTGCGTATTTTGCCGTTTACCCGGGATTGAGGGCATAGAATGCGCCGAAATCGGGCCCAGAGCGCGTCGGGGGATGTTGTTTCCAAGTTGGAATTGAATTGGGGGCAGGGAGCGCGCAGACAGAGTCAAGGAGGGCACGATGGTGATGGCGGGAGGAGAAAACGCGAGGCGTCACGCGTGACCAGTGCGTTCCAAACACCCACAAACCTTGCCGTTGCTGCGACCGGCACACGAAGTGAATGCAGTACCGAGTTGGCTTGTGCCAGAGAATCCAGCCTGCGTGAAATCCTTCGAACCAGCAGCATCAACAACCGATTGGTCGCACAAAGTGGTCGAACATCGAACTTGGGTTGAAATTGTAACTTGAACATGAACTCGAATCCGGACGAATTTTCTTTGAGTCAGAATACACTGAGAACGCCGGGAAAAAAAGGAGATGAACTGGTGAGATGAGATGCACTAGGAAGAATTGTCACTATAGCCCCAGTACATATGAAACCTCCTGTTGGTTAGGGTAGCCTCAACGTTGCATTTACCGGATCAGTACGAGAAGAGTCCAATTACACGGGGGGTTTTGTGTTGAACGAGTGAAGCGAGGACAACTAAGAAGACAAGAATGATTATTTGGGTGAGCTTTGCGAGCCCTTATATACATACAGGAAATAATCTAGAATGTTCTACTAACTACTTGTTGAGTCGCTGGGAGAATATTATGGAAGGTTCAGGTATATTCTCAACACTCCCCCTCGACTCAACCAGAGTGCGACATAATTCGGTTGCGTAAATCTTCGAATAGAGGTCGCGGAAGAGCCTTCGTAAATATGTCGGCTAAGTTGTCCTTGGAGGCGCAGTGGTTGAGTTGTACCTCGTTAGAGGCAACTCGCTCTCGAACAAAATGATACCTGATGTCTATATGCTTCGAACGAGCGTGGAACATCACGCTCTCAGCAAACATCATCGCGGCGTTGTTATCCACGTTGATTTGGATCGGGCCGCTGGTTTGAACACCGAGTTCAGAGCTAAGTTCGCGCAACCAAATAGCCTCGCAAGTAGAAGCAGCGAGGGCCATAAATTCGGCCTCCATGGTTGAAAGGGCAACCGTGGGCTGTTTGCGAGAACTCCACGACACAGGACCATTCGCAAAGCGAGAGAGGTAGCCAGAGATTGAACGACGATCAATCAGACTGGCGCCCCAGTCAGCGTCGGAGAACATATCAAAATCTCCGTCGCGTTGGAAGGATATGCCAAGTTGTGTCGTGCCGCGTAGGTAGCGAAAGGTGCGCTTGAGTGCGGACATGTGCTCGGGGGCTGGGCGCTGAGAAAATTGGGAGAGGTGCTGAACAGCGAAAGCAAGGTCGGGCCGGGTAGCGACAGCGAGATACATGAGTTTTCCAACTCCAGAGAGGTACTCGTGTCGCAGTTCGTCGTTCACGATGCGAGGATCACCGAGATCAGGTAATGTGAGCTTCACATTGGGGTCCAGTGGCGTAGAAATGGGGTTGGACTGGGCCATGCCAACAGAATCAAGGACACGACCGGCATAAGCCGACTGCGTGAGGCGAATTGAACCGTCGGCGGCGTGAGTGATTTCCATGCCGAGAATATTGCTGAGTTCTCCCAAGTCGGTGACTTTGAACTTGGAAGCAAGCTCCCCCTTAACCCGGGCAAGCTCAGCGTCGGTGCGAGCGAAGAGAGTCATGTCATCGACATGAACAGCGACGATGGTCGGAGAGGAAGTGGGCGTGTCGCGGCGAAGATACACACATTGATCAGAAATCAACCGTGAGAATCCGAGCTGTTTGAACGCGGCATCCAGGGTGTGGTTCCAATTGTGGCCGGATTGGCGCAGACCATACAGCGACAGCTTCAGGCGGCAAACGCGGCCGGTGCCATCATCGTAGCCCTCGGGTTGTTGCATGAAAACAGTCTCCTGGAGAGGACTGTTGAGGTAAGCACCAACAACGTCCATGCCGTGGACTTTAAGGTTATAGCGTGCGGCGAGGGCGATGAGGAAACGGAAGGTTTCGAGGCGAATGGTGGGGGCGAAGGTCTCGTTGAAGTCTATGCCAAAAATTTGGGAGAAACCCTTCACGACGAGACGAGCCTTGAATCTAATAACTTTACCGTGGCCGTCGCGCTTGAGTCGGTAAACCCAACGGCACTGAATCGCCTTGCGGCCATTCGGCAGGTCTACGAGCTCCCAGGTGCCGAGCTGAGTATGCTGGGCAATCTCGGCATCCATGGCAGTCTGCCAATGCGGCCAGTCGGGTCGACTGCGTGCTTCCTTGACAGACTTGGGATCGTCGTCAAGAGCAGCGGCTTCGGCGGCGGCAAATGCGAAATCAGCCTTAGCGCGGCGAGTGCGCTTACCCTGGATAATATTTTCGGGTGAAATTGCACTGCTGATGTCGCGAGGTGCCTTGGGTGAAGGCGGCGGCGAGGGAGATGGCGAGTTCAGCGGTGTTAAAGTTGATGTGGTTGAAATTGGGCCCTGCGCGCGCGGCGGTTCAACAATCGGTGTCGGCGCTGCGTCGGGCAAAATAACCGAATCTGGCTGGACTTGAGTAGGAGGCTCAACATTCTCCCCCTCAGCCAGAGAAGGGAATGGAGCTGGGACGACATAATCGCCGTCGATGGTATCTGGGTCCTGGAAAATTACATTCCGGGAGTGCTGAACCATGTTGAGGCCGGGGTTGTAGTAACGGAAGGAACGACCGTGTTCCCACAGTCCCACGAAGCGATACTGGCGAGCCTTGGCCATGAACTTGTGGACTTTGCCGTCCTGTCGGAGTACCCAAATTTTCGCGCCAAATTCGTGTACATTGGAAATGTCAGGCTTGCGATGGGTAAAGGCCTCCTCTGGTGTAATGTCGTCGTTGAGCGCGGCCGTGGGGCATCGATTCTTGAGGTAAAAAGCGTAGTTTACGGCCTCGGGCCATAAAGACCACGGGAGACCGGCACTGATAAGCATAGTGCGTGCGCTCGACGATGGTCCGGTTGAGACGTTCCGCAACGCCGTTCTGGGCCGAGGAATGAGGAGCGGTGAGCTCCCACTCAATTCCTTGGCTACTGAGCCAGTCAAGGGTTTCTTGGTTGACGTATTCCTTCCCGTTGTCAAAACGGAAGCAACGAGGCTTGCGGCCGGTCTGGGTTTCGATAAATGCGACGTAGTCCTTGATTTTCTCGAGGACATCTGGACCTTTCTTGGTTTTGAGGAAACGGGGGCGGCTACGAGCGGTGTGAGCATCAGTAAATGAAATAAAATAGTTCTCCCCGCCGCGTCCTCGAATGCGAGCTTTACCCCATAGATCGGTGTAAGTCATATCACCGATCTTGTCATATGTGCGCTGAGCTTCCTTGGGGAACGGCTGGACGTGCGCCTTGCCTTGAATGCAGGCTTGGCATTGATGTTCGCGCTCTCGGGTATCGACCTTCATGCCTTTGACCATATTCTTGGCATGAAGTTTGCGGATGTCGGGATAATTGAGGTGGCCGAGTGCGCGGTGCCATTCGTCCCAGGAGCGCGCGGGGAAGGCGTAGGTAGGGGGGCAAGAGGAGGGGGTGGTTGATGCGATGCGGAGTTTGTAAAGCCGCGAGACTTTGTCGCCAACAGCGAGTAGGGTGCCGTTGCGTGTCGAACGGATTTCGACGATATCCCCAGTGAACACGGCGCGGTAACCTGCGTCAGTGAGGCGGGCAACAGAGATCAGATTGCAAGGTGCAGTGGGGCAGTGTAAGACATCGCGCATCACACATGCGCGGGATTTGAGCCCAACTGCGAAGGAAAGTGGAACGGTGCCGCGGCCGAGGCCGGCGCTATCACCAATTCCGATGATTTTGTGGCCGGGGGTCTCGGTATACTGGGTGAAATCAGATTTATTGCGGACTATGGACCTACTACAGCCAGAGTCCAAAAGCCAATCATCTGGCTGAAGTCCATGCGAGGCGGCGGGCTCGCGCGCTAGAAAACCAAAATCTTCGTCGTCGGATGAATTATCGACGGCGACGTGGGCGCGGGATTTGCCTTTGCCCTGGCGGCCTCGGCGGTGGAATTTGGAAGGGGCGCGGTTGGAGTTTGACGCGTCGTCGCGAGAATTGTCGCGGGAATTATTCTGCTGCTGCTGATCGTGTTTGCTAGCGTAATGTCCGAAGCGACCGCATTTGAAACACTTCGCCTTGGACATGTCGACGGCTGGCAGCGCGGTGGTGGGATCAGCAGGAGTGCGGGCGCGACGGCGGGCGTCCTCGGCGAGAATTCGGGATATAAGTTTGGTGGAGTCCTTAGCGACGTCGTCAGCGATGGCCGAAACGAAGGAGCCCCATGACTCCGGCAAGGACTCAAGCAGCGTGTAGGCGAATTCGTCGTCCGGGATTGGGCGGCCGAGTGGGGCGAGATCAGACTCGTAAGAGCGCATCACTCGGATGTGCTCCTCGACGTCCCCATCCTCGGGGCAAGTGGTGCGATGGAATTTCCGGCGGGTAAGTGTGATTCCGATGGCGCCCTTAGCTTCATACATGTTGGACAGAGCAGTCCAGGCCTCCTTTGCAGTTTTGGCTTGGGAGACATAGACCAAGACGTTGTCGGCAACACGGAGCACGATAGTGGAGAGCGCCTTGCGATCGGCGGTCTTCCAGGTAGCGAGGGCGGCGGTGTCGGTGTCGGGAGGCGGGGTGACAGTCTCGGCAACAAACTTGTCGTAGCCGAGGTCGGTCAGAATATGTGCCATCCTAACCTTCCAGACGCCGAAATTCTATCGATATTCAGCACGGGTACGTTATCAGAACGTCAGGTTGAGAGGCCGACACACCGAACGACACCCTGTTCCACTATGTCTAAAGGCTGCGGTGGCCAGATGGATTCCGGACACGCTACCTTTTGGGCTGCTCATATTCCTAAGGATGAAGGTATTAATCCACTAAGGGACCTAAGAAAGGGATGGATTTGCGTAGGACGTGCAAGGTCGAAGAGCTTTGCCTAGTTGACAATCCGAGGAGCGCGCACGTACCGTGATTCACCCCTGGATGGTCCTGAACCTGCTAACTTATACTTAATAATCCAAAGTTAGCAATGGACATTGACAACTGCAGATTCAGGACGTGCTCTTTGCACGCATCAAGGCCAGCGAGACATTGAGGACGGCGCGTGGGGTTCATAAGAAGTGGATCGAGCTCGAGGAAATGACTACTTACCTCCATTGAAATCACGCCTTGTCCATCCCGATTTGCGCTGAAAGATTCAGTTGAACGACGGCCGAATGCCTGCCTCGCGGAATGGTCAATATCAAGGAGAAATTCAGCAATGCAGGGAAAGAACGTCGCAGTCCATGCATATCGATCGAAGGAGCCTCTGAGTAGTCCTGAGCTACTTGGGTTTGATGACCCAGTGGTTAGGTGGATCTACATGACGACGACGACGTGGACGCACCTCAACTCAGATATATGTTCCTTCAGTCCGCAAGAGAGGTTCAAGACTCTATCAAGCAATCACAGTGAAGCTCAGTATATAGTTCGCAGATGAACGAGACGAACCTACCATGTTTGGGGCGCAGCTCTGTTCAGTTGTCGATGTGGATGACACGGCATCTGTCGGCGTCGGAACGAGCGGAGAAAGAGAGGGTCCAACCCAAACTCGGAGAGCAATGTCAGCTGCATGGTCGGGACAGATCAAACAACGATCGCAATTGACCTTCCTAACATTTCTTAAATTCGAGGGCGGTTTCTGCGCGGCGTCCACTCTCAAATGTTCTACGCAAGTCTCGCTGCTGAAGTGAGTCTATGCAAAGGTGGTTTCAACGACGGGGAGAGTTCTTGAACCGAGAAGAACTTGAAGGAGTCCCCGCACCTGCAGGTTGGTCTGGTGGCGAAGATGAACAAGAATGCCGGTGTGGTTCCGACTAAGTGCGTCGCAGAGTAGATGGTTAACGGCGGGTATGGGATTCAAGAGTCCCGGCGGTCCGCTTTCCCAAATTCCTTGCTCCCTTGCTCCCAGTCTCCCAGATTTGGACCCAGATCGTTATGAGCCCAGACCATCTGGTCGCAACCAGTTAGAGCTCATCGAGAGCGCCGTCAAATGTGGCCGCAACCAGCTATAAGATCCAGCCTATATTGGAAGTTCGTGTTGGTGGTTTGATAAATAGCCGCGTGGAGGCCGTGTACGATTACACACAGTCCTGGGGAGCCTAAGGTCGCTGCGCGGGAACTTGTTACTTAGTACCAGCGGGGCTTTTAGGCCAGGGTGGCCCGTGGGGGATTATATGGGGAGGGATGCAAGACTTGTGTGGTTTAAGAAGGATGGGAGAGTTTGTGCCGTCCTCGTCAAGCAGAGGAGCCTCGAGTCGCGGTGGGGTGACGGTCGGAAGCAAAATTCTGACGGCCATGATTGGCAGCGCCAGCCGACGCAAACAACACCATCCCGAGTGCTTCTGTCCCCCTCCGATTGGTCAGGGGAAGTATAGGGAGCCATTGGTGTATTTGCATCAGAAAGCACTCAGGCTGAGTGTTTTGGACTCAAGTGTGTGGTTTCTCACTCAAACCAAGTGTGTTCAACTCAACTGTAAATTCACCCGCTCAAGCCGAGTGACCCGAAAATCAATCAGGTCCGGATCACTCAGGCCGATTGATGGATTTGCGTCCTGATTGACCTGTCAATCAGGATGATTGAACATCCTTCCCACAGTGAATGGTCGCGTGCCCGAGAGGCGTTTGCCAACGTCGTCCACGGGAAGGAGTCATGAGACGGCGCGCCTCGATGGCGCGTCAAGGTACTGCGCGTCAACAAAGAGAGACGGCCTCAGGCTACACGTGCAAATGATGGCAGATACGCGACGCAATCACCATCACTTACCCATCTCGTCTCGCATACTCGGCGGCATATGAAGTTCAGAGTCAGTGGTCATTTTACTTATGGGAGTCTTCAACTGCGCCCAGAATATGAAATGAAAAGACAATACTGCTGTACTCGGACCAAAAGACAGCGGAGTAGATGTTAATATTCACATTTAAACATCAGAAAGCATTCAAAGTCACTCCTGTCAGCACTATACGCGTTAAAAACCCGAAAAAAACTCGATGCGGTGGGTCGTTAATTAGCTTGAGGTGGTTTGTTGATCGTGGCACGTGAGGTCCTAAAAGGGAAGCTTCCATAACAAGGCGACCTAACGGTAACTTAACGAGGGCGCGGTAACTAATAGACTACCCTAACCCGCACCACGGGCGGCCAGAACCATGGCGTAAAAACTGGCTAAAAACCTAGCTAGAACCTGAAATACTGTATTATTTCAATCAATTCGACACGACCTAGGTCATTTTTCGAAAAAATAAAATCCTATAAATCGAGAAAAAATTATTTCCGCAATAAAAAGGGTCCCGCGTGACACGTGACTGTCGATTTGATTGAAATAGTCAAGAAATAGTACAGTACACATAAGATACATTCCCCACTGCCCACAGCAAACCCTGAGCACGAAATGCGTCACGGATGAACCCCGACGAAACCAGATACCTTAGTGACGAAGCGTGACGTGACACTCGACTTTACACTGGCTTCTTGCTGGCTTCCCCCGAAGGTCTGCCGCCCCCTGACGAGAGCCCCCAGCGGCACAAGGCCCAGCGTAAGAGTTACTACGGAGTCGCGATCAAAAGTGGGAAATAGAGAATAGAAAATAGAATTCGGTGATGCAGCCCGATTGGGATGGCGGCCCGCAACTGCCGAGGATTATCGCGCCGATCATCTTGAGCTGCTTTAACGTGCACCCTGCGATGCCTGCGCCAGTTCGCAACCCACAGGACCGTGTGCGCTGGGTGGTGACTGTCATAGCTTCCCTCATGCAGTATCTTGTGCTGGGGGTGGCTCTCTACATCACCCCGCAGTATGTAAAGACAGACATGCACACCTCCGCGCTTTCTGGTCGGGCATGGCTGGATGAGCTTCTCTCTCCGGAGGGGCATCCAGACAGGATATACATTGCCATGGGCATGCGCCGCCACGTCTTTCTTGCCCTGGTCTTCCAGATTCGAGCCCTTGGATATATGGAAGCCCAAAATGCACACCTCCTCCTCGACGAGTCACTGGCAATTTTCCTGTACACTTGTGTTACTGGACTGGCTATAGACCATGTGGCAGAGAGGTTTCAGCACTCCCACACCACAATTGCGGAGTAGGAATATTTTTATTGCTTGACTTCGACGCTAATGTGTTTACAGGCACTTCCGAAAGATCCTCGACATCTTTTGTGGCGGCGAATTTTACAACAGATATGTGCGCCTCCCAGCTGCTGGGGATCCAGTCCCGGAGGCCATCCGCACCAATCCAAAATGGTGGCCCTACTTCCGCAACGTCTTGGGCGCCATCGACGGAACACACATAAATTGTTCACCTTCGGAGGAGCAGCTTCATACAGCTCGAAACCGGAAGGGTGGAGTCACCCAGAACTGCCTTGCAGCTGTCTCCTTCGACATGCACTTCCTGTTCTTTGTCAGTGGCTGGGACGGCTGCTCGGCAGATGCCTCTATGTACAACCACGCGCGCCTTGCAGGTTTCACAATCCCGCCAGGAAAAACCTACCTCGCCGATGCAGGGTTCGGGATCTGCGACGCGCTTCTCATCCCCTACCGCAGTACTCGATATCATCTGGCAGAATGGGCCCGTGCAGCCCAACGGTGACTCGCCTCAACTCACACCCGTGGTTTGAGAATCTGACGACTTTGCAGGCCACGGACTTACAAGGAACTTTACAACCTACGCCATGCGTCTGCGCGCAATGTTGTTGAGCGCATTTTTGGGGTAGTCAAGCATCGTTGGACGATCTTGACCCGCGCACCTCATTATGACATGCGCACGCAGTCAAAGATTCCTTCTGCTCTCATCGCCTTGCACAACTTCATTCTGGACCACGACGAAACAGATCTCGACCGGTGGCTCGGAGACGAGGATGCTCTGGACAATCTCAGGGGTATGCGCCGCAACACCCCCATTGATTTTGGCCGCCTTGCAACCTCAATGAACACCACGGCAGCGGAGAAAAGACGTGCTGAGGATGCTAGGGACCGACTCGCTCGGGCGATGTTCAGGGACTATCACGCATATTTACGAAGCCAAGGCCAGGAATTTTATAACGAGTTACATCCCGAGCCTGTAGACTAGTTAAGTACCTTTTTGCGCACTCAGAAACGTGCGATCAGGATTTTTGTGAGGGTGTAACGGCCAGCCTCGGTCTTCTCAGCAACATACGCATCCGCCGTCTTGTGGTCACCGCCAAAAATGAGGCTGAGGATCGCGCGCTGTTCATCTGTGATCACGCCCAACTCCATATCCTCCTCGGCGATCTTGCGAGCCCTGGTAACCTGCTTGGTGGGCGAGACGGCGGAGGACTCCTTCGGCATGAAGCAATCGCGGAGAGCACTCCCGATGTTGTCGACGAACCGAGACCTGGGACGATGCTGGGGGAGCCGTGGCAGCAGAGCCGGACGACGACGAGGGCATCGGGCCCGGGACAGAGGCCGAGTCGTGCTGGGACTGGAATCCGAGGCCAAGTCCGAAGCCGGTGCCCCCGAAGTCGTCGAAGGAAGGGTACGACCCGTAGTTCGACTGCGACCAGTCGCTGATAGGCTGCGTCGACTGAGAGGAGAAGGGATTCTGCGAGGGGCTCGAGCGCGAGAAGCCGTCATCGTCGAGCTGCAAGTTGACTCGTGTGGGCGACAAACTGCCGAGTCGAGATGGCGGCTGCAGGTGAGAGGCGCCAATGGCAGGGTGGCTAGTGGGCGGAGGAAGGGCCGGGTTGTGGACGTTCATGCCCTTTGCAAGGGTGGGAATGGTATCGTGCACCGTGTCGAAGAGGTCCCAGCCCTTGTTCGCAAAGGGTTTGAAGACGGGGTGCGCCTTGGAGAAGACCTTCCACGCGTCCCTGTTGTCGTCGTCGACACTGAAACCAAGGTCCTGGTCGTAGGTCCAACCCGACGCGCCCACGTACTGCTTCTGCTTCATGAGCAGGACTGCCTCGTGCACTTTTTTCATCTACAGTGCGAGTAAGTTCCAATGTAATTCATACGAGAAGTATTGTGACGCACATTAGTCCATATACCCTTGATCGAGGCAGCTGTCTTCGGCGCTCCCTTCGCTGGAGGCCCGCGAGCCACCATAAAATTCTCCGCCTCCTGCAAGCAGGTCGCGTCCCAGCTACCGCCGTGTCCGATACGGCTCTTGATGCTGAGAAAGAAGCCGGCGAGGGCCACCTTGTCCTCGGGGTCAGATACCCAGTCACAGGTGGGGGTGTTGTCCTTGCGCGGCATCCAAACGGCGTGGAGGGAGAGAGAGACGCGTCGCGGTGCAGCTCAAAAAGCGTGAGAAGGAAGACACCAGGGACGCCTCCGGTGAACTCCCCCCAATCCGCACGGCCCACGACAGAGGAGACTCACCGAACGGCGAACAACCGCCGTAGGGTGAGGAACCTCCCGAGAGTTCATCACATCGGTTAGTAACATCGAGCCCGCGCTGGGTATGTAATAGCAGTGAATAACGTAAATAACCGACAAAAATCGCGCTGACGCGAAACTTGCGCTATCAGGCCTAACATTCGAGAAGATTTCACGATAAGGTGTCCACCTCTTGGTCCACCTGATATTTGAAACCGTATTTCCTCCGACTCGGAGATGCGAGGTTGGATCAACTTTAAATTTGGGATTGGGATTTGATTGGGATGGAGGAAGCTCCCCCCCCCCCCCCCCCCCCCCCCCCCCCCACCCCCCCCTCTTCTATAGCCGGGAACCGGCGTACGAGGACACATATTTCATATTTGTGCACAGGGCACTGCACCAGAGGGGATACGGTAAGCGGTCATCGCTACTCGAGTGAGTAGCGCGGGCCCAAACTCAAGGTGGATACCTTGAGTATGGGGTGTGGGGGAAGAGCCGTAGGCTCTGCGCTGGGACCGCCCTTCGGGCGGGAGCGGGGTGATGAGAAGGACGAGGGGGACGCGCTTCGCGCACCGCCGCCTCGACGCGTCAACGGATCAACCCCGCGCCCCGAGCTGCAGAGGGCTCTGAGCGCGTGGCTGGAAGGGAGAAGGGAGCGGGGAAGCGCGCTTCGCGCGCGAACCCAACTCTACCACCCCGAGCGCAGCGCACAATGAGTTGGGGAAGCGCGCCAGAGGCGCGGCGACCCGCTCGGCCCACACCAAGAGAAGCGAGGAAGGGAGGGAGGAGGAACGATGACCGAGGCGAGGAATGGGAAAGGGATGCATTGGCGGGTACGAGTACGACAAGTGGTAAGAGGGTAAGGATAGGTGTAGGCAGAAGGTACACATTAAAGCTCGTCTGTAGAGTCGTGGATGACGATCCTGTTAGCAACACGGAATTGTTCAAAAGATTTAGCTAGCTCATCGAATCTCTTCTTCTCGTAAGCCTTGCCAATGTGAGAAGGGATGATGTGCTCCACTTTCCTCCAATAGAGCAGGAATGCGAGCGACGTCCAACCGCCCTGAGCCGCGACGACCTCGCAGGGAACACCCGCGAGCAAAAGCTCGGTGGAACCCCCGATACGGAAGCTATGGCCGAAGACGCGTAAAAGATCCGCGTCCTTCCAAATCCTGTCGCAGCGTTGCATGAACCATGGCTTCGTCATCGGCGACCAGCCCCCGCCGGGAGCTGCGAAGGCGAAGAGGGGGGCATCCTCCGGGACGCCAGCATTGACTGTTAAGTGGTTCTCGAAGGCGCGCTCGGGGCAGAGCTCGATGTCGTCGGGTTTCCCCGTGAGGGTGAGGGTGCCGCCTGCTTCCCGAGTCGTCTTCGTCCATGGAAGGTGCAGTGCTGTTGCCGAGGTCGCGCCGCCGTTGGTGGAAATCTTCCTCTTGGGGACGCCGCGGAGGACATGCAGCGCCGGGTCGAAAGCGTCGCGGGATGGGATGGTGAGCTCGCCCAGGCGTCTGCATCCCCAAAACGCCGCGCAAGCGAGCGCCCAGACTGCCGCGTCGAAAGGTTTGGAGAGGTCGAGCGCCCTGCGTAGCGCGCGCATGTGTTCGATGGTGGCGGGCCCTCGCTGCTCGCGTTTGAAATGTCCGCCCTCCTTGTTCGCGGTACGCCGTGTCAGCTCAACCCAACGGTCCTCGCCGTGCCAAGGAGCGCCGTTGAGGTCGTGCCAAGCTTTGAGGCCCGACATCCACGACTTCACGGTCCCTGTCAGAATATGAGTTCTTCTCCGGCGCGCCCCGGCCTACGGCCCGTGATAGCAATAGCTGTCAGATGTATAACAGTGTAGATATAAACCGTACCCTCCTGTTCCTCTCCCTCAGTCTTTGATCCCACATAGCGGGAGACTGAGGGTGAGTCTCTTACTTAGTTTTCCTTTAGTTCTTTACTTATTGTGTAGTTACTGCGCTACCCGCGCATTTACAGGTATTTAATATACAGTCTTTGATCCCACATAGCGGGAGACTGAGGTTACTGCGCTACCCGCGCATTTACAGATCTTGACAGGTTATGGGCCCCGGAGCGCTAGTGCTCTGAGACGTACCTTCAAGAAAGACTCACCGCTCGCTCATCAGAGCTAGAAGCACCGCCGAGCATTGCCTCGCATCAATCACCCGACCCACTGCCGATTTCCCCTCGGAGTTTCTCACAGATGACAGATACATCCGCCACTCTCTCTACTGCTGCCGACTGGACATCATTCCGAGTCCAGGCTCAATCGGAACTCCGGCGGGAGGGGGTTTTTACCCTCCTGGAGCCTATCATCACAGCCCCCTCTGCTGCTGATGCTCTTGCTGCTGCAATAGCGAACATTCCTCTTCCCAGTACTCCTGGTTCTACCTCAGCTGTTGGTATAGCTTTCAAGGACACACCACCCGAGCGCAACAGCCGTGCTCTGGGTATAATCACCAAGTACTTGTCTACCGAGCTTGCTCTCGAACATCTTGACGAGTCCAATGCTGGTGTCCTCTGGGCTAAACTGCGGAAGCGGTTTGAAGAGGAAAATGCTGCAGATACAGCTATGGGTGTCCTCACATCTCTCTTTGCCACCAAGCTTGCGCCGGAGGTTGAGGGGGAACCCTTTGATAAGGCAAAGCTCACTAGCCATATTGGAGTTGTCAGATCTCATCTCGACACTTTGACACGGCTGAAATTCCCATTTTCTGCCGAGCTTCAGCCTCTCATCTTGCTTGGCACTTTGCCGGACAACAACAAGTGGGCCTCTATTAAAGGGAATATCATCTCTTCCCTTGGCACAGGGTTGAATTGGGACAAAGTCCGAGCTCGCATCATAGGGCTTGGAAAAGAGCCCACTCACCCAGATGATGAAGTTGCCATGGTTTCCAAACCACAGAGCTCCAGTAAAGCCCAGTCATCCTCCAGCAGTGGCGACAAGTACTGCCTTCGTCATGGCCACAATAAATCCCATGACTCTGACCACTGTTTTCACTTGAAGAACCTGGTTCAGGAGGACAAGAAGGGTAAATCCAAGTCTGGGAAGCAGACCAGAAAGCGTAGCTCAAAGGCAAATGCCTCTGCTGCCTCTGAATCTGATTCTGAGGATGATGATAGTGCCCATGTAGCTTCTGTATCTTCCAAATCCTATGCTGCTATGTCCGCTTATATCTCGAGTGACTCAAATGGCTCAAAACTGGTCATTCTCCTCGATTCCGGGGCATCCCGGGTAATGAGCCCAAATCTGGATTGGTTTGAGACAGGGACTTACCAGGTTCTCAACCCCCCTCGAAGGGTTCGCCTAGGCAATGATACATATTGTGATGCCATAGGCATTGGGACTCTTCGTTTCTCTTGCAAAACAAAGCGAGGAATGACCCAACTATCTCTAAAGCGAGCATTGCATATCCCATCTTTTGGGCTAACCCTTGTGTCTGTTCAGCAAATAACAAAAGCCGGATACAAGTGTATCTTCCAGGGCGATGAATGCATTGTTCGGGACCCCAAGGGGAAGCGCATGATCGAAGCGACCCAAAAGAAAGGTCTTTATCACATGGCATGCACTCCGCTAAGCCAAGATCCACATGCTTTGTTTGCAATGGACATCAACCACCTGCATAAAATCTCGGGACATACAAATTTCCAGTTGCTTCAGAGGTCTGTAAGCAAAGGCCGGCTTGGTGAAATCACTTCCTTGACAGGCATGCCAAAATTCTGTGAGCCTTGTGTGATTGGGAAAATGAAGAAGCTCCCATTTCCCAAGAGCCGGACCCAAGCTCGTGGTCCTTTGGATATTGTCTCGAGTGATGTAGGTGGGCCTGTTACACCGGAAGCCCCAGGCGGATATCGCTACTGGGTGGTGCTTGTTGATCACTCTTCTAATCACGTATGGGTTCTGTTTGCAAAGAAGAAATCTGAAGTCTATAGCCTACTAAAGGCATGGAGAAAATATGTGGAAGCACATTTCCGCAAACAGATTGCAAACTGGGAGTTCTGTGAAGGTTGGACTCGATTCTTCCGCACAGATGGAGGAGGAGAGTTTACTTCCAAGGAAATGGAAGCAGAGTTCAAGAGGCTAGGAATCATACACCAAGTAACAGCACCATATACACCTGAGCAGAATGGTGTTGCAGAGAGGATGAACGAAACCCTCGTTACTCGAGCTACTACGATGCTCATTGATTCCCGTCTACCTCAAAAATTCTGGAAACTAGCCCTGCTTGCAGCAGCCTACACTATAAACCAAACTCCTACCTCTGCACAGAGCTTTCGCATCCCACACGAAATATTGTATGATCAACCCGTGAACATAAACCACCTGCACCGCTTCGGATGTCCTGCATATCCCCTGATTCCAAAGGAGAAGCGGCACAAACAGAAATTTGGTGATAAAGCCAGCCGCTGTGTCTTTGTTGGATATCATGAAGGAAGTAAAGCTTATGACTTGCTCGTGATCAACAAGGACGGTACCTATGGTAAAATCATAACCTCGAGACATGTGAGGTTCAACGATGATGAACCATTTACTACGGTACAACCTCCAATGGAGCCAAAAGCAACTTCTAGGGAACAATTTGAGAGAGTATCCCAAAGTCTGCTCCCCAGATCAACCTCATATTACGATGAGAGTGACGACACAGACATTCCACTACAACCTAATCCAGGTTCAGTGGGGGCTCCTCCAATCCCTGTTGCTCCACCACCAAGAGACAGTCCACCTCAGGCTGATCCTTTACCATTGCCAGATGATATTCCATCTGTTGCACACCCATCCGAGAGGGGGAATCCACCACTCCGAAAAATTGCTGGTGTCAGAACTGAACCCCCTCGAAGAAGCACTCGCACTCATGTGCAAGCTGAGCATCCGAGCAGCCAGTATGAGCGAATTGCACAGAGGCCACAGACACAGTCTAAAGCCCAGCGTGCAGCTGAGCGCGCAGCACAAAAAGAAGCACAGAATGATGTCCCATCCTCATCCGAATCTGAACCTGAACTTGATGACCCTACAGAAGCTGTCCTCCTTGCAAGTCTTGATGAAGTCATTGCAGAAGCATTCACCGCACAGCAGAGCCCACTTGATCCTCCGAGCTGGGATGCCGCTATGGATGGTCCTAATGCTGACGAGTGGGTTGCTGGACTGAACGAGGAGCTTGCAGCTTTCCAGGAGAATGATGTCTACGACGTTGTTCCAATTCCTGAGGGCATAAAGCCTATCAAGTCCAAAATTGTGCCAAAGGTCAAGACCGATGAAAAAGGTCAAATAGCACGATACAAGGTTCGGATTGTAGCTCGAGGGGATACCCAGAAGGAGGGCATTGACTACAAGGAAGTTTTTGCTCCTACCGCCAATCTGGAGTCTGTCCGCATTATCTGTGCACTTGCTGCAAAGTACAATCTTGAGCTCGAGCAAATGGATGTCTCAACAGCTTATCTCAATGGGGAACTTGAAGAGGAAATCTACTTGATGCCTCCAAGTCCTGTTGAGATCCCAGAAGGTCATTGCTGGCGCCTGAAGCGATCCTTATATGGTTTGAAGCAGGCAGGAAGAACCTGTCAAGATCTGTAAATGCGCGGGTAGCGCAGTAACCTCAGTCTCCCGCTATGTGGGATCAAAGACTGTATATTAAATACCTGTAAATGCGCGGGTAGCGCAGTAACTACACAATAAGTAAAGAACTAAAGGAAAACTAAGTAAGAGACTCACCCTCAGTCTCCCGCTATGTGGGATCAAAGACTGAGGGAGAGGAACAGGATGGTACGGTTTATATCTACACTGTTATACATCTGACAGCTATTGCTATCACGGGCCGTAGGCCGGGGCGCGCCGGAGAAGAACTCATATTCTGACACCCCCACTCGACCCAGGCCGTAGTCCCATTGAAAGACAAAACTTTGAATGCTTGTCGTGAGGTAGAGCCTTTGTGAAAATGTCTGCTACCATGTCCTCTGTTGGATACCAGAGTACAACACATTCACCATGACGGACCAAGTCATCTCGCACGAAGTGATATTTGCGCTGTATATGCTGAGTCCGTGCACGATATTGCGGATCCTGAGATAGGATGATGGCAGCTCGGTTGTCGCATCGCAACTCTGTTGGGTTGTTTTGTGAATGCCCAAGTTCATCAAAGAATGAGCGTAGCCAGGCTAAATGCTGCCCAGCATTGGCAAGGCCAATATATTCACTCTCTGTTGAGGATAGTGCGACCATGGATTGTCTGCGACTTGACCAACCAATGGCTCCACGGCTTGCAATGAAGACATAACCAGAGGTCGAACGGGAGGTATCTCGGTCTCCATTCCAGTTTGCATCACTGTAACCATAGAAGGTCATGTCCATGCCCAGGTCAGCTCCATCATAGTGCAGTGCCCAATGCCGAGTGCCTTTGAGATATCGAAGGAGTCGTTTGGCTGCAGCCCAATGAATCTTTTTGGGATTTGCACTAAATCGTCCAAGAACTCCGACTGTGTGGGCAATATCTGGACGTGTCCCAAGCATGGCATACATGGCAGATCCAACGACACTCTGGTAAGACATAGCAGGACCACCCTCGACAAGAGACATTTGAGGGATTGTCTGGTCATTCTCAGGGTCAAAAGCACTAAGATCAGTGCCTGTTGCCATTGGAGTGAAAACTGGCTTGCAGTCTACCATGCCATAGCGAGCAAGAACTTTGTCAATGTATTGACGCTGGTTCAGAGCAATTGTGCGCTTTTTGCGGTCGCGGACAATCTCGATGCCAAGAAGATATTTAGCTGTACCCAGGTCTCGCATTTTGAAGCTGGAAGAGAGCATTCCCTTGATTTTCTGGGAGAACTCCTTGGAAGTGGCAGCAAGAAGCAGGTCATCAACATAGACTACAACGAAACAGGTCTGGTTGCCCTCTTTGTAAACATAAAGGCAAGTTTCGGAGTTGAGTCGATGAAATCCCAGCTTCAGAAGCTTGGAGTCGAGAGTTCGATTCCAGGTCCTTCCTGCCTGCTTCAAACCATATAAGGATCGCTTCAGGCGCCAGCAATGACCTTCTGGGATCTCAACAGGACTTGGAGGCGTCAAGTAGATTTCCTCTTCAAGTTCCCCATTGAGATAAGCTGTTGAGACATCCATTTGCTCGAGCTCAAGATTGTACTTTGCAGCAAGTGCACAGATAATGCGGACAGACTCCAGATTGGCAGTAGGAGCAAAAACTTCCTTGTAGTCAATGCCCTCCTTCTGGGTATCCCCTCGAGCTACAATCCGAACCTTGTATCGTGCTATTTGACCTTTTTCATCGGTCTTGACCTTTGGCACAATTTTGGACTTGATAGGCTTTATGCCCTCAGGAATTGGAACAACGTTGTAGACATCATTCTCCTGGAAAGCTGCAAGCTCCTCGTTCAGTCCAGCAACCCACTCGTCAGCATTAGGACCATCCATAGCGGCATCCCAGCTCGGAGGATCAAGTGGGCTCTGCTGTGCGGTGAATGCTTCTGCAATGACTTCATCAAGACTTGCAAGGAGGACAGCTTCTGTAGGGTCATCAAGTTCAGGTTCAGATTCGGATGAGGATGGGACATCATTCCGTGCTTCTTTTTGTGCTGCGCGCTCAGCTGCACGCTGGGCTTTAGACTGTGTCTGTGGCCTCTGTGCAATTCGCTCATACTGGCTGCTCGGATGCTCAGCTTGCACATGAGTGCGAGTGCTTCTTCGAGGGGGTTCAGTTCTGACACCAGCAATTTTTCGGAGTGGTGGATTCCCCCTCTCGGATGGGTGTGCAACAGATGGAATATCATCTGGCAATGGTAAAGGATCAGCCTGAGGTGGACTGTCTCTTGGTGGTGGAGCAACAGGGATTGGAGGAGCCCCCACTGAACCTGGATTAGGTTGTGGAATGTCTGTGTCGTCACTCTCATCGTAATATGAGGTTGATCTGGGGAGCAGACTTTGGGATACTCTCTCAAATTGTTCCCTAGAAGTTGCTTTTGGCTCCATTGGAGGTTGTACCGTAGTAAATGGTTCATCATCGTTGAACCTCACATGTCTCGAGGTTATGATTTTACCATAGGTACTGTCCTTGTTGATCACGAGCAAGTCATAAGCTTTACTTCCTTCATGATATCCAACAAAGACACAGCGGCTGGCTTTATCACCAAATTTCTGTTTGTGCCGCTTCTCCTTTGGAATCAGGGGATATGCAGGACATCCGAAGCGGTGCAGGTGGTTTATGTTCACTGGTTGATCATACAATATTTCGTGTGGGATGCGAAAGCTCTGTGCAGAGGTAGGAGTTCGGTTTATAGTGTAGGCTGCTGCAAGCAGGGCTAGTTTCCAGAATTTTTGAGGTAGACGGGAATCAATGAGCATCGTAGTAGCTCGAGTAACGAGCGTTTCATTCATCCTCTCTGCAACACCATTCTGCTCAGGTGTATATGGTGCTGTTACTTGGTGTATGATTCCTAGCCTCTTGAACTCTGCTTCCATTTCCTTGGAAGTAAACTCTCCTCCTCCATCTGTGCGGAAGAATCGAGTCCAACCTTCACAGAATTCCCAGTTTGCAATCTGTTTGCGGAAATGTGCTTCCACATATTTTCTCCATGCCTTTAGTAGGCTATAGACTTCAGATTTCTTCTTTGCAAACAGAACCCATACGTGATTAGAAGAGTGATCAACAAGCACCACCCAGTAGCGATATCCGCCTGGGGCTTCCGGTGTAACAGGCCCACCTACATCACTCGAGACAATATCCAAAGGACCACGAGCTTGGGTCCGGCTCTTGGGAAATGGTAGCTTCTTCATTTTCCCAATCACACAAGGCTCACAGAATTTTGGCATGCCTGTCAAGGAAGTGATTTCACCAAGCCGGCCTTTGCTTACAGACCTCTGAAGCAACTGGAAATTTGTATGTCCCGAGATTTTATGCAGGTGGTTGATGTCCATTGCAAACAAAGCATGTGGATCTTGGCTTAGCGGAGTGCATGCCATGTGATAAAGACCTTTCTTTTGGGTCGCTTCGATCATGCGCTTCCCCTTGGGGTCCCGAACAATGCATTCATCGCCCTGGAAGATACACTTGTATCCGGCTTTTGTTATTTGCTGAACAGACACAAGGGTTAGCCCAAAAGATGGGATATGCAATGCTCGCTTTAGAGATAGTTGGGTCATTCCTCGCTTTGTTTTGCAAGAGAAACGAAGAGTCCCAATGCCTATGGCATCACAATATGTATCATTGCCTAGGCGAACCCTTCGAGGGGGGTTGAGAACCTGGTAAGTCCCTGTCTCAAACCAATCCAGATTTGGGCTCATTACCCGGGATGCCCCGGAATCGAGGAGAATGACCAGTTTTGAGCCATTTGAGTCACTCGAGATATAAGCGGACATAGCAGCATAGGATTTGGAAGATACAGAAGCTACATGGGCACTATCATCATCCTCAGAATCAGATTCAGAGGCAGCAGAGGCATTTGCCTTTGAGCTACGCTTTCTAGGCTGCTTCCCAGACTTGGATTTACCCTTCTTGTCCTCCTGAACCAGGTTCTTCAATTGAAAACAGTGGTCAGAGTCATGGGATTTATTGTGACCATGACGAAGGCAGTACTTGTCGCCACTGCTGGAGGATGACTGGGCTTTACTGGAGCTCTGTGGTTTGGAAACCATGGCAACTTCATCATCCGGGTGAGTGGGCTCTTTTCCAAGCCCTATGATGCGAGCTCGGACTTTGTCCCAATTCAACCCTGTGCCAAGGGAAGAGATGATATTCCCTTTAATAGAGGCCCACTTGTTGTTGTCCGGCAAAGTGCCAAGCAAGATGAGAGGCTGAAGCTCGGCAGAAAATGGGAATTTCAGCCGCGTCAAAGTGTCGAGATGAGATCTGACAACTCCAATATGGGTAGTGAGCTTCGCCTTGTCAAAGGGCTCCCCCTCAACCTCCGGCGCAAGCTTGGTGGCAAAGAGAGATGTGAGGACACCCATAGCTGTATCTGCAGCATTTTCCTCTTCAAACCGCTTCCGCAGTTTAGCCCAGAGGACACCAGCATTGGACTCGTCAAGATGTTCGAGGGCAAGTTCGGTAGACAAGTACTTGGTGATTATACCCAGAGCACGGCTGTTGCGCTCGGGTGGTGTGTCCTTGAAAGCTATACCAACAGCTGAGGTAGAACCAGGAGTACTGGGAAGAGGAATGTTCGCTATTGCAGCAGCAAGAGCATCAGCAGCAGAGGGAGCTGTGATGATAGGCTCCAGGAGGGTAAAAACCCCCTCCCGCCGGAGTTCCGATTGAGCCTGAACTCGGAATGATGTCCAGTCGGCAGCAGTAGAGAGAGTGGCGGATGTATCTGTCATCTGTGAGAAACTCCGAGGGGAAATCGGCAGTGGGTCGGGTGATTGATGCGAGGCAATGCTCGGCAGTGCTTCTAGCTCTGATGAGCGAGCGGTGAGTCTTTCTTGAAGGTACGTCTCAGAGCACTAGCGCTCCGGGGCCCATAACCTGTCAAGATCTGTAAATGCGCGGGTAGCGCAGTAACCTCAGTCTCCCGCTATGTGGGATCAAAGACTGTATATTAAATACCTGTAAATGCGCGGGTAGCGCAGTAACTACACAATAAGTAAAGAACTAAAGGAAAACTAAGTAAGAGACTCACCCTCAGTCTCCCGCTATGTGGGATCAAAGACTGAGGGAGAGGAACAGGATGGTACGGTTTATATCTACACTGTTATACATCTGACAGCTATTGCTATCACGGGCCGTAGGCCGGGGCGCGCCGGAGAAGAACTCATATTCTGACAGAACCTGGAATCGAACTCTCGACTCCAAGCTTCTGAAGCTAGGATTTCATCGACTCAACTCCGAAACTTGCCTCTATGTTTACAAAGAAGGCAACCAGACCTGTTTCGTTGTAGTCTATGTCGATGACCTGCTTCTTGCTGCCACTTCCAAGGAGTTCTCCCAGAAAATCAAGGGAATGCTCTCTTCCAGCTTCAAAATGCGAGACCTGGGTACAGCTAAATATCTTCTTGGCATCGAGATTGTCCGTGACCGCAAAAAGCGCACAATTGCTCTGAACCAGCGTCAATACATTGACAAAGTTCTTGCTCGCTATGGCATGGTAGACTGCAAGCCAGTTTTCACTCCAATGGCAACAGGCACTGATCTTAGTGCTTTTGACCCTGAGAATGACCAGACAATCCCTCAAATGGCTCTTGTCGAGGGTGGTCCTGCTATGTCTTACCAGAGTGTCGTTGGATCTGCCATGTATGCCATGCTTGGGACACGTCCAGATATTGCCCACACAGTCGGAGTTCTTGGACGATTTAGTGCAAATCCTAAAAAGATTCATTGGGCTGCAGCCAAACGACTCCTTCGATATCTCAAAGGCACTCGGGATTGGGCACTGCACTATGATGGAGCTGACCTGGGCATGGACATGACCTTCTATGGTTACAGTGATGCAAACTGGAATGGAGACCGAGATACCTCCCGTTCGACCTCTGGTTATGTCTTCATTGCAAGCCGTGGAGCCATTGGTTGGTCAAGTCGCAGACAATCCATGGTCGCACTATCGTCAACAGAGAGTGAATATATTGGCCTTGCCAATGCTGGGCAGCATTTAGCCTGGCTACGCTCATTCTTTGATGAACTTGGGCATTCACAAAACAACCCAACAGAGTTGCGATGCGACAACCGAGCTGCCATCATCCTATCTCAGGATCCGCAATATCGTGCACGGACTCAGCATATACAGCGCAAATATCACTTCGTGCGAGATGACTTGGTCCGTCATGGTGAATGTGTTGTACTCTGGTATCCAACAGAGGACATGGTAGCAGACATCTTCACAAAGGCTCTACCTCACGACAAGCATTCAAAGTTTTGTCTCTCAATGGGACTACGGCCTGGGTCGAGTGGGGGTGTCAGAATATGAGTTCTTCTCCGGCGCGCCCCGGCCTACGGCCCGTGATAGCAATAGCTGTCAGATGTATAACAGTGTAGATATAAACCGTACCCTCCTGTTCCTCTCCCTCAGTCTTTGATCCCACATAGCGGGAGACTGAGGGTGAGTCTCTTACTTAGTTTTCCTTTAGTTCTTTACTTATTGTGTAGTTACTGCGCTACCCGCGCATTTACAGGTATTTAATATACAGTCTTTGATCCCACATAGCGGGAGACTGAGGTTACTGCGCTACCCGCGCATTTACAGATCTTGACAGTCCCGCCGCCCACCGAGCCGACGAACGCGGCGATGAAAGCTGCGAGGAGGAAGTGGGACGCGGGCATTCGAGCGCGCTCAGGAAGCTCGAAGGAATCGCACCACTGGTGGAAGCGTAAGAGGCCGGAGGCATAGTTGGAGTGGGTGTTGGGTGCGTAGGCGAGGAAAAGGGTCGCGTAAGTCTGATTCACTAGGTCCTCCGGCAGCTCTGTGCGGAATAGGGTGTCGTGGTCGCGAGCGAACGGGGCAGACCATACACGTTGTTTGCAATCTCGTTGCCGGCTCTGGGTTTGCGCGGCTTTGCTTTCTTCTTGGGCGGCTGTCCGGCCGGGGACGTGTTCGTACTCGCGCTGGGTGGCTTGGGAGGCGGCGTCGAACGACGAGGAGCGGCGTCCAGTTCGGTGGGGCGCGCGAAGGGTCTGCGGAAAGTGGGGAGTGTGTTTGTTGAGGCGGCCGGACCCGAGGAAGCGCCGACTCGGAGACGGATGGGTACGGTGAGACTCGGTGCGGGTCGTTCGGGCGAAGGCGCGCGCGGTGGTACAGTGAAACGTTTTCTCATTTTTGAGTAGTGGTACGGAGTAAGAGGTATTGGTACGAGGTAAGCAGTAAAGGTATGAGCTAAGCGACATGACTAAAGTAAGCAGCCAGTTCAGGGAGTAAGCGTTTCTCGTGCGGGCCCAAGGCGCCGCGAGAAAGCACTGTGGGAAGTAAAAGTACTCCCAAGGAGTACTTTAAAAGTACTCACAACAAGTACCCGAGGTACTCGGTATGAGTACTTCCGAGTACTCCCTGTGAGTACTTTGCGGCCAAAAACCTGCTATCATGGAGTACTCAGGGTACTTGATTGAAGTGCTTCCGGGTACTCCAATTGAGTGCTTGGAGGTACTCAGTGCGAGTGCTCAGGTACTATCCTATGTTGTCGCTTGCACTGCTCAATTTCCACAGTAGATAAAACATATATGTAAGTATCTCTCAACTACGGTACAAAACCAACTATAGTATTGAGAGAGAGCTTGCACGTTCGAAACGAGGAGGCACCGTAAATTCAGGACCAAGTCATGTAATGCGCTCACAAGAAACAAGCTGGATGGAGCACGTCAGTCAGGACGTGAAAGGGGAGTGCAAGAAGTCGTACCGAGGCGGGGAATTGACATGAACAGGAGTTCGAGGGCGGTTTGCTAGAACACCGATAAAATGAGCAAATCTGCAAGGTGTGGTAGATTGCGGAGCTTACCCTAGCCAAAACTCGCCGGTGGCGTTGGTGGGGTCAACGTCTAAACTGGGGTTTCAAGGTTTAATGAGTTCACGCTAAAAAGGTGACTTGGAAGATGAGGCACTCACGAAGGATTCCAAGATCGCCGCGCCTCGAGCAAGCAATCACGACCGAATATGAGGGATGAGAGGGACGGAAGCCGCTGACAGGGCAAAGGAGTTAAAACACGGACGGGCAAGATTTGAACACGGCACATACCTCGAGTTGGGCGATATCCGGGATGGGAGGGAGACCAGACATGTTCGGAAATTTGTAAAAGAACCACAGAGCGGACGGAAGGATGGTCGATACGAGGATGAGTAGGTGAACGAGGCTAGAGGAGGGTGACTGAACGTACAGGAACATCCGTGTGGGTGACGAGTCCCATCAGTAACAATCGTTGAATCGGCCTCGCGTGCATGAGGTTTGATGAAGTGAATATCTGGGCTGACGGAAAACACAGTCAGACAGAAAGGCCAGCGGACACGAGAGTGATAGTTGATGATACATCGCACCTTATATCGAAGTACCTCGACGCCATCGCGAGTCGAATTTAATTGCTAAACCAACTTCCGAAGGTCAGGAAGACGATAAATCAGCCACAACACCAGAAACTAGGCAACATGCGCGCACCGAGGGCTAAGAGAAACCGCTGCGGAGACTTGCGAGTATACCCTGAGGATATCGAGCAGTCGATCTGGCGTTAACTAAGCTCTGATGCACTGGAGTGGATGTTCTTACGATGCGGATGAACCGTTGGAGGGTTCATCAAAGACACAATCGCCTGGCACTGGCGAACGAACAGGCCCATATGAGTGAAGTTCGGGGTCGGGGAGATTATGATAGAGTACTTACAGTATTGGATACAGCGTCTGAAATCCGGACGCACATATCCACAATATTCTGCAGAACCGACCCAAAAAACGGCGGCAGATCGAGGTCAGGAGGTGAAGGAAAGCCCAAGGTGCACCGGGACATACCAAGAAGCTAGTTTTCGCCGGATGGTTCCATCTAATTCCGTGCTGGAGCGTCATTTGGAGGCAAAGGGCGTGTTACCGAGTCAGAAAAGCTCAATAATTTGAGCGGGAGGGGCTGCTGACCGAGACGCACGACCACTCCGTCGAGACGACATGCGCATCGCCACGATGACAGCGGTCGCTGGGCGGACAAGGGAGTTCACGGCAACAGTGTGGTGGGCGACACAAGTCTCTTCGCCGCTGACCGACAATCTGATAAGTTGAGGGGAAGGAATCATGCAGCGGAGATGTCGAAGGGTACGCGAGGCCCCGCAGGTTGAGAATTCGGGAGGATGCAGAATAGAATGTAGGTCCAGGGGACAACGGCGTAAGGGCACGCGGCAGATGGTATTGCAACAGGGGGAGGGATGTGGAATGATGAAAAAGAGTTTCGTGAGGATCGAAAGGTTTGACTCACCGTGACGGCTCGTTGGATGACATGAGGATGAGGATGGACGGCGGAAGTCCCCGCGGGCTTGGGTGGAAGCAGAGGGCGATGGGAAACCGACGGGGAGCGGACAAGTACATCAAATTGAGGGAGAGGGACGTATCCGGAATTCTGGCAGAGAACACACCGGAAGGAAGCGAGGGTGAATGGGAGAGCGATGGTAGGGCTGGGTAAATGGACGGACAGGGAGAGGAATATGTGAATGGGTTCTGAAGGTGCACAAATCACAATACTCCGTCGAATCGGGCTCCTGTGGGATGCGTGAGCGTCGCGGCAATCAACAGGAAGAAGAAGGGAGTCGAGTGAAAGAAGATGAAGGATAGATGAGGGAGCCGTGGCTTGTTCGCCCACCAAGCTGAATGGGTGAACGCTCCGGGGAAACCGCCCGGAAAGGAGACAAGGGTGGGTACGGCGATTCCCGGGCGTACCAAACGCCAGCGGTAAGTTCTAGTCTGTATTGCGGGTAGGACATTGCTGGGGGCGGGTCGAAGGAGAGGTAGGGTAGAGTGCACGAGGGATGGATGCAGGAGCATAGGTCGAAATCAAGGGCGGAAGGGTGGAAGGTAACAAGGCAAAGCGAGCGCGTCACGGAGAGGGCGAGCAAGGGAAGATGGGCGTCAAGGCACACCGAAACAAAAAGAACGCAAGGATAACGCACCGAAATCTTGACCTCCGCCTCATCCCACAACAACTAAGCAGAGGCCACGATCCAGCGCTCGGCCTGGCGCGTCTTGCGCTGTGGTAGATGCGCCGGGGGGTGAGGGCGGCGTATTGAGTTTGGTGGACGGCGTATGGATTGAGAGCGGCAGCATTCGAACGACGGGGCTTGGGGCGCGCAGAGCGGAGCGATATAGACGTTGTGGACCGTCTGATTGCGTATATCCACTCGGGAGGAGGACGCACATCGATTGGGGTAGTCGGGAGACACGAGAGGCCAAATGAGAGCGCATATATTCGGGATATGGTGGACGATGAATGAAAAAGTTGGAAAGCGAACGTCAGTGGACTTCGAGGCAGGGATTAAGGGACACATAACGCACCAGGAGTTCCCCCTGCATCGCGGAGTCCACCCCAATATGGTTTGCGCACTGTCACAGAAGGTTTGGCTTGAGATTTTGACTCGAACATAGCTGGACATGAACCGCACGCCATGGGGTCAGCTAGGAGTCAAGGGTGAGAGATTTAATGACACACTATCGCGGTAGAGTGCTCCCAAGGCCTCAATTCCCACTTGAATGCCCACACGCGCCCTTGTTGGTGAAAACTGCCGAAACCCCGTATTTTGCCGTGGGAGGTGCCTGGCGGGCTTCAATTGATTCCAGAGGGGGCTTAGAACGTGTCGAAGGGTAGTCCGAAGTGTTTGAGGCGGTATGAGAGCAGCAAAACGGCGGGGACCGAGCTACAGAGCCGACGACGATGGTGGGAGGGGAAGAGACGCGACGGGTCACACCGTGACCATCACGTCCAAACACATGCACATTCCCCAAAAAATTGGCGCGGTGTTCCCGGGAACTGAAGGGTATTGCCACAAATATTCACAGGAGGTCCTGAGACCTAGAGAACCCTGATGAAGTAGGTCCTCCGTGTTTTTTTAGCCCGTAAGACACCAGAAAACCATAAAGCTTGGCGGCTGAAACAGAATTCAACCTCAACCAATCCAACCTCGACCTTTCTTCAAAAAAATATGCAGCGTGAAGAACAGCAAAGTACAAGTTTCCTGGAGGGATCAAGCAGCTCGTTCATCTTTATCTAGCTAGTTCCGTCTCTGTGTGCGCCCATGTTTAGTTGCTGAGCAAGATGGAGGACAGTTGAAACTGACGGTAGAGCGCCGTGTCGCGTAGCCGTGGGCGGGCTTTTTCTTCGGTGAGTCGGGCTTTTTGACCTTCTTAGGTGAGTTCTGCTTTTTCTAATCGTGTATTAGCGTAGACTCGTTAGGCGCGGGTAATAAACCGCACCGGAGACGGTTTTGCTTTCTTCCCAGGCCTAATACGGCAGCAATGAGCCCGGGGGTGAAAATATTGGTGCGGGCATACCCTTGGAAAGTCCTCGACGGTGAGAATCTCGGGTCCGCTGGGGGCTCAGGTGCCTGGCGGAATTAGAGTTAAGTGTAACCCGATACGCGTCAACCTTCGCTTCCGGGAACAAGTTGGGGTTAGCCGAGAACGCGTATACCCGATGACCTATGGACTCCAAGAAAATCTCCCACACCAGTCTACTACGGCTCGAGCGCATTTTGCCTGCAAGTGTGTGGTATCGATAAAAAGCACGCAGGAGCCGAAGGCCTACAGGAATCTGGTCTTGTGGGAATTCAAGCAGGGGACCAGTGAGACTGTCCTGGGCGAGTGGGATGATGGTGACTGTGTTTTTCGTGGGCAGGCGCGGTGGATGCAAGAAGGAAGCGCTGATGCCAACCAAATAGTGCCAACTCAGACCGCCGATTGCGGCCATCAAGACCTGGGCCGGGAATTCCCACCCGGAACACCGCCTGTGGTTGAACCACCTCAAATGAAGTACCTCTCAAGTAGTACCTCAAAAGCACTCAGGTTAAGTACCTAAAAGGTACTCAGGATGAATACCCCCGTCCTGAGTACCTTTTTTGCGGATTTAGTACCCGGGTACTCACATGGAGTACCTTTACTTTCCACAGTGTCCTGTGCGCCAGACCGAAACAAAGGGAGGAATCGTATTTTCAACATTGTACTCGGCCGATGATTGCCGCTTAGCAAACTTTGATTGACACGCGGTCGCCTGGCACCTTCCTGCTCCCTACCATCATCCACTTCGCCACTGTCCTCACAGGTCTACGTCCGAGAACGATGGAACCCGAGCCGGAACCGACCCCCCTCGTCCGCATCCCAGAGTTGTGGTTCGCAGACGGTGGAATCGTTGTCAAAGCCCAGCACACACTCTTCCGCGTGTCGAGCGGGATTTTGGCGCTCCGGTCGCCAATCTTCGCCGACATGTTCAGTATACCACAGCCTTCGAATGCAGAAACCATCGATGGTTGCCCGGTGGCGGACTTGCCAGATTTAGCGGAGGAGGTAAACGTTTTCTTCAAAGCGATTTTTGATTCATCGTGCGTGTCGACATGCGGCTGTGATGCTAAACTATGAAAAGCTCAACATATTGTTAGGTTCTTCGAAGCCTATCCCGCACCAACGACTTTCAGGATCATCGCTGGTGTCCTGCGCCTATCTACAAAGTATGAGGTGGACTACCTTCGGCAGCGCGCGCTCGTCCATTTCTGTTCAATGTTCCCCACCACGCTGGCGCAATGGGACTCGAAGCGCAAACTGGTGTTTTCCATAGCCGCCTCCGCCTGGCAGATCCCGTCGTGGGAACTGTCTCGCGAGATTGGGGACGCCGTTAATCTCGTTTCACTTGCACGCCAGGCGAGGGTACGCTGGATCCTCCCCTGCGCCCTCTATGAACTGGCGCTCCGCTATGACATCTCTGTTGTTTTTCCGCTTCCAGAGGAGGAGCAGAGGTTGTTCCTGCAGGGCTATGTCCTGCAAAGGGATGCTGGTTTGACCGTCATGCAATTCCTGGCCGACCCGGCAGCGCTACAGTTCTGCGAGTCCCCAAAATCATGCGGCAAAATAAAGTTCGCATTCCTGGAAGATACACACGACCGATGCGCAGACGTCCCAGCGAGACCGCTGACGATTTGGGCCGAGCGGCACTGGGAAAGTCACAAAGTTGCGGAGCTGTGTGCGGTATGCCTACCTTACCTTCGCGGGGCGCACAAGCGGGCGCGTCAAGACTTTTGGGACCGCCTTCCCAGCTTGTACGGTCTTGGATCATGGGAGGAACTGGAGGCGGAGAAGGCCGCCCAAGGCTTTTAAGCGTCGACCACCGTGGTACGTCTATTTGCCATGACCGCGTACCGGCTCTGACATCCGCCAGTTCCAGTGCTTCCATTTATTTTTTTTAGACTCCCACTGAATATATTGCCTTCTCTTCCTCGCCACATGCGAAGCGATGGTCCCTCCTCGGGGCGTCTTCCGCCGTTTGCGCGTCAGGCGACAACTCTCCGACGAGTTTTATCGCATTCAATGCGCGCACCCTCTATCACGCTTCTCTAACCGTTGGCTAATCTTGCGGCGCTCCGTTGCTTCCTGCGCGGTTGCGTGTCCACGGTGCCCGGACGATCTTATCTTGTCTAGAATCTCAGTCGTCGTAATGCTCAACCGGTAGGCTGGAGCTCTGCTGCTTCTGCACAGCGAGTCTATGTACTGCATTCCATCGCCACTCTGCCATCATCCAGGCCCGTAGATTCTCCGATGCTTTTCCGCCTCAACATTAGCGGCCATCCGCCCTAGTCCGCGCTCCGTTCCCGCGAGTGCCGTACTTACCTCGGTCCGCACCTCGACGCAAACTGGGCTGGGTCCTCGTTCCTGGGTGTTCAACATACTGCCGGCTGGATGATGCTTCTATCTTCAAGAGCGTTCAAGACTGCGCCGTAATCAAGCCTCCGCCGATCGCGAATGAAGATACGTAGTCCTCTCCGGCGGGGTCGGATTTATACCTTCCGCTCTGCACCTGGACGCGAACTGGGTGGACGTTCATCATACAGCCGCTTCTGGACGATCCTTTAACAAGCAATCAAGCCTCGACCCTTCCGAAAATGCGAGGTCGGACGGCGGCCAGACTTCAGAGCCGCACTCTCAACCGCATCCAGGCGACTGCGTTCTTCGACAGGCACACCCTCGTAATCCTTCTCCTGCCCCAGACCCACTGCGCCGCCTAGCGCTCAACCTTCAAGCCACCGTTCAACGGTCTCCAACTCAAACATGTCTAACTGACTCACGCCGCTTGAGGTGTGTCCCAGTTATAATCGACTCACACGACTTGAAAAAAAAGAAATGTGTGTCCAAGTTGTTGTGGATCTTTGACTGCTGGGACAGGACTGAATCTGCGGCATACATTGGCCGCCCATCGCGGCCGAGACACCGTGTTGAACGGCGACGTTACCTTGGTCCAACGAATGCAATGACTGTGATCGCCCTGAAGACGATTCAACAGAATGTCTGCTCACACTTGAATTCAGTCGAGTACTAATTTGCTAACCTGTGACATGAATCCCAGGTGGGCCAGACGGATTCAACATAAATCCTGCTCCCGTTCGCTTAAAAAGAGTTTAATCGGTTCAATCCGCTTGAGCCACGCCCAATATTGTACCGGTGCATAATTGCTGGACATTACTACTCCTTCTGAGACTCCAAGTGCTTTTCAGCCAATTCAACCACTTGAACGGTTTAAGAAAAATTCAGACCGACTCAGCCCCACTCAGCCGCTTGAGCCGTTTAAGCCGACAGGTCGCTTAAGCCTAAAAACGGTTAGTTACAAGATCGAACCTTATTTGAAAAATACTGGCCCTTATTTAAAGAATAATGGCCCTATTCGAGCTCACCCTGCAATCCCGGATCCGTGGAAATCAACTACAGTGAGCGATCAGTAAGGTGAGTCGAACGTTACCGGAACGGAGTCAAACTTGCATCAAATATACGGCGGAGGCGCCATATCGATCATCAAGACCTGTGGACTCGGGAGGGGAGATCTGAGAACGGACTCAAGTCTGTGTGTGTGGGTTCAGTGGCACATCTCAGATTTGCCACTGAGACGCAGACTGCAGTGACCGACTCGTCTGGGAGTGCTTGACCAGTGACAGTCTACAGAGGTGTGTGCAAGTGGGTTGTGGACTGATGGGTCCGCAATATCTTCAGCTCTGAGGCTGAGTCGGGGAGCGGTGGTGGTGGGGAGAAGCAGAAAGGACAAAGACAAAGGCGGCGGTAACACGTGCCGACCAAGGTGCCGACGCGGCTTTGGCGACCTGATAACATCACGTGTCACGCCCTTTCTTTCTTCTCTTCCATGATCGGTAAAAGGCCGACAAGCGGCGGGGCAAAAATAGAACGCACCAAGGCTGAAATAATGCTCAGAATGGCGATGACATGCAGTCAGGACTCAGCTTTACATGTTGAAGATTTTTGTTCAGCATAAACCAACCTCATGAGCTCGGCTCGAGTCACTGGCAGGTTTCCGTTTGATTCAAAAGAGAGTCCAGATCTTTTGATTCCTCGGTACTTCGGGAGAAAAGGTACAGGGAGAGCTGGGGAAGCTCTGTGCATGAAGGTCAACTGAGGGCAAACTGAGGGTAAACTCTTGCTATGTAGCACCCGGTTTGAATTTGAGGATTCTTGGAACCCAAATTCCCAAACGGCTCGGAACTCTCGCACAACCTCGTTCCTCGGTCGGCTCGAGTCCCTCGCCCATGGTTCTTTTAGGGAGAAAGACTCATTTGTGTCAAGTCCCTTGAAATGGTGAACGAACAATTCTGAGAGAGGACAGGGGCTCAGTCATTGCAGAACAAGGTTAGGGTTACTGCAATCAGTCACGTTTTTTGGCGACATTCTTGCGGCACAAGAGCAAAAGTAGAACTCCGTTCTATTTTTGAATGATTGTAAGTGGCCGACAAGCGGCGGGCACAAACAGGGTCTGGCGACGGCAAGCGGCGGGCACAAATTGCGCTCGGAACCCGCGCACGACCTCGTTCCTCGGTCGGCGCGAGTCCCTCGCATGTTTTTTTAAAAAAGATTCCTAGCGCGGAACTTTCGGCCGAAAGTGCGGTGCAAGTCATGTGCCGATTTGGGCGACATTTTCGGTCCTCTAAGCACAAATATCACTTCGTTCAATTTGTGAATGATTGTAAGTGGCCGACAAGCGGCGGGCACAAACAGGGTCTGGCGAAGATTTATAACCCACAGACCATGGAATAAACCAATACCGCAAAGCTACACATTGTGTAAGTAATGTGCATGTGGATTATAGCAAAATAGCTAACATCACGTGTCACGCCCTTTCTTTCTTCTCTTCCACCACGGTGCCACTGGTCCAATCCTTGCTGCTCATTGCCTGCAGCAGTCCACCCTTCCCTCCCAGTCTTAACCCTCTCAGAAACCGTCACATAGGCCTCTGCAGTGCGACGCTCGAGTCTGACACCTCCGCGGCGCAACTGCAAGGGCGGCAAGGAGTCCGAGTCGCGCCCCATCTTACCACGGTGAGTGCCGTTTATTCATCCTGAACCGATCTCCACTCAGAGTACCCAACCTCTTGTCTGCATCCTTTCTTCAGGGCCTTCCGCCGCAGGTAGTAACTGTAGTTGCGCTTGCGACCCACCGCCGGTGGGTTTGTGAGTCGACAACCCGGCGCCGAGGCCCGACGTTTTGAGGTGCGCCAGCGATTCGTCTTGATAGACCCCTTCATCTGATTCGCAGTTTGTGGCCAGCTTTGGCTGTAAGATGCACGGTTGAATCGGCTGAATGTATCCCGAATCGGGTTGAAAACTAGATTGATTGTAAAACTTATTCAACCGGTTTAAACCGCTAAATCCGTTTAAGCTGTTGAACGAAGTGGTTTACCAGTGTGCCCTGTCCAGTACGGAGTCCGGCTCAAGCCGATTAAACCGTTTAATCCGTTTTGGACGACACCGTCGCATTTGGTTTAAGCCGAACGGAGCTAGTGACAGATTCAACTTGGTATAAGTATGAGGCAGTTCTACATCGAATTCCTCATTCCAGTTTCCTGGGAGTTACTTCACTGACAACGGTACGTTGTTCTCCAGCGCTTGCGCTCTGAGCTCACCCATCCATTCCCAGCGACGATGCACGCACCTCTCACCTCAGCTATCCTCGCAGTGCTCGTTTCGGCGGCACTTGCGCTGAACCAGCCCCCCGCGCCGGCGGGGCGTCCCTACACCGAAGTCCACGAGATTCCCGCCGGTGGAACCATTGTGCATGTCGGGCGAGACATCCACCTGCTCGCGGCGAACGGAACCATCCTCCACGTCTCTGTCAACGTGAAGCTCGCGACCACTCCTGCGACGCCGCCCGAGCACACTGGATGGATCACGTACGCCAACTGGCTCAACACCAGCCCATCGCCTATCTCGGTGTTCAACACCTCTTGGACCGTGCCGGCTGCGCCGAGCAATTACGACGGCCAGACTATCTTCCTCTTCAACGCAATCGAACCCGGCGCGGGTGACGCGATTATCCAGCCGGTCCTTCAGGTAATCAATCCTAAACTTGCGCCATTTTGTCTGGTGTTGACATTGCGGCTGTTTTTCAGTATGGGCCCTCCGCGGCCGGCGGAGACGCGTACTGGGCGGTGGCAACGTGGTATCTCTACGGGCCCGATGTGTTCCACACGCCCTTGCTCCCTGTCGACGTAGGTCAAACCCTCCGCGGTATGATCTCCCTCCTGGGGCAGAGCGGCGGGACGTACGACTACAACTCTCAGTTCACGAATATCGAAGGGACCTCCCTGAGCGTCACCGGGGCTGAGCAGATGGCGTGGGCGACGGTTACGCTTGAGGCCTACGAGATCACGAGCAGCAGCGATTATCCGCCCGGCGCCAGCTCCTTCTACGAGATCAGCTTCGCGTTTTCGGGTTTGGCCCCTCAAGTTCACTGGGAGGTGGTCAACGACGAGGATGATGGGTTGTCTACCGTTGTGAATAGCGACGGGTCGCTCTTTGGGGTCGTCACGCTTACTTACTAGGCGATGATCTTGTACCAGCCATTTGGGTTAGCCGTTTGAATTGAAGTTTTTGCTGTGTTCTAGATCTGCTTTGTGTTCTGCCCCAGACAAGTTTTCTGTTCGGCTTTCGTCAGTTAGTATTCGGCGGAGAGAACGATCTGCCGCCAGGATTGAAGTCCCCGCAGAGTTCGGCTGCTGGGGAAACGCCTAGTCGGCTTCCATCGGAGTTTCCGGATAATTGTTGCGCCGACCCCGGCAGCGCGGCTGGACTAATTTTGTCACATTCCACGGTTTTTTGCCATCGCTAGCTCTCAACCTACTTCCGTGAATATTAAAAGTGAGTTCACTCGCAGTTGAACTTAGATTTCAACCGTGGGATTGAAACCAAACAAGGTAAACATTGAGTGACGTGACAGAATGCTGTACTGTCACAATCACCTCGCTCTTGCCACCACGGCCGCCGCTGTTCTGCCTCTCCTCGCTGAACTAGAACGGGAGATCTTTGAGACTGCTGCCATCCGTAGTCCGTCCCTGATCCCTGCCCTGCTCCGCGTTGCCCGTCGAGTCCACATCTGGTGCGACTTCAGCCTCTCAAAAAAATATTCGCTGATTTCCAAGCAGGGTCGAGCCCTTCTTATACAGAGTCGTCTCAGTGACCCAGAGACAACCACCTCTCCGGGCCATTCTAGACTCAGACAAACCCCCGAAATTTTTCCAACGTGCGGTTCGCCACCTTGCGTTTCCGCTTCTGACGGACGATGATGTTGTGACGCGCTCAGACACAGAGCGATTGTTCGACCTCTGTTCTGGAATCGTCAGCTTTGGGGGTATGCCGATACATGGCAATGGTCTCCTTCTCCGCTTCCTCAACAACGCCTCCGTTCAGCGACTTGCGCTCTACGTGACTCATATCTTCGATAACTCCCCCGTCGACTTCTCCCACCGGGCATTCAGGTCCCTCACGCACCTGGACATGTTTGAAAGCATCGACGATAAATATCTACCCCTACTGCCTCTTATTCCGACGCTCCCCGTGCTCACCCATCTGGGGGTGGACCCCGGTATACCTCGAGACAACATCCTCCCCGTCCTGGCGGAGTGTCCCCAGCTTCATCTCCTAATCTCTCTGTGGCCATCTTGGCAGCAGGATGAGTACATTGTGGTCAAAACTGCTTCCATCCTCGACGCGCGCTTCGTTATCGGAATGTTTGATGACTATTGGGCGGAGTGGGAGGCAGGCGCCAGGGGCATGCCAGATTTTTGGTCTCGGGGAGACGACTTCGTCGCGCGCAAACGCAAGGGCGAGATTGAAGGTATGATCGCAGCATGTTCATCCCTACGAAATTGCTCACAAGCTTATATCAGCTGGACGCTTCTGGATGGACTAGGAGTCTGGATGTACTAGGAGAGCGATAGGTGAGTTTAACCAACTTTGGGCAATCCCACAATCTGACGCGGATCAGAGGTACTATTACAAGAAGCCGCTTGCTCCAGATACGTGTACATTTTGGCCGTCAATCACACTTAATTTTCCAGGGCGTTCCTAGTGTGTTATTGGACCGTGATCATCCGTGTACCGCAAGATTGTTCCTGGGAGCTTCAGAGAAGTCCCTCTCGTACCTTCAATTGTCATTCAAGCCGTCTCTTGTTTCCCTTTCCCCAACGCGTCGCTTAACCACTCACTCTTGCCGCATAGCCTGCACTTTTGCGTAATTCGAATCCTCGTGACTATCCGCGGTATGTGACGACCAATCGGCGGCACGATGAATCAACGTCTTTCCAACTTCTCTGCCGCCTGTCCCCGCTATAAAGGAAGCCTTGAAGGCGCACACAAGACACTGACAAATCCAACATGCGCCTTCACGCAGTAGTTTCCGTGCTCTTGCACTCGGGCTCTCACGTCCTGGTGACCGCTGGCTGTGTCTGCTCACCGGTGGTGATTCCAGTTCATAACACTGCTGTTTCCGTCACGGAGGATATGTTGCCCGCGAGACGAAGAGCAGGTATGCATGTATTCGTCAATTGGGCCTTAAACTTGTAACCAGAGAGTTAAGAGCCAGGGCGTATCTTGATTTGGGTCTGTCTCGAGCGCTGCGTCGGCGGGAGCGAGTGGACTTGAATGAAGAAACAACGATTGCCGAGAACGAGATGTGACTGAACCACGGGGAGAGAACCAACCCAGGAGACATAGCACCTAGCATACGTGTCAATGGGACTCGGGAGACACCTTGTCCGTCGACCGCCCATATGTCTTCCTCGTTCAATTCGGGGTGGGTGTCTGTATCCCCTCCATTCTTTTTGGAGTTCGATTTCAGCGATATCTGTGCGCCTCAAATAAACCTCGGGCGGCAGAATACGTAGTAGTCTTCGCAGGTCTGAATTGCGTTCCAGGTAGCCGGAGTAGTGAACACAAAAGCCACCAGTTCGCCCAAGAGTAAAACCACATTTATTCGGAGAAACGGAGATGGAATTATTGCGATCATAGTCCCGGGAGCTGGGGTTTTGAGTGAAGCTAAGTTGACCGGCCAGGGGAAAAAATGTTGCGTCGATTCTTCAGTTGGACCTTGGTCGATTCGATACCAAGCGCAACTTGAAGTTGAACGGAGCTGCGACCGCGACCGCTGCAGTGAAGCTCTCCCGCACCAAATCTTTCCCGCACGGAAACGCTCCGCCTCGCCATCACGAGGCCAAAGAAAAGCTGCGGGGGCGCGCCGACGGCTACCAGAAGAACGAGGCGACGACGCGGCGATGGAGGGTGTCACCGTGATCGTCTCCGTTTCCGTCTCACTCTCCCTCTCACCGCCGCCCCCCGCGAGTACGAGCACCGCTGAGGCAGCGTCGACCCTCGCCGTACCCACGCCCAGCCGCCCCGCAGCTCCCGCACCCGCGCCTTCACCATCCGTCCCCAGAACATCCCCTGCGCCGTCGTCTCCCTCCGTCCACTCGAACGCTGTACCCAAAGTCTCAGCGGCGGGGAGGGTATGACCCCGCGTCAAGAGGTGCAAACTTCCACCCCGCCGCGCACCGTCGCGGATACCGTCTCCGCGTCAGGCCGCCTGACGCGGAGACGGTAAGCCTACCAAGCCATGGCTTTGGCAAGCCAAGCCAGGCCAGAATCCTGGCTTGAGCTGGCCCTGGCTTCTGGCTTCAAATTCTCAAGCCAAAGCCAGGCCATCAAGCCCGGGCTTGGACTGATGCTATTTCAACCACAGGAGGACAATTATTTGAGACACATTTCTCAATGTTTTGAACCTGGTAAGTACCCCTTGCGGAATATTGCCATCTTCTCGATGTTTCTGACCTAGTTTCGACATTTTTAGTTTAACCAAGTTCGGATCAAACAGCGCGAGTCCACACCCCCCACTTGAGGTGAGGGTGATCTTGGTGTAAGTTCCCTGTTACAATCATAGCGAGCTTTTACGACCTCAAACATGTTTTTTCCTACCTAAAACCGACACTCTGTGCAGAAATGAACCGTGGGAATATGTGGTGCCGAAGCCATGGCTCAAGCCAGAAACCATGGTTTGGCTTGGCTGGCTTGGGCCTCTGGCTCTGGCTTGAATATTTGTGAGCCTGAGCCAAAGCAAGCCAAGCCCAAGCCATGGTTTCTGGGCCAAGCCAAGCCAGCACAACACTAATCAACGGCTGTTTGGCACGCAAACAAAGCTGCTCATTCCTCCACCTGAGAAGGGTCATTTCACCCAAATCTTTTTATAATCCATATTATACGATGTCGGGCTATGCTCATCCCACTTTGTAGGGTTACAGTCGCTAACCGGGAAGCGCAACGAATTAGGTAATTCGTGGATTTCCCACGCAATATTAGTCTAAACGGGTGGATCCAAGCGCACATATTCATCTCTGGTATCTGTAATCCACAATACAACTCACCCTCAGTCATCGTGTGCAGTGGCCGTTGAGAACGAGGCCGAACATTGTGGCGCATCAAATTCGCACAAATTACGGCGAAGCGCAACACTTGACGGCTCACAGTTAGGCACCGCCAGTGGGAAATTTGGACTTGCAAAAATCATGAGTGTCCTCAGGGACCTTAAGAACCGCTAACACACCTGAATATTGCCCGGCCGAGCCTACACTGGCCCAATATAATTGTTGAGTTTGGGGCAGGAATAAGCCCGCATTATCTCTGTACAAAGACTCATGATTTTCTTCGCCCACGGGCGTCTTTCGACCAAATCCTTTTGTAGGCTTTGTCATGCCATGTTGCCGAGTGGTGAGTAATTTTTTTGGATTTATTGCACTTCTGAAATGGGGTAAACTACTAGTGTTGCGCTACGCCGGGACGTTGCGCTTCCCGGTTAGCGACTGTATCGCAACCCCGGAAGCATGTGAACGGCTAGTGTTGCGCTACGCCGTGTTGTTGCGCTTCCCGGTTTGAGACTGTATACTCGGGGCGACATAACGATTGGATGCTCAAATCCTAAGCCAAGCAATGTCCCTCCACTCACCCTCCCTCGGGCACACATCCTCCTCCCAACCCTCACCATCTCTCTCCTCCCCGTCCCTGGGCACAGGCGCAAACAGAGCGTCGACGCCGACCCTCACGCGCTCGCCCTCGACGCCCACCCTCCGCACGCCCTCCTCCTCCGCCGTGACGATCCCCATTCCGGGGCGCTCCATCCTCAAGAAGCCACCGCCGGTGCAGGGGGGCTGGTTTTCGAGGCTTAGTTTGGGGAGGTTCTTGGGGGATAATTCCTCTGCCTCTGCCTCCTCCGCCTCAAATTCTACCTTCACCTCGACTTCGGAATTCGGCGGCGGTGCATGAGCCGGAAAGGACGGGGGCGCAGGAGCCGGAGGAGGAGGGAAGGACCCTGGGAAAGACCAACAAACCCGCGTCCTCAAACGCGCGCACTTCATCCTCCCCGAGATCGCCGTCGTGTACCCCATATCCTCACAAGCCCCGCCCTCTACCCCCATTCTACGAGAGGAGAAGCGCGCGATCGAGGAGCGGGAGCGGGAGAGGCGGCGGCGGGTCGTTAGGAGTAATTCGTTTGCGGCGGGCCTTGGGACGCCGGTAAATGTGTCCCAAATTTTCGCGGAATCTTTGATTAGATGCTATAAACCATTTGATCGTGAGTTCTCAGCTGGAATTGCTGCAATTCATCTATGTATAATGAAATGTTCGTTGAAGCTGATCTTCCCACACCCACTTAAGTTTTGATTGTAAAATGGATGTACACTCAACCAGATATGTACAATTTGATCTCAAATCGCAGCTTATGCTAGTGCCTAAGCTCCAGTCCAGTCCTTTCAATGACCCTGTAATGTAGTCTATCTGAACTCATTGAATATGCCGACGACTGGCCATCAAATTGACCATCAAAACCTGCGCACAAAGTTAGTGGGCGAAGCTGTGGGTATGACTGTGCAGGACCTTGAGGAGAAAGAGAACGAGGGAGTGAGGACTCATAAAGAGGTGAGGTGGTACCTTTATGTAAGCCTGAATTTACCATTAGGGCTGACTACTTAGTCTTGTAGATTTTCCCTCTGAGTCCCGTTCCTTGCAGAATTTGGAGCTGTCAGGAAGTGGCAGTGTCTGTAAAGATCAAGAAGCAACAGTCTTTGTACTTCTGAGGCATGCATAGTGCACAGAACTACATTGACAGTCCGGAGGTGGTCGAGACACGTCGCGTGACCGCGTCAAGCACGGGATACGGTGATTGCCCGCGGAGATCGAAATTACCCGTTCTTTAACGAGATGGTCCTCGTTCGTTTGGTTGTCTTTGTTTAAATCCCCATCCAGGTGTATCCCCTTCCTTGTGTCTCTCCTGGTGTTCTGCATCCTTCATGCTGGCTTTTCTCTGCACAGTTGAGAACCCATCAATGAACCTGTGCTCAATCCAACGCGAATCCAATTCAAGGGAAATTCCTCACATGGAGCCGGCAATTTTCGACAGCGCAGCTGGGTCGCATGACACCTCGGCTCAAAGCTATTTACTTGAGTTGGATCTCGAAAAGGGATCCTCAAGGAAATGCACAACGCTCGCGCAGTTCACAGGGTTTGTGCACAGCTTACAAGGCTGTTCAACTGCGAGATCTTTACCGCACTGCCGCAGTTGTACAGTATAAATCCCACCACGGAGCCTCCGCTTTCCTTCCATGTCCCCTCCTCTCCAATGTCTCCTCCTTATGTTCAACCCTTCCCTGGCTTCATCACGTCAAATATTACCGTACTGATCGATATCTCAATACCAACTCTCGATGGTGCTCAAATTCAGTGCGCAATCCGCTGTAGAATCTCACTCAACTGGACCGTCCTGTTGGGATGACTATTCCTGGCTCGTGCACGCCCGCCCTCGCGCGCATCAAATATCTGCACCTCCACGGCGTCTTTTTCTGTCTCGCAAGTTGAATATTTGAATTCCTAGCGTAAACCGTCTATTTCCATCTGCTCCGATGCATCCCAGGGTTGATCCTCGTCGTCCATGTTTCCGGATGATCCCGATCTGTCGACTGTCTCCGTCCCAGCCAAACCATCCAGCGGTCCATATTTATTCAGCTGTGCAACCCGGGTTTCAATATCACCATAATCCTATTTTGTAGGAAATATTTCGAAACCAGTGGCATTGGATCCCCGACAATGAACCCAAACGAATCGTTCGTTCGGAGCTCCTTCCAGCAATGATAGAATGGGGTACGCAGCCTCGTTTTCGTGTTGCCATTACATCCTGCCGTCTCCAGCTCGCTCGATTTGAGCTTCAGTTAAATTACGCATGTACGATGAGGACTCGGTGAAGCGTGGAATAAACTGTTTTTGCTAAATTTGATTATGAAGGACGGCCAGACTCTCTCGCAGCCCGACGCTCTGCCGGAGCGAAGCGAAGGACCCGTCTTGTCTCTTGAAAGCCATTGGCTAGACCTATTGCAAACTGGGATATTATCTCCGAAAGCAATAGGTCTTGATAGCAACGGAAATCAGCGGAACGCCCGGCACGCAGTAGTCCAATCAAGAAGAAAAAATTGTTCTCCCTGCTAGCAAGTGGGCTGAGTGAGAAATTTGGGGATACATAAATTCTAAGGGAGTCTCTGAATCTCCCTCTCTTTTCTCCTTTTTTCCTCCCTTTTTCAACTTGAAAAAACGCATTTTCCCCTCCAGAACCACAGCAATAGGCCATGGGCCCGACTTTCTCCTCCCTTGCCGTTCTCTCTCGCGTTCGGCCTTCTCGGGGCTCGGCTCCGTGACAAAAACATGCGGTTGCTCTCATCAGTCACGATAGTCACATCTGTAACGTAGCGTAACAGGCCCCTAATTCTACCCCTTTCGCGTCTTATCGACAAGATGAGGCCTTCGCTGCGCGCCGGCAGAGCGTCGGGCTGCGAGATGAAAGAGTCCGGCAGTTGTTCATAATTGGCAGAACGAATTTATTCCACACCCGACAAAATCCTCCTCGTCGTACATCCGTATTTCAACTGAAGCCTAAATTGTGCGAGTTGGAGACGGGAGAATATGATGGTAACATGAAAACGAGCCTGCGTACCTCGTATTCTGTCATTGCTGGAAGGAACTCTGGACGAACGATTGGTTTGGGTTCACTCTCGGGAATTCAATGTGACTTGAACAAAACGGGATGATGGTGATATTGAAACCCGGGTCGCAGAGCTGATATGGACCGCCAGATGATTTTGCCGCGACGAAAAGACAGCCGACGAATCCAGATCATTCGGCAACACATGAACGACGCAGATCGAACCTGGGGAGGCATCGGAGGAGATGGGAATAGATAGTCCATCTCAGGTAGGTAGGTAGGTAGGTAGGTAGGATTACACGGCAAGGTCCCGCTCAGGAACACCGGTTTCCAGGAAGTATCCCGGTGTACACGCACTAAAATAGCTACACCATCGTCCCTGGACCTCTCCATGCCCCGGCAGCCGAGCTCACGGTCTCAGCCGGCCATCGAAACGACCAACCCGCCGCGGTAGAACTACAAGAACACCAAGAAGCTAGAAAGGAGTAAATCACATCAGTACTGGGCCTCAAGCGTCTAAACGAAACACGGGAACAGCGTAAAAAACTTCCAGAACATCAAACGCAAATTTTGCAACCAGTGGGATTGTCGAGCGCGGATAGATGATGGCCTTGAGAAACTCCGTATTAGAGAGTACCGCCATCTGGAAGCGTAGGCCTGGGAGATCAGTGAAGAGTTTCGCAAGGAAGGTAGCCCGTAATTCAACCACCGTGGTCGACGACACACAGGTAATCAGGGCATGTTCCGGCGACTCCACCTCACTCCGACAGAACCTACACAACCGTTCCGCTCGAGGGACTGGTTGGTGCGCGTGATCGACGTAACGCAAGACTTCGAGGGCAAGGAGATGGGTGGAGAGTAGCACCGAGGTAATGGCTTCTCGGTGCTTCTGTGTTTTTACCATCGTCAGGTAGTGCCTCATACACGAAGTAACTTGGGTCGGTCCTTTGTCCTTCTGGGGTTCACGACGGCCGTGTAACAAATAGAGCTTGTCCGACGAGTCAATTTCACCTTGCAGCCATTCCAGCATAAGCTTCTGCACCAATTTTGAGTAATCTTCGACGTCTTCAACCGAGGTTAGGCGTGTTAGAATTAGCTCTGGGCAGTGGAATGGAAGTCTCGACGCAGCCTTGATTATATCTTTGACCCAGGATTTTTTGCCGGCACGCGCAAGCTCGATCGAGCTGTTCAAGGCGGCGCGGGCATAATGACCGTTGGTTAGGCCCAAGAAATAACGCAGGTGACTGAGGCCAAGGAGAAGGCGACGAACTCGAATGGGCATTATCCCAGTCTCAGTGAACAGAGGGGCAATCATGGACCTCGAGTGCAGATTGAGCATTTGACGAACGAAGCTAACTTGAACTTTGCACAACTGCTTGACGTGCGAGTCTTCACTGTCCGGAGCAATTTCGCAACCGTGGATCAGATGACAGTCGACGCGGGCCATATACAGCTGCTTCAGTTCTCGGGGGGTTAATCTTCCCGTCATGTCTTCAATGGCCAGGATGCGGTGTCCACAAAAGCGAGCGGTGCGAGCTTTGGCCTTGTAGTGTTCAGCAAAGATGTTCTGCGTGTCGGTACGGATGTTGACGCCCACATACTTCTCGGTTGACTTGACTGTGAGCTGCGTACTGCCCAGATGGAAGGAAGGGACGGGGAAGAGTGCCTTGCCAAAGATCAAAATAATGGTTTTGATCAGGTTGACGAGGATAAAATTCTTCGCGCACCAGCGTTCCAAGGTGGACAGTTTAATTTGCAGCCCCGAGACGGACAGAGATACGACGAGTAAATCATCCGCCTGCGCCAGAAGAGAAATTCGGATACCCGCGAGGAAGACGTCTTCGAAGTGCGGCAGGAGTACAAGATCGGACAGGAAGAGATTCCACAGAACAGGCGAGGCCGGGTCACCCGTGAGTAAGCCAATGAATGCCTTGAATTCTTCGGACTCCATGTCTCCGTGTCTTACATAGTACGCCATTCGCTCGTACAGCATACGCAGCCAGTCAAAGATCTTGCCGCCCATGCCCATCCGGAATAATTTCAACCAAAGGGTCGGTTGATCCGTCGACGGGAACGCGTTCGTAAAATCAACGCATGCGACGTAAAGGGTGTACCCATGAGCTCGTGCCCACTCCTTGAGACAGCGCAGGATGAAGGGATTATTGTTGGTGCGATAGCCTGGTCTAAACCCGTTCTGGCCTGGTGGGATCAAACCTCTAGCCTCGGCCCAGTCAAAAATGCGCCAGTGAATCAGGATGGTCAGGGCCTTGAGGAAGCAACTCTCCAAAGCAATCAACCTATAGCTATCAGGATTGTCCTGGGGCTTGAGCCGTTTCAGAATTCCAATGAGGGCGGATCTGAACCAAATAGAGGGTCCGTCGCCGCGCGCCGTGCATTCATTGCATAGAAGAGCAAGGTCCTCATTAGGAATCTCCAGAAGTTCTGCGTACGATGTCTGGTCATCGCCGGCTGAGCTATCGAGCGAGTGCTGCCGCAGATGATCCTTGAGTCGGCCCATATCGGCGTCACCCCATTTCTCCGAGAAAAAACCCTCCGGTGTACTGTCTTCGGTCTCCTCAGGCAGCAGTTTCACCAAGATCTGGTTGAGCTTGTGGCGCGCAGCATCAAACTGGGTGGGAAGCACCTCAGGTGGGTTGAGGCGCTTCTCAAACACATCTTTGAGACTTGCCGCGGTAACGGAGATGGGCCCCGGTCTGGGATCGGCGAGTCGCTTGACCTCTTTCCAGAACGCGCCGCTTGACGGTGCGTCCATAACCTTCTTTCGATTCAGCTCTTTCAGAGCTACCAGCCGGTCTCTGCCTCTGTGTGTTGCAGGAAATTCGGACCGAGTCGGGAGCCGTTTTGGTTCTGGTGCAACGCCGTCGGACTCGATGTCGGCACTCACCTTCGGAATCGGGTCAACATCGTTGAAGTTCGGATTGTGAATGGGGAAGTCAGTTGGCGGGTCGGGAGGAGAGTTGTTTCGAGGGAGGGAGCACGCCAAACGAGCCGCCGAGGTGGCTTTGAGGAGGTGGTGATTTTTTCCCGCAACGTCTTTCTTGATGTGGCAGAAGTGGACCGGGGCGGAGCGAGATTTGATTAGGGCGATGAGAACCTTGAGTAGGTCCCCATTTGCGCACCTCCATCCACAGGCCTCGTTTCGCGCGGCATAATAGACCACAGATCTGATAGCGTACTCTGACCGGGTCGAAATTTCAACCGACTTGAAGGGCGGACATTTCTGCAAAGCCAGTATTACGGCCATTAGTTCTGCTCGAGCATTTGTTTGTGATCCGTTGACCCTGCAAGAGGTGTTGAGACGAGAAGCGCCGCCGAATGTGGCTGCAGCGGCAGCGGCCGAGTTTTTCCCCGCGTTGATACATACGCCGTGAACAGTGAGTTTGAGCGTCGGGGTAATTGAGGTTACGGCGCCATAGAGGTTGAAAAGTTTTTTGTTCTCGTCTTTTCCCGCCGCTAGCGTAGCGATGAACAGTTTATCCATCTCTGTCTCGTTTGGGAGGGAGAAGTCAATCTTCCGTTTCTTTCTTGAGCTTGCACCCGATACAGATTGGGCGGCGAAGTTCAACTTGATGCAGAGTACGGTTGCCGCATGATCATACCCGGCTTCACGGTCGCACACGGTGAAGCTGGTGATGTTGTTGAAGATAGATTTGCTGCATACGACGTAGTCGATAACGGTTCTGCGCATAGTTGCGTCGGTTTTCCCTTGGAACGACGTAAAATTCCCGCTGTTAGGTCCGAAGCATTTTGCACCGCTGACAATGGCAAGACCGTAGTCCCCGAGCATGTTGCACAACCAGTTTCCTCGAGGGGACGAATCAGCAGTATCCAGTGAGCACCGAGGCGGGTCTGTAGGATAGGCCAGCTTTGATTTAGTCCGAGCATTGAGGTCGCCGTGCTTGGAGATTTCAAAGCCGGCACTATATGCGAGGGCAAGAGAGGCCGCCAGAGCTTCAGAGGGATCCTTCTCAAGCACCCCAGTCCATTGGGAAGATTCAGGGAGAAGGTAAACGTTGTAGACGAGGTGTCTGTCGATTTGAATCACCATGAAGTCAGGACCAGAAAGGTCTTCGCGGTATTTGAACGGGATTGATGCCAGTGCGCGCATCACAATTGCAACGCCGCCCCACGACTTGTTGAACGAAGCCCTGGGCCGTCGCGTGCGGGAGAGGAGAATGTAGCCGGGAGGTGGCTCGATAGCCTCGTGCTGCTGCGGGCGGAGGTGAGTTTCTTGAAATAAATTAATGTCGTACTTTTGGATGTTTTTGCGGAAGACGGGGCAGCTCATTTGCAAAGAAAAAGACCCTTTGATATTCCAACTACGTATGGAGACTATCTGTGTCGTATCAGGTGTGGGGGTAGAAGGCGTAGCCAAGGATAGAGTATTAGGTGGGGGCGGGGCGGTAGGTAAGGTCACGCTAGACCAATTTTGTATGGAGGGGGGAGGTATGTTAAACAAAGGGGGAGGGTGCAGCGCCGGTCCGTTTTGGGGGATGTGCGACGAGGGTAAAGAAGGGAGAGTAGGTAGGATAGGTAAAAAAGTTGGAGGGGGGGACTGAGCTGCCCTTACACATTTAAACGCGCCACGACGATCTCGTAGGAGAGGCGGGGGTTGTTGTTCCACGTGGTGACAAACCACTGGGCGACTTCGTCCGCTTCGAAGACGAGGATGGCGGTGAAGTCGTCGGGGCCCCGGCGCGACGAGTAGCGCACGGAGCGCATGAGGGAGAACCCAAGGACACTATTCACCAGCTGGCGAGGCTGCTGGTGAATGTCCTTGGCGTCCTTGCCCCAGGTGACTGGACCGAATAGCGCCTCGCGCGAGGGGACGGACTTGGGGCGAGGGGGACCCGGCTGGGGAGGGGCTGGGTATGGGCCAGATGCGAGCGCGGGCGGCGCGGGTGGCGCGGAAGCAGGGGCGGGCGCGGGCGCGGGCGCGGGGAAGGCGGGGGGTGCGGGTGCAAGGAATGCGGGGGGTGCCGGCGCGAGCGCAGGCATCCCCGGGACAGCGAAGGCGGGGGAGGCGAAGGTGGGGGCAGGAGGGGGGGTGGGGAACGCGTACGTGGCGGGGATGTTCACGACGAGCGCCGCCTGACGCTTGGATGGGTCGTCGACGGCGGGGTCCTCGAGGGTGCGTTTGCCGTTCTCGTTGAGGACGTCGCGAACCGCGGCGCGGAGCGCCTCAGCGTCGAGGGGAGGGGAGGGCGTTTTGTAGGCCGAGCCCGACGAAGCGCTGGCATGGGACATCACCGCCCCGAGGGCGTCCTTGAAGGAGCCCACGGTGGCCGTGAGCGCCGCGATCTGGTTGCCAGTGTCCTCCAGCGGCCAGCCTTGAGGCGAGGAAGGACGTCGTTGAGGGTGGCGGACATGCCGCCGAAGTTGGCGGTGTGCTTGTTGAGCGCGGTGATGACGGCGGCGGCCGTGGAGGTGTCGAAGGGCTCGGCGCGGCCACGGGGGAAGTCAGCCTGGTCGGCGGCGATGCCCACGAGACGAGCCTCAACGCCTAAAGGGTGCGTGAGCGGGTGTGAGTTGTGAGCGAATGTGTTGGAGGTTTTGTAGCTCGCACCGTTCCCGTACATTCGTTCTAGTAGATTAGTTACATAATATCATCGCATCTTTTCCTGAACCTCGTCAGACCCCGTCTTTCCGTGTATTCGCCGGCTCTCGCGTCTTGCTCCGCGCCTTTCCTTCCCTTCGCGCCGACCTCTGTCTCGCTGCGCTCAACAGGTTATGGGCCCCGGCACCTTTTGTCAGCTCTGATCCGCAGTCGCCACGTCATCATTTTCGTCTCTCGTCTCCGCCGCCCTCCATCCACAGGACCTTTCCAGTCTTGCCGCCATGGGTATCCCTGCCCACATTGTCGGCGCCATCGACGCTGTCACCAATCTCAGCCCCGAGAATTTCGGCGAGCACGAGTCGCTCATGAACGAGTTCTGGACCGCCGCCGGTCTCGAATGGGTTCTTCTGGATGAGGAGCCCACCCTTTCCGCGACGCAGAAGAAGCTCGACACCGAGGGCAGCTTCTTGCTGTTTTCCAAGGTCGATCCCCAGTACCGCCTGATGATAAAGCCGTACTCCGGCACGCACGCGCGATGGAAAGCCCTCAAGACCTCCTTCTACACCGTCACATTCACCGACCGCCTCATCCTCTTCGACCAACTCATTTCCGTCGAGCATAACCCGGCCTCCACATCACCAAGTACATCGCAGACGTCGAGGCGATGGCGAAGGACCTCAAAGCTCAGAGTCTGGAGATACCCGACAATGTCCTCACATCCATCCTGGTTGCCCGCCTCCACCCCATCATGGCCGCGTCCAAGAAATCTCTTTGCAAGGAGACGACATTCCCCGACTTCAAGGACGCCTCTGCGCGGCTTCGGGCCGACGCTCACGACAACGCGAAGGATGAAGAGATACAGGTGAAGATCGAGGCAGCTATACATGGCATGCAGGCCACGGCCTTTGCTGCGCGCCTTCCGCGCCCGCCTTCCGGTGACCCCCCTCCCGAGGCGTTCGAGAAGGGTTTTCGGTGGTGCTCCCCACAGACCGACCGCGACTGCTTCCGCTGCGGACGACCTGGCCATCGGGCTCAGTTCTGCATGGCTGTGATGCCCGAGGCGATCGCGCAGTGGATCCTAGGTGCCATCTCGCAGGCGAGCTTTACAACGCCGGCGTACACGCCGTCTCTAGCTGCCCCCGTGGAAGGTCTACGGGCGATGGTCGCACAGGCTGACGCCGCTCCTGATAGCGACGACAGTGACGACGAGCGGATGCTCGCGACCTCATTCCTTGGAGCTCTCTCACCCCAGAACAGGTGGAAAAGTTTGAGGAGTGCGGTCTTCATCGCCCGGGCAAGCTCTGGGTGGTTTAGGGTTTTCTCATGGCATTTGGATGGTTCGTTAGCTGTTTTCGAGCCTTTTCTCCCTCGCGTTTGCTGTTATCCTCGTGGTTTTCCCCTACGTAGATTCTGTGGATTCGGTGGGAGCTCCACCAGTTTTACTTACACTTTTTCTCGGACGCGTTGCTCGCTAGGTGGGAGTGTTGGAGGTTTTGTAGCTCGCACCGTTCCCGTACATTCGTTCTAGTAGATTAGTTACATAATATCATCGCATCTTTTCCTGAACCTCGTCAGACCCCGTCTTTCCGTGTATTCGCCGGCTCTCGCGTCTTGCTCCGCGCCTTTCCTTCCCTTCGCGCCGACCTCTGTCTCGCTGCGCTCAACAGAATGTGCACGCACCTTCGAGCAAGTCCTTGAACTTATCGTTCAGAACGACCAGCCCCATGGCGGCGGTGTCCACGAGGACACGAGTTGCCTTGTGCTCGGGGGCCGCCCAGCGCTTGGGAGTGTCGAGGATGGAGTACCCAATCTCCTCGAGGAATGCCGGCGGCGCGGTATGGGACGGTCCCGCCACAGCGATTTCTTCCTCTGCGGGAGGAGGGGGAGGAGGGGGTGGCGCAGGGGCTTTGCCTTTGCCCTTGCTGGTGGAGGCGGGGACAAAGAAGTCCTCGAAGTCGGGGGAGAACGCGTCGTCTTCGATGAAGGAGGGGTATGGGGCGGCTGGGGGGCGGGGGCGCAGCGAGGGTCCAGTCGCGTTTTCAGCGGGGGTCACGGCCGCGGCGTCGACGATGGAGGCGAGCGCAGCCGCGGCGACATTGGGGATTGGGGCCAAAGGGGTGGTGTCGATGGTAAAGGAGGAGATGGTAAGGAGGGTGGGCGCGAGAGCCAGCGAGGACGGATCAGTTGTCATTTTTAGAAGGCGGCGGTGATGAAGTCAAGACGAATAAGGTAGGTCGTACCCGTCCGCCAGTTTCTTTTATGCACGTGCCTATACAGGTGGTCCGTGCGCGTGGTCATTGAATTTGCTAGGCGGAAGAGGACGGCAGAAAGGACCAGATATCTGATGCGCGGGAGAGTGGGCGTACACAAGCAAGGAAAAGTCCTCCCAGATAGACAGTCCAGTTGAGTGAGATTCTACGGCGGATTGCGCACTGAATTTGAGCACCACCATCGAGGTTCAGTATCGAGATATTGCTCGGGTACGGTGATATTTGAGGGGATGAAACCAGGGAAGGGGAGAAGATGAGGGAGGGGACCTGAGAGGAAAGCGGAGGCTCCGTGGCTTGAAAGAATCTATACCGTGCAACTGCGGGCAATGTGGTAAAGATCTCGCAGTTGAACAGCCTTGTAAGCTGTGAACTGCGCGCGCGTCGTGTGTTTCCTTGAGGATTCCTATTTGAGAACAAGGAAGGAAGGAAGGAAGGAAGGAAGATGTATAACTGCAGAGGTCCCAATCAGGAACAAGCAGGCATTGTACCGACATACAACGTGTCCTAATATTGTACGCTGAGGTTCAGACCCGAACCACCATGTGCAAATTTTGAGAAGGCTGCCGTCGCCGAGCAATCGCTCGAGGAACGTCGCACAGTGAACTCTGCACCGACCTCAAACCGAATCACGGTTATCCAGTCCTCATCGGTCCTGTTGCACGGCCTCGAGCTCGACAATCGTGCTCAGGGGTCTTGAATGCTCAGGGCAATGATTCCAGCCGAGGTAGAAGCACCCTTGCACCCGAAGTGCGGAGAGATGCATCCTCCCGACTCGATGCCGACCCTGCTCTTGTCGCGGCGTTCCACGACCGTGTTGATGCGCACGTGGGGTCCTTCGGGTCGTATCGGACAGCGACCGGAAGGGTGGAGCGCATAGGGGTGTCTGACACAACATACATATACATCCCCTCAGGCACGCTGTAGCGCGACCTGAGTCAGCCTAACAAAAGATCTGAATATCAGACTCAATGAACAACTTACCAGAGTCACTCGCACGCGATGCGGCCTGGTTGTGTCCTCTCAGTCTGTGTGTTTCAACAGACGCACTGCTCCCTCCTGGTACATAACACAATACCGGAGACCGGGAGTACTTGCACCCCTCAGAGTCCTGTCTACCGAGCTTTTTCGTGAGATGTCTATCATTCTCTACGGAGGGTGGGTAGGCTACCACAGCGACTTGGCAGTAGAATGACTGTAGCGTACAATATTAGGACACGTTGTATGTCGGTACAGTGCCTGCTTGTTCCTGATTGGGACCTCTGCAGTTATACATCTTCCTTCCTTCCTTCCTTCCTTCCTATTTGAGATCCTACTCAACCAAACAGCCTTTGAACCAAGGTGTCATGCGACCTGGCTGCGCCGTCGAAAATTCCGGGCTTCATGTGAGAAATTTCCTTTCAATGGATTTGTGTTGACTTGCGCACAGGTTCATTGATGGGTTCTCAACTGTGCAGAGAACAGCAAGCATGAAGGATCCAGAAGACGAGGAGAGAGCAAGGAAGGGGATACACCTGGATGGGGATTTAACCAAAGACAACCAAACGAACGAGGAGCATCTCGTTAAAGAACGGGTAATGGCAAGGGGGTGGCATCATTAAAATTTTGTACCTCAGGTCCTATTCTGGAGGACTTTTGTATGCTGAATCCGATCATCAACTTTTTACGCTGAACGGTGCACTCGCCGTCGAGTTCTGGGGACATACATTATTGCCGGATTTGGACGAAAGAAGCCAATTTCCCATGATCTTGCTGTCAATCAGAGGTAACGTAATTCTTTCCTGGAAATAGTCCTCGATGAACTCACTGACTTTCCTTCATCTGAGTAAGGGGAACACTGCGGGCAAGGCATACAACGCACTTGCGCAAAAAAAAATTGCGAAAAAGCTCGATCCTGAGGCCCAAAACGGCAATTTCCCACGGGGAGGGGGGAGGGGGGGTCAGGATCCTGGGTAAAAAAACTTTCCGACTGTATATCCGAAAATTTAATCATGCCACCCCCTTGGGTAATGGACGACTTGGAATTCCTCTTCGCCGACGAGCCCCCACTAGAGCCCGACGATTCTGAGAATCATTTGGGCAATGAACCGGACCTACCGGACGTACCCGGCGACGTGGACCCCATCCACGAACTAATTCATCGTACCAACAAGGGGGAACTTTTCTGTGAATGATGGAACATACGCCGGTTTTTGTTTTTTTCTGGACTTTCGGCGGACCAACCAACTACGTCATACCACGTGATGTCCAAATAAGGAAAGGCCGACGTCGCCGACATCAACCAGCGACCATTTGCGGCTTTGCCGACTTGCACCTGGCCACGAATAAAGGAGCAGTTGAAGGTCAAATCTATGAGGTGTGAGTCTGAAGTGGAAATTCTCATTCAAGTTCCAGGCTTCCGGTTGAACTGTGTTATTGTATATCCCGATCATCCTGAAGTTTCAACATTGAACTGGTCCACGAGAGGTCCAGTAGAACCCTTCAGCAATGAGAGATTTCTATAGATGTCTTACATCTATGAACCATCTGTGTGCTGAGTATCAAGTGGCACACCAATAAATTTCCAGCTGGTAGATAGTGCTGGCAAAGTTCGGTTCGGTTCAGGTTCGGGCTACTTTTTCCCGAACGCCGAACGCGAACGCCGCGTTCGGTTCAGGCATCCGCCGAACCCCGAACCTGAACCCGCGTTCACGTTCGGTTCGGCGTTCGAACGCGTTCGAACCTCGGCAAAATTCGGCCTTCTCGGGGACTCAAAGCGCGGCAAGAAGGACACATCTATAAGTCTTTTGCCTTGCTAACACATTCAGTAAGCCTCAGGATGGTATTTTCATCTGTAGGATTGACTCTGGTTCAGAAAGGTCAGTGGTTGAAAAAAATCTAATCAGTCTCCGCCCGGCACGCGGCTCGGCGAGGGGAGCACGAGAATGGAGGAATGTCGTGGGATCCCACGAAGTACTGATGTTTTAGCCGTAAAACGACTTCCCGAAGGAAGCCTAGTGTGATATTGGATGATGAAGGTAATATGAATGTAGGTAGAGAGAGGAGAGCGACGAGGAGGAAGCGATGGAGAGGGACTTCCCGAAGGAAGCCTAGTGTGATATTGGATGATGAAGGTAATATGAATGTAGGTAGAGAGAGGAGAGCGACGAGGAGGGAGCGATGGAGAGGGAGACTACGGATGACTAGCTAGATAGGGTAAGCGGTATACGAAGATGAAGGGTGGGAAGACAGAAAAATCTAGTGACGCGTGGAATGCATTAGCATAGTAGCTCAATGCCGAGGAAGAGGACCGAATGCTACCTAGTGACGCGTGGAAACGATCGGTGGAGCGACGGCTCGCGCGACACAATCACTAGGAGCTGGCTAAAGACCAGACAGATGTCCCAATCAATATTGCGCCAATAGACACGTTCTCAACGGAGAACGTACCTGAGTGATACAGCGGCAAGTTGACGAACTTCTGCTGAGATCACGGAGCAGCCGGGTTCAACGGAAATGCTAAGCCAGACGAATGTCCCTGCATCAGCATTTGAACCACGGGCAGCGGATACGACATACTTTGAGCGCGAGTGGCGGGGATTCGAAAAAGCAACGGCTTGTTCGAGTCTCGACCACTGCGCTCATAAGCAGAACGCGACGGGTCCATGCAAATGATTGCACCGAGCGAGAACAAAAGAGCTATTGTTCTCGGATAACAATAGAGCTATTGTTCTCGCTTGGACCCGGTGGCTACGCGCCTCCTTGCCCCAACGGGGGAAGGTACAAGCGCGACGGCGCTTGCTGACCAACCAGATATCCCCGCTCGAATGAAGCGCAACACGGTTGAACTCCTTCAGCACCAGGGGAAACCTGGTTGGACTAATCAGCCGAGCAGGAATACGTTCCGACCGACTGATTAGATTCGAGTAAAGCCTCCTTTAAACACAACTAATCAGTCTCCGCCCGGCACGCGGCTCGGCGAGGGGAGCACGAGAATGGAGGAATGTCGTGGGATCCCACGAAGTACTGATGTTTTAGCCGTAAAACGACTTCCCGAAGGAAGCCTAGTGTGATATTGGATGATGAAGGTAATATGAATGTAGGTAGAGAGAGGAGAGCGACGAGGAGGAAGCGATGGAGAGGGTATAACCTAGAAGTTGAATGAGAATGATTTTTTATTTTTTATTTTTTGGATTTGAGGGGGGAGGGAATGAAGTGGAGGACAATTTAAGGGGAAGGAGAGAAACGAGGGGCACGAGGGAAAGGATAAGAGGAAGGGAATGGGTATGGGGGCGGAACATGAGGGTGGGCAATCAGGCGGGTTGAGGAAAAACGAGGACGGGCCCATCGTGGGGCGAGCGACCGCCATGCAGCATCGACTGCAACATGGTGGGATTTTTCCGAATATAGATTTGGAAGGCGTTCGACGCCCAACGGCCGATTGCCTGTATTTGATGAGGGGGGACGCCCGCCTCTGCGAGAGAGAAGTAGCGCCGCCGGCGCGCATCGATTGACCCGCGATGTCCTTGCCGAAGTGGACGCGGAGGCGAGTGAGGAACCAGGAGCGCGTGGGGATCTGGCCATTTCCGCGGATCCAGAGAGCAGGATGGTGGGGGTAGAGGCGATCGCGGGTGAGTGTGTATTGCCGAATTTTGTTCACGGTGTCGAGCTCGGCATCGGCTCGAGACTTGATGATCATTTGGTTGCCCTCGAAGAATTTGTCGGCCTTATGGCCGGGCAGGAAGAAACCGACGGAGGAACTGTCGGGGGCAAAAGCAAGGGAGGAGCGGCGAGTGACTTTCTTCCAGTTCCGGAGAGCAACGGTGTCGGGCCACGCAAGTTCACCCAGCCGCATCAAACCATCAAAGCCCGTGAAGAGCATGGCGACGAAAAGATTGTCATCGTGCGAGCGGCTGGGCTGAGCGGCGTACGCGCGCTCCACGGTGAGGAGATCCCCCGTTGAGAGCGGGCGTTTACGTTTAGTTCCCCGCCCGAAGAGCCGCATTCCACCTTTCAAGGTGTTCTTCACGAGAGGAGACCTGCGCACGTTGCGCACATTGGGAAAGGCGGATTCAAGTTGGTTACAAATTCCAGAGAGGTAAGAGTCGACGGATTTCGGCGCAATATGGTGGCACATGTAGATGACGAAGAAGGACATCGTGTCCTCCGTAGGGTCGATGGGGAATGAGTGCATGGTGCAGAAATTGATATATGAGTTGAGCGCGGATGTGTAGGTGAGATTGGTTGATTTGTCGATCGCGTAACCGAGAGCGATTGCCCGCTCGTGTACGAGCCTGGCCGTGGTCCACGCCATCCTCCCGGGAGGTTGGCGCGAACCGGGGGTGAGAACGAAGATCATTTTTTCGCCGCCCCCAGCGCGCATCGAGGGGGTTGAGAAAGACGGTAGCATGATGGAAGGGAATAGGCAATGGCATGCCGAGCCTGAGGGGTAAGGCGACTGGGAGTGGGATTAATTCGGTGTCGGACAGTCGGCCTTGCGGTGATTCTTCCGACAGAACGTGCAAACATGGAGATTGTGGCAGTTACTGTCATCCCACTTGCAGCGATTGATGTTCCAGAGGCGGCAAACCTCGGTGGACTTCGGAGACGGCTTGGGCTTTGAACCACTGGCCCGGGGGCGCTCGGCATCACTGCTGCTGAAGGCTGATGTTGGTTTAGCCGATGATCCCTCCCCCTCGACGACGAGGCGACCAAGGGAACTGAGGTGCATCGTCTCGAGCGGCGCAAAATGGAAGCGCTGGTCGAGCGCGACGTCGGCTCGGCGGCTGGCAAGAAGGCGACCAGCCTTCTCGAAGGTGATGATTCGCGTGTGATGCGTATGGTGGATGGCGGCGAATTTACCGAGGATGTAGCTCCCCCACTTGCTGAACTGCTCATCGAGGTGGGGGAACACGACGAGTGCTGCTTGAACGTAGACCATCCAACAGAGGGTCCAGTCGGCTTGATTGGAGACGACGCGCGAGGATTTGGTGGAAGTGTGGACAGTGAGCTCCATGTCGCCGAGGGTTTCGGTGTGCGACGTGTCTGGAATGATGCTGTACATGGCTGTGAATACGACATCAAAGTCCACAACGCGGCCGGCGAGGAGGCGAGCCCATTGGGACTCGGGGAATTCGATGCGAGTGTGAGAGAGCAAAGAAGCAAGCGAGCGCTTCGGGTCGAGAGCATATTTCCCCAGGAGACGGATCGTCTCGAGGAGGTCGGAGCGGAGTGAACTGAGGGACTCGTCGTTCTGAGCCCAAGGGAGATCGCCCTCATCGAAAAGAGCGCGGCGCTTGGCGGGAGGCTCGGGGTTCTCGGTGTCGGAATCGCCGCCGGGTGATCCGTCGCCTGAGAGTGCAGCGGCCCCGCGTTTGTGACCGCCACGGCCCAGGGCGGCGGCAGCGTCGCGGGCGTGCTGGTCGGCCATGTCGATAAAAGGGGCCATGAGTGCCTCAACTTCGGCGGCGGATAGGGGAACCGGTGAGGGAGAGTCATCGGCCGGAGTCTCGGACTGGGAGAAGAGCTCGTGGAGGCGCAACGTGAGCGCAACGTAAGAGGAGACACCGGACTTGTACGCGTCGACAGCGGCGTCGGCCAAATCAGCCTTGGTTGACGGAGGGGGTGCGTCATCGGACATGGAGTAACGGAGTGTTGAGCGAAGCGATGGGAGGTTCTAGAGAGGCAGAGAACCGAGAGAAGAAGACAGAAAAATCTAGTGACGCGTGGAATGCATTAGCATAGTAGCTCAATGCCGAGGAAGAGGACCGAATGCTACCTAGTGACGCGTGGAAACGATCGGTGGAGCGACGGCTCGCGCGACACAATCACTAGGAGCTGGCTAAAGACCAGACAGATGTCCCAATCAATATTGCGCCAATAGACACGTTCTCAACGGAGAACGTACCTGAGTGATACAGCGGCAAGTTGACGAACTTCTGCTGAGATCACGGAGCAGCCGGGTTCAACGGAAATGCTAAGCCAGACGAATGTCCCTGCATCAGCATTTGAACCACGGGCAGCGGATACGACATACTTTGAGCGCGAGTGGCGGGGATTCGAAAAAGCAACGGCTTGTTCGAGTCTCGACCACTGCGCTCATAAGCAGAACGCGACGGGTCCATGCAAATGATTGCACCGAGCGAGAACAAAAGAGCTATTGTTCTCGGATAACAATAGAGCTATTGTTCTCGCTTGGACCCGGTGGCTACGCGCCTCCTTGCCCCAACGGGGGAAGGTACAAGCGCGACGGCGCTTGCTGACCAACCAGATATCCCCGCTCGAATGAAGCGCAACACGGTTGAACTCCTTCAGCACCAGGGGAAACCTGGTTGGACTAATCAGCCGAGCAGGAATACGTTCCGACCGACTGATTAGATTCGAGTAAAGCCTCCTTTAAACACAATTAAACTTGAACATTCACCTACAATATTCACCACACCCATTTAATTCACATCCAGACTGCCAAATACAGTACCTAGGGTCAAAAGGAGAGAGGGTAGTGAGACTTGATGTCAAAATCAGTTGTAAAAACTGAGAAACCCTACCCAAATCCACTTCCGATGAGCAATTTCGGTTCGGGGTTCGGTTCAGGTTCGGACGGACGCCCCAATGCGCGAACGGCGAACGCGAACGCGGCGTGCGGTTCAGGCTGAGCCTGAACCTTGAACCTGAACGCCGCGTTCGGTCCGGTCCGGTTCAGGTTCGAACCGTTTTTTGAACCGAACCTTGCCAGCACTACTGGTAGACCATAGAATTTGGACAAAGTCAACACTACGTGTTTCCCTGGCAGTCATAGTTACCCGATGAACTCTATGATGACTTGAAGGCTTCAAAAAGGGTCCTTGGTGGTGTATACTCATTTCTCAATTTGCAGAAACAGCCCTAGGTCTGGCCTGCGATAGAATTCCTCTATGTAGTAGAAACACTTCAAAGTCAAAGGAAGCTGCTTAGCATGAGATGAAAGCATGATGAAACTTCTTGGAGCTCTGGAAATCACCTTCAAGCTCATTCTAGCCCTCAGAATTTCCACTGCCAGAAAAAAAAAATCCGGCCTGACGGCCGAACCAACCAACCAGGGTCCGGTCCGGCATTCACGGCCCGGCACCCCCTTGCGTACCAATTCACGCCACTTGCGAAACAAACTTGCGCCCGAAGAATTGGTGAAGAAAGTTAAAGCTGGACAGCCGCTGCGCTATCGATGAGGTGCTGAGTGTTCTGGTTGTTGTTCCGGATGAGGGACTCGATCGCACTGTCGTCGCGCGAGCGGACGAGCTCGGCGATGGCGACGTTGTCGATCGTGGGGGGCTCGAGACGTGTGGCGGTCAGCTCCTCAAGTTGGGCCTCCATAGCGGGGAGGGCTGTGAATGAGTTAAGCGTACAGTGGAGAATGGATTGGATGGTTTGCGCACTATTGATCACCGACTGGAGGTCCAGCGCCATGTGGTAAACTTTGTCGTCCAGTTGCGCGCCTGCTCTGATGCCCCCATCCAGGTCCTCGCGAATGGTTTGGTGGTCCTTACCTCGACCGGCTTTGTGCTGCCCGGGCGCGAATCCTGCGAGCACGTAGTATGGGTGTATCTTGTGCCTGTTAGAGCCCGAGGTTGACGCAGAGGCCTCAGGAGGTGGGGAAGGAGGTGGTTGCGGCTCCTTTCCCTTTCCTTTGCCAGACTGGGCTCCCTTGAAGAGGCGCGAGATGCCCAGCGAGTCGGCCTCTTCCTCGCTGTCGTCGTCGTCATCGTCTGAAGAGTCCTCTCCACGTGTGCCGTCTGCCGCGGAACTAGATCCGTTGCCCTCGGCCGAAGCAAGCATCGCGTTAAGATTTTTTACCGCAGACTCCGGGATGGGCTGGAGCGACGGGCCGTTGGTCGGGGGAAGAGGAGGAGCGTAGGAGAGGTTCGATGGGGCAATAATGAGGGTTGGATGGGGCGCCACAGGCGCTTTTGGGGCCGCCTCCGACATTAACTTGTGGCAGTCGGTGGGAGACCTGAATTTTCGTGATCGCGCACGTGAGTCTATGCAGGTACAGCCTCTGACAGACACAGTGAGGAATTGCAAGGACACTGTATTTCAGAGTCCGAGAGAGGTTTCTGCCGCTTTGCGGTGGACTAGAGCTTTCGGTAACCTCCTGTATGTCCCCGTCTTCACGCACTAATGTTTGCGAAAAATAAAGAGAAGGCAGAATTGCGATTCTTTTTTCACTTTTTCTCCCGTCCTTTGCACCAAATCTCGACGCTCAGCGAGAGAGAGAGAGAGAGAGAGAGAGAATCGGTTAACGGCGCAAGCTATGCTAACTAGCTAAGATGCCGGCGGAGTGGGTAACTCCGCGATAATTAGGGTATCGAATGATAAGTAAGTATCGTCCATCGTAGTTTTGCGACGGGCTCCGGCGTATCCAATCGGCGGGTAACTCTGCGTGGAAGGGCGTGCGGATATCTCGGGTAGGTAAGAGTGGGGTGGCCTTGAAGTGGGTAGCATATCAGCGTACTCGCGGCAGCTCCTCTACCAACGGACACAGGTCTGTGGGTGTCCAGTGGGGGATGGTCTCGTATCGCGTATTTTAGATGATGGTGGTACGGAGGCTGAATTGCGGAAGGGGGCGAAAGAGACGCAGACGCGGGGAGGGAGATGGACGACATGGAGGGAAAGAGCAACCAACCAAATGATGCGAACGACATGTCAATTGCGCACGGACCGTCTCACGATCACATCATGATGGAGCGGAGTTTGAATGACTTCTATTTTGAACGCATCGAGCGTACTTACTTACCGACATCTGCAAGAATGCCCGACTGTCGGAAGAGACTAGATTCGGTATGCAATGATCAAGTCAAAGTAAATGCTTGATCTTGGGCTGCCGGAAATCAAACTTACGGTTGACAATGAAGTTCTATAGCGGTGCACGTTGCCTTGGTGAAGAGAGTCGGACTAGGGACCGGAACGGATCCATCCGCGGATGGGATCGAAAACTTCTTTTGTACACAAAACCTCACCACGTCCTCCTAAAACATTGAAAAAATGTGATTCTGGGAGCCGGATTTTTTGACCCGTAGTCTCCCTACCCTACACTCCGCTCTCTCAGTCACTCATCACCGTCCAGAGGCCGAAGTGGCAACAGAAAAAAAAGGCCCGCACATCTCCGCCGCTGCCAACACCCGAATGCGCGAGGACGCAACTGCAGATGCGGAGCTGGATAGAGTCATCAAGCGGTTGGAAAAGGCGCCTGTGGAGACTGTACCTGACCCTTACAATGGTATGGACTTCGGCGACTCGCAAGGTATGGTCCTAACTGCTGCGTCTTGTTTTATGCCAGGCTGAGATTTTATCCTAAGTTCACAACAGTGGCGGACGCCCTCGCCGGATGCGAGCACTTCAGCCCTGGCGCGCCCGGGGGCAGCGTAAATACGCTACTCCTGGCATTTACTCGTATAGCCCGCGGTTTGTGAAGAAGCGCGGGCCACCGAAGACTCGCAGGCTTGCGCGGAACAGTGTGTTCCCTGCGACGAACCGTCTCCTAAATGCTCGCCGAGCTTTTTGGATGCACCAATACCGCAAGGCTCAGCGACTCAAAAAATCCCTCTCGGACGCTCATTTGGACCAGTCTTTACAGGTTCACGACCACGATAATTTCCTTAACGCCGAAGACTTGACTCTGGGGACGTTCAGCTTCGATCGCTGGATTCCCCTCGAGTATGAGCTGCGCATGGATGAGATGGCTGTATTCACCTCTTGCCTGAACGAGAGCAGCTTTGCTCGCGAGGCAGGGATTATCTTCCTTTTCGGTGCGCCCAACATGCCGTACTCGGATGAACTTCGCAAGCTTGATTGGACGCAAACACTGTCGGTCGAGGCGGTACGTCTTCATTGCTGGGAAACGCAAGTGTGTTCATGTTTCGCAGCTCCGCACTGCGCGAATGGGAGGTCTCGCGGACCTTGTGGCAAGTCGCCACGACGGAAATATCAATCAACTCGTGTTTTTTCAACTCATCGCTCACCACTGGACGGTTTATCACCACAACTTCAACCGCTCGGGGGGAGGCTTTCCAACCGTTCGATGGTTCAATTCCCTCCCAGAATCTCCGGCGCCATTGCAAGATATACAAGACCAGGTTGTTGTCCAGCAGTACTTCGTACGCCCTCGAGGTGAAGTCCCGGTTCGTGTCTTACCCTGGCGCAAAGAGATCAGTAATTGATACGTTCTTCATAGCCGCCTCGCACAGCGTACCAGAACTTCGTTGCAATCCATCTCAACCTGCAGCACGATGCGTATACCTGTGGCTTCTGGGCTGTTTATGTTGCGTTTGCAATTCTGTTGGGTTTCAACCCCGATAACAATGCTGCGCGGGAACTCGGCCCTCGAGCTCTCAAGGAATTAACCGGGAGTGTATATGCTGCCTTCCTTGGAGACGAGGTCGGGGTGTCTATGGCTCTCATGCAGGGGCTTTTTGCCCGGTTCAACCCCGCAGTTTTCGGTGTGCCTGTGGCGCCCAATGCAATTGTAAGCCTCCCACTTTCAGCACGATGTTGAGTTTTAATCGCGCATTCCAGATGTCACACCGGCCCACTGACACGGCGCGGGTGCTGCGAGCACCATCGCAAGGACCGTCACAGTCTGCTTTACCTAAGGTCCGTTTAATTCAACCACCCTTATTATAGCGGCAGCCGTCTCACGCCAGCGCCACAGAAATCTTTGCGGGCAGCGACCCCTCCGCCGCTTGCGACGTCCCTGCCTCTTGCAAACCCTGTTCTCACAGCAGATTATGGAGAGCTGGTGGACGCAATCAACAGCGAGAACAAGCAGTGGGGCATAGCAAATACGACAGTGAGGAACCAGAACCTTCACGCCCTTGTCAACGGCGGAGAGGTTTGCGATGGCATTGTGGACGGTTTTTTCTGGTGCTACATTCAGGATATTCTGGTCGACACCGGTGCATATGCGGACCAGCTGCCGTTCCATGTCCTGGAGCGATGGGACTGTGAGCCCCTCATTTCAGGGCCACGGGCTCGTGACACGGCGGCCGGTATGCCTCCGCCCGCCTGGAAAAATCCTCGCAAAGGTGTGCGCAAGTATTGGTTCTCAAAGGTAAGAGAAACCAACCGACGTACTCGCAGCACTATTGAACTGACTCGCAAATCTGCCCAGTTTGATCTCTTCGAAAAGGACCGGCTCATAATTCCAGTGTTCTGGAAGAGCATAACGCATTGGCTGTTGGCCGTGGTCTTTTTTGAACGCACCGAAATACGGATATACGACAGCATTTATCAGCGATCCGGTACGCGTGCACGGGCAGTGTATCAGCGAATCATGGAGATGCTGCTGCATGAGCACCTCCAACGCTACGAGACTCCCCTTCCCAGGTCTTGGAACCCCCAATATGGCCCAGAGGTTCGTGCCTTTGGTGCGCATCCCGTATGCTTACTTACCAGACCCAAGGCTTCCCCTCGAGTACCACAGCAGGATAACGCCGTTGACTGCGCAATATTCACGATCAGGTTCGGAGTTGCTGTCGCCCAAGGGCGTGCCCCGGATGCTCCCGACTTCGATTTCAAACAGGCCGATGCGCAGGATGAACGAGTCCGAATCGCCAACCGCATCAGTGTTGCAATCCGGGCCGACCGCGATAATCACCGGGGCCTCCTGCATCCGACACTACCGAGTCCTCTGAAACAGCTTCCCCGCCTGATATTGTTCCGGCAGCAGACCACGCTGGTCTCGATCCCGAATCCAAGTTGAACCTACGTATAACGGATCCTGATGCCTTCGACGCGCTGAGGGCAGACGCAGCGAAATGGGTTTTTCCACGCCAGTTACGGTATATTCTTCCTTGGTTCTAGGTCTATGAGTCGCTTCCTCACCGCCAGTCTAGGCCCTACGAGGGACACTACATCTTACTGCAGCCACCCGTCAAGACGTCAGACTTCTTCTTTCCTGCTCGTATTGCTGCCATCGGAGATGATGGTGTACTCCGTCTGGAGTGGTCATGCGGTTTCCTTCTCTCCCGTGATGGTATGAGCGGAACATTGCCAGATCGTCCAGTCGGAACGTTCACCTGCACACTGGAGGAGTGGCGTCAGGCCAACAACCAAAAACTCAACCATGATCAGGTAAGCAGCATTTGGTGCGGTGTTTTCTGGGTGCTGACTCCCTTGTTGTGCAGTTGCTCCCATTGGAATGGCCGGCCGCTTTGACCTTGTGGGGACGGACCTTCCGCTCCTTCGTGCCAGCGTGCGAGACTACCCTGCCCCTCCTCGACCACCTTCACTCCCAATTCGAACTTGTCGTATCGACATTGAACGGCGACTCTGTCCCAGACGCTGGACTCATGGCAATTATGGGAGATGCCAGCGCCACTCCGCTCAACTTCCTTGGGAGCATGTCGACCCTGCTTTGGAAGCCATCGGCGGGACAGCGAATTCCGGTTGATGAGGTGACGCGGCGCCTTGTCGACTTGAGTTATACCGCACCCCATCTTTTCCAAGCGGTTCAGGCTCTGGACGAACAGACAGAGGGACACCTGAGCGTTTCACGACTGGGGGGCGCGATGTTCTGGGTGCTGGCCGTTGCATTCCTCGCCCACACCGACTCGACTTCTGCCTACAATGCGATTCGGGAGAAGCGTGTTATGTGGCCACGCGGTGAGATTCATCGCATCTGGGCCGCATACCAGGAGGTGTGCGAGATGACAGTCGGACTCCATGCGACGCTGCAGATTGTGGTTCCAGGTATATTAATTCCAGATCTACAGATGGTGGACAAGTAGATACTGCGACTGTAATTCAGAAGAGTCCGAATGGCTGGAGTCGAGCGGAGGAGGACGAAATGTGGAGTGGGATAGCAAGACAGTCGACGTTGGCGCTCAGCCACCATGACCAGGCTGGGGATCGAGCCTCCAAAACGTCAGGTTCTGTAGAGAAAAAGAGCTCTAGGGTCTGCAACTGCGGTTGGCCAGCACCTTTCCGCCCGGAAATGAGTTCCTGAACGTGGCCTGGATGCACATTGGCCAGCGAGAGACGCTGTAGTGCAGGCATCAACGTCGGTCCACCTTCACGAGGGTCCGCAATGCGGTCCCAGAATGTCGCTGGAAGCCCGGCGAAGAAGCTGAGACGAAGCGTCGAAACGTTGTGCAACTGCCTCAAAAAGGCGCCCTCCTCGTCGAATGTCGGCAGGCCGTGAAGGTTCAGGACTGTGATGCGGGAGGTGAACGACCCATCCACAAGGAGAGCGGCGAGTTCTTCGATGGTTTCTGCGTCTTCCAGATCTCCGTCGTGAAGCTCAAGTGTGAGCTCTGCAAAAAGGGGCATGGTTAGCCGCCGAACGAAGCGCGCCAACATGTCCGGGTTGACGCGGCGGAAGGAGAGGTGTGCAAGATGGGGAAGGGTAATGGGGGTCGCCGGCGAAAGTAGCGACAGAGGAGGAGAGCTGGGCATCTGGCGGTAAAATCCCAGTCGGGAGAGAAGCGGTATCTGCTGGAGCATGGAGGTGATGTCATCTAGACTCAACATGTCCTGCAACCGGTATGGCCCAAGAACCAGCTCCGTGATGCGACTGTGGGGGGTGGTGAAGAATGGGATATTGGCCATATGCAGGACGGCGAGATTGGGCAAAGTATGGACAACCTGCAGTGCGGGAGCAGCTGCATCGAGGCCGAAGTTAGGCCTGTCCGAAAACATGAGGGATTCAAATCCCGCCGAGAATGTCTGCAACTGCGTGAAGTGGTTGTTTGCCAGGAAAGGGAATATGGCCGAGGAAGCGTTGTCTGGAGCGGCGATTGAGATGTCACGGATTTGGGCGGAAAAGCTGGAGAGGGTTCTGAAGATGGGGAGCAGGCCGCCATATTCCCCGGCCCGAGCCGCGCGCACATGTATAGTGACCACCAGCTTTCGGGCGCGCGCACGCTCTACCCAGAGGAGTGCCCGAGCAAGATCATCCGGGGTATAATTGGGGCCGAAGTCCAGATAGGACCACAGGCGTGGTGTTCCTGTCGCAAGCGCACGCCAGAATTGAGAGAGCTGGAGAATCTGTGACAGCGAGACACGCGGCAGTTCACTAAGGATCTCCCCGAGAGTCTCAGGAGCCAGGCGGTGAATATAGTCGGGAAGGGGGGTTGCCTGGGGTGTACAATTAGGCTTTGAGAGTGTTATCTGGTTTCAGCTTACGGTTTGCATGGCGGTTTGAGAATAGGAGTAAAATGCGGTGCACTCTTCAAGAGCACATCAAACACGGACAAATTTGGCACGTTGAAGAGACGAAGCCAAGTCAGGGGTAGGTCACTGATAATTCGGGGATTGCTCATTGTTTCGAGTAGTATTTGAGCATGCTGGTGGTCCAACCAGGATAAGTGAACACACCAAAAAAAAGGAGACGAAACCAGCCATGCGGTAACAGTTCTGGCAATTTTATAGTGGGCAGGAATGTTCACTGGGTGGGTGGATGAAGCCTTGGAGGTATTTGTGGCCTCCTGAGGGCAGCAGTTAAACATGGGACCGATCCTGTAAGTCGTGGGACCGATCAACTATCACCAGGACCGAAAGGGGAAGTTCGGGGACATTATTCAGTTTTGCATCGTAAAATGGGGGGTAGAAAGTTGTATATTTCCTAGCTATTCCGGTCCCCTATTTATACTGTTTACAGAACAATAGTAAACTAAACAATGTGAATCGTTGAACAATTCGGAGTTCCAATTCACGAACTCAAACAATGGTTCAAGACGTCTTGGCCACGTATGCTCCTACGTGGTCCACGTATACTCCTACGTGGTCGTGGTCTTGCTGGGCTGACACGGTCACATGCCCGCGTGACCAATTCCAACACTCCCCCTCAGACCGGCAAGAGCCCAAGTCCACGCGTAAACTTCTCGTGCTTGGGTCTGGCCAGTGCCTTCGTAAAAATATCCGCGGTCTGGTCTTCTGTGGTGCAGTATACGGGCTCGACCGTCCCGTTCTCGATCTTCTCCCTGATAAAGTGGTTCTGCACGTCGAAGTGCTTCGATCGAGCGTGAAACTGAGGGTCGCGTGCAAGCGCCAGCGCCGCCTGATTATCCTCGTGAATCACGGTAGGCTCGGTCTGAGCATAACCCATCTCATCCAAGAGGTTCCTGCTCCAGACTGCGAATCTCGTCGCATGTGCGAGTGCGGTATATTCCGCCTCCGTTGACGAAGTAGCCACGGTAGTTTGCTTCTTCGAACTCCAGGCAAAAGCGGCTCCTCCAAGCATGAAGACATATCCCGAGATTGACTTCCTGTCATCTGGGTTGGCGGCGTAGTCCGCGTCGCTATAGCCTTCACAAACGATACCGTCTTCGTCTGTTTGGCCGTAGACTAGCCCATGGTTCCGAGTACCGGAAAGGTAGCGCAGTACGCGCTTGGCTGCGCTCCAATGGTCCGGTCCCGGATTGGATGAATACTGGCTCAGGGCCGTCACGGCGTACGCGATGTCCGGACGCGTACAAATTGCGGCGTACATAAGTCCGCCTATCATGGATTGGTACTGCCCGCGCAGATCCGCTGGTGCTTCAGGAGCGTCCGCTGGTACTTTGCGTAGCGTAACATTTGGATCCATAGGTGTTGTGAGCGGCTTGGCATCGGTAAGTCCATACTTCGCCAGCAACGACTCAACATAGTGTCGTTGGGAGAGGGTGATCGTGCCGGAGTCGCGATCACGGGAAATCTCGATGCCGATGATCTTACGTGGCTCTCCGAGATCCTTCGTGTCAAACAATCCCTCGATCTCCGTCCGCGTCCTCTCTGCCTCCCTCCTCGACGTCGACAGGATGAGCAAGTCATCCACCCAAACAGTCACCCAAGTGCGCTCGCCGTCACGTTCACGGAAGTAAACACAGTGATCAACGGCCGTCTTGATGAGTTGGATGGAGGTAAGTTTGCGGTCGAACTCGCGATTCCATTCGCGGCCTGACTGCTTTAGCCCATAAATCGTCTTCAAGAGCTTCCAAACTCTTCTGGTTCCGTCCTCAAAACCTGGTGGCTGCCGCATATAAATTTCCTCCTTCAGCTCGCCATTGAGGTAGGCACCCCGAATATCCATCTGAATTATTTCGAGATCCTCCATGGCGGCGATGGCAAGTGCGGCGCGCATCGATTCAAGACGGACCACGGGAGCGAACGTCTCAGTGAAGTCTACTCCGGGAATCTGGGAACATCCGAGTGCAACAAGTCTGGCTTTGTGTCTCGACACTCGGCCTAGCTCGTTCACCTTCTTGACAAATGTCCACTTGCTCCCAATCGCTTGCCGATCCCTCGGTAGCTCCACAAGCTCGTAAGTCCCTTTCTCTTTCAACATCTCTATCTCCTCTCTCATCGCTTCTTTCCACTCCATTTGCTCACTGGACTTCAACGCCTCGTTGTAGGTCCGTGGCGCGCCCATGGCTTCGATGATTTGCTCCCCCAACAGTGCGTACTCCGCCCTCTCCGTCGCCTCCTCGTCCAACCTCTCCTCCGTGCCCTGGTTCAAATCTTTGGATGATTTTGCGCGGGGGTTATTCATCTTCCGGTAGTCAACCTCCTTGGTTGAACGGGTTGAACGACGAATTGCTGGTACGTCTCCTGCTGCTGTGGGTTGTGGATTTAACGATGTAGAGGTTGCCTGCTCAGGTGCGCTTGATGGCTGCGATGGTGTCTGCGCCTGCGACTGCGACCTCGTCTGCGCTCGCTGCTGCGATTCATTCTGCGCCTGTGGCTGACCTGGTATTGGCGCTATTGGCTGGAGCTCCTTCTCCACGAGAGCGGGTTGTGCAGGATCTTCTGTGGGCGATTGCTTGCTCGGCTCTCCCAGCTCCCCCCCGAGCTGCACATCGACCGGGGTCTGGGTGCTCGGCTGTCCCCATACGACATTTCTCGACTCGCGAATTGCGCGGTTCCCTCCGTCATAATATTTGACGATGTCTGGATGGTCTCCGAATCCCACGAAAATAAAGTTCCCCGCCTTCTCATGATTGCCTCCTAGCTTCGATAGCTTCTGCACTGGTTCGCGCTTCACCCATACCTCGCACCCGAACTCCCTGAGGTGCGATACATCGGGTTTCTTCCGCGTCCATGCCTCCCACGGCGTCTTCCCTTGGAGTGCGCGGGTCGGTGAGCGGTTTCGGATATACGCCGCATACTCGACTGCTGACTCCCAAAGAAAGGCCGGCAAATTTCGCGCTATCATCATTGCACGGGCAAGCTCGATGATTGTCCTATTAAATCGTTCGGCTACTCCGTTCGATGCATGCGCATACGGTGCGGGGTTCTGGAGCGTGATCCCACGGCTCTTCAACCATGCCTTCACAGCCCCACTTGTGAGTTCCTTGGCGTTGTCCACTCGGAGGACCTTAGGTGTGTATCCGTACTGACGTTCAACCCACGCCACGTAGTCCCTGATTTTCTCGAAGGCCTCATCCTTGCGCTTCAAGAAATCGGGTTTGCAATGGCGCGTGGCGTCGTCTAAACAACATGGCGTACTTTGACTTCTTCAAAGATTCAACTCGCGCGGGCCCCCAGAGGTCGCTGTGCGTCAACTCCCCCGGATCCTCGCGGCGGTTCTGCGCCTCCTGCGGATATGGCTTCGTCGTCATCTTCGCCTTGACGCAAGCCTCACACTGGCTGAATGGTGGCGAGTCCTCGTCGACGGTGAGTCCCTCGACAAGGTCCTCTTTCACAAGTTTCTCTATTCCACTCTTCGCCAAATGTCCCATCCGACGGTGCCAGGCATCCCATGTCTGGTTGCTCGCCTCCGCGGCGGCGCGCGCACTCTCCTGCGCGCTCGATTGCACTTGCTTCCGGGCTCGCGCATCGAGGTGATACAGACGTCCAGTCTTGCTCCCTCGCGCCATTACTCTGCCGTCGTTGCGTCGCAAAAATTCTACCTTGCAGTGACTGAATTTGGCTTCCAAACCAGCATCGTCAAGCCTGCTAATTGACAGCAAATTCTGCGCGCACGTCGGTGCATACAGCACATCAAGCAGACGGTGAGTAATAATCCTCCCATCGACGTTGCAGTCTAACAAGACGGTTCCGCGTCCCAGAGCGTGCAGTGGTGCTTTCCCAATGCCTTCAACGGGGATATCCATCGCCCGTACCTCTACAAACATGGTGCGGTCGTTGCAGATGTGGGAAGTGGTCCCCGAGTCAACCAGCCAGGAATAAAGGGAAGTTGTGTTCGAATTGGCAGCGTACGCGGTCTCAACAAAATCGGTACCTACGTCCTTAGCCTTATTCGCCTTCTCCTTCTTCCCGCGGCGTCCCGGACCCTTGCCTTGTTTACCTCCGCCTTTCGACCAGCAATCGGCGGCGATATGCCCTCTCTGATGGCAATTATAGCATTCCACTCCCTTCTTCCCTCGTCCCCCGTCGCGCTGCTCGGTACGTCCGTACATCGCGGTGCTCCCATCACCATTCTTCTCGACTCTACGGCGGTATTCCTCTAAAACTAGCGAAATAAACTCGTGCGACGAGATGGTTGGGGCGTTGCTCGACGCGCCCAGGTACGCCGAGGTGAAATTGTCCCACGATTCAGGGAGCGAGCTAATTATCAACAGCAAAAAGTCCTCATCCGAGACGATGCTGCCAAGAATTGCGAGCTCCTCCTGAATGCGGCGCAACTCGGTAACATGGACTGCGATGTCCGTCGCGTCGTCGGCAATCGTGCGGTACAAACGTCGGCGGTGCGACAAGACTCCCAACTTCCCGCCCTTCTCCTTGACCTGCTTAAGCTGCAGCCACATCTCGGCTGCGGTCTTGGCGCCCGCGATGTGAACCATCTGCGAGTCGCTCAAGGTGAGCTCGATCTGCGTCTGCGCCTTTCCGTCTAACTCCTCCCAGCGCTCGAGCTGCTTCTTCTCGTCGGATGTAGGGTTGTCGGCGTCGGCGAATTTGGGCTTGGAAGTGGTGCCTTCGATGATCTTCAAGAGCGAGCGCTCGCGAAATATGGCGGTGACGCGGCGCTTCCACGGAACCCAATTACTCTCGTTGAGCTGCTCGATCCGGAACAACGACGACGGAGTATTGGTCTCGGCGATATTGGTGGTAGTAGACATAGCGGTGTTGTTTGTGTGAGATAGTGACGGTCAAAGTGGTAAAGTTGGTTTGAATCAGTTAAGGGCGGGGCCCATAACCTATCGTAAAATGGGGGGTAGAAAGTTGTATATTTCCTAGCTATTCCGGTCCCCTATTTATACTGTTTACAGAACAATAGTAAACTAGACAATGTGAATCGTTGAACAATTCGGAGTTCCAATTCACGAACTCAAACAATGGTTCAAGACGTCTTGGCCACGTATGCTCCTACGTGGTCCACGTATACTCCTACGTGGTCGTGGTCTTGCTGGGCTGACACGGTCACATGCCCGCGTGACCAATTCCAACACTAGACTAGGCCAGAAGGCCATCGCGCCACAACCCGCGCTCCCGGATAATCTGCTCCATTCCCTTGAACCACCCTGGCATGGTCGGGTGGTCCTCCGGGTAATAAAAGTCCTGCCGTTCACCATCGGGAAGCAGACCAGGATGTTGAGATTGTGATAGTTCCAACTGGTCTGCTGGAGAAGGTTCCAGAGACTCATTATTCATTGCTTACTTATCATGGTTGAACTTGGTAGAATATTCTAGAACTTATCTGTAGTAGTATAAATACCCCCGTAATGTAGCGGGCAGGGCATCCGTTTGCCAGGCACTGCCCTAGCCTCAGTCAACCGGAAATTCTTGTGTCTTCACCTCGTCGTTCTAAGCCTAACAGCTTAGTCTTACGCGCACCCGAAAATCTAACACAGGACGCATACGCGGCCCATCTGGGTGGTGGGTCCAGGCCAACTTGGGAGCTTTGACCATCTTCCGTGCCGAAAGGGCATCGGGGGCGCGCTTTTGATGGCTGGGGGCGTTATCAAACAAGAACAAAGCTGTGGCAAACCCGTTGGTTTTTGCTTCGAAGATATCAATGGCCCGGTCTGCCTCAACGAGAAATTCTTTGTGTAATGTTTCGGCCGATTTGTGGCTTGTGCAAGCTCCCGAGTGCGCGCGGCTTCCTGCGCATCACTCAGAAGAGTTGCAAAGGTCTGGAGGGCGCTCTCCTCCGAGATTTCCGGTGCCTCAACAACCTGATCATCCAATTCGGGCTCGCGATCCTCGTTGGAATCCTCGCAGTCCAGATCCGGCAGCTCATTCCCCAGATCAAAGTCCCAGGTGTCCTCGGGAGCCATGTTGGATGGGTCATGAGCAGAGTGGTCATGCCCAAAGTCAGAGGAGTGGGAGACATCGACTGAAGGTGCAGGCTCCGAGAGGTGACCCGACTCGGAATCAGAATCATCGGCAGTTGGTTTCCGCGCATCAGTTGCTTTTTTCGCATTTTGGCGCAGTTGCTGGGTCCGTTTGCTAGATCTAGTCATCCCAGCACGAAAGGACACGAAGAGGAGGAGAGAAACACGTCGAAATTGCGTCGAGAGGTGCGGAAAACACGCCGAAACCATGAGGCTGATTGTGGCAGTGCAGTCACGTGTCGGTGGCTGTGCCGGCCAAATTTTGCGGTCGTTTTTCGTGAATCGATGCCGTTCACGCCGAAAAGCACATAGAAACACAGAGAAAAAAAGTTTAGATTTTTTTTTTGAGAAGCTTATAACTTTGGACTGAGATGCATAAAAATTCAATCTCAACAGCCAACCTTTCTTGAAACAAGCATAGAATCATCTGACTGAACATTTTTGAACCATACTGTACTCCAGCAGCTGGTATAACTGGCCGAGATTTCGTCTGATGGCCGCTTACATCAGGGTGCCGGGGTTCCACGCCCTCTATCTTAGTGAAATTTTGGTGGTGACTAGGTGAAGCGCACCATAGGCGGTGCCCACCCCCAAGTATTGCCCTTTCTGTACCAGCGACTGTCTGATCTGAACTGTACATATTTCGCATATGCGTTCTCAAATCCTTGAATTTTTTTTGACAAAAACATTTAGAATCTGCAATAGCTTTTTCTGACTCGTTCAAATTCTGGTTTATGTTGTCTTGTCTACACGATACATGCCGTTCGTCTTTTGTATAATAGATGATTGTTCCCGTCAGTCCAAGTACAGCTATATACATCTCTTGTATCTTGCTTCTTTGATACATCACCTATCTTAAATACCGGTATGTAGCTTGTTGTCGGCAGTTCTAATCTCTACCCCCTTTGACATCTTTGTCCTCTGCGTCCTCTGTGCCCCCTTCCGTGCTCTTGCACCTGCACTCGCAGCTCGTGGTTCCTACCGAGCACCTCGGCCCTTCGCCATCCCTCGCTTATATTTCTGACACGATACGCCGCCGAAGGAACACAAGTTCACAACCGGCGGCCGCCCTTGCAGCCCTCGGACGAGGAGGAGGACGAGCTGACGGAGGAGCCGCTTGTTCGATATAGTCTTCGGTAACGACCGCCGTGGCACCGACGGTCTCTACAATACCATTCGACGCGAGCGGATACGCTTGGAATGCATTGCATAGAACGAAGGAAATTAGATGACGTCGTCAAATGGAGTCAGAGACAAATCAGTAAACAATGGAAACATGAATGAAATCCGTAGATACAAACTTTTGAATATGTACGGCTACATAAAACTTTTGCGAAATTGGAACCGACCCGAGAACCAGACACGGCCAAGCTGGCAACTTCCGATCAACCGATGCCCATCCCCAAATCGGGCCAACGGCGGCGACGCGGCGATCCTGTGCAGCGAGGGTACTCCACTCGATACGCACCTCCCGCAAAGGAGGCAAAAAATTGGTCACCACAGTTGTTGGGCGCAAGGCGAGGAAAGAGAAGAGTTAAACAGTTGTACGAGTGGCCCGGGTGAGTAGGGCGCATGAGGGCCGGGGAAAGTTCAGGCAAGGAGGGAGAGAGAAAGAGAGAAACACGACATGGGCGAATAGGGGGCAGACGTCGTGCTGTTAGACCCTGGGCAGTGTCTATACGAGCTCCGGATGTGTTCCTGTCCATATATGCTGAATTTGAGGAGTTCTACAACAGTTAAAACACTTTCCAACCGTGGGAAGGATTTGGTTCCAAGGCAAGCTTAGGACAAGTTCAATACCAGGGTGACGCTCACGGAAGCACAGCAAGATTAATTCTACCTACCTTCTCTCTGTGGGGGAGAATATCCATATCCATCTAGCCAGCTCGAAGGAACCTCACGCCCTCCGCTCTTTAGCGACATCTCCTCGCGATAGAGGCCTCGCTAGGCTTATCCTCCGGATTCTCCCATCTCGGATCTGGCGTATTTGAGCGCCGTACGACCACGACCGAACCACATCCCATCCGGGGACATCTTCCCATGCGCCAACGCTCACCCTTCCTCCGTTGTCCTCTCCAGACCGGCCTTTCCCAGTGGCGCAGTTGAGACTCTCATGCTGCTCATCTGGTTCAATTCCTCCGAATCGGTTCGCTCCGCGCAGTGGCGAATTATCCCGCTATTCGACACGAGACATTGTTCGTGATCATCTCGCATTGACGATATACCGGCGTCGACCTGGGTACTCACCCGCTCGATGTTGTTCCCCCCGCATTTTCCGCGGGGTATTCGGAGCAAGGGTGCACCGGCATTCCAAAAAATTATATAGGGCCGTTTTATTTTTTTCAACCTCGACGGCAGAACTACTACCCTAACGTAATGTTCCCACGGTCCATATATGGGAATTTCTTACGACATTAGTTGCCGGACAGTGGTTGAACACATATCGGGCGTCAACCGCGAGGCCGAGATGGCGCAGGAGGTCACTAACATATTTAGGTACAAGAGGCGCACGCACATCCTCCTCTTCATCGGACTCATCTGCGCCGACGGGGTGAGGTTGGTCGACGTCGGTGAAGTGCACAACATTTTCCCCAATGCAAATTGAACTGAGTTGAATGTTGAGATTTAGCGACGGACTCGCTCACCGCATGCTCAATCTCGAGTTATGTGCTTCGGAAAGAACAAGAGCTGGACGTTTACCTTCGCGCTTCTTCGAGGGATCGCGTCCGAACGCCGCAAGAGCATCGTCCTCGGTTGCTTCAGGGACTGTAACCGGCAGTATATCGATCGCCGCCTGTAGTTGTTCCAGGAGGCTCCGCGGCAAGTTTGACATTGGAGTTGAAGGCGGCGCGGGGGCAGAAGCAAGGGGCGCGAGTGTCTGGTAGCTCGGGATAGTAGCGGGGTGAATGAGCGGTGGCGCCGCCACAGTCGAGGGAACCGAGGGGGCCTTGGGTCGGAGCCAGTCAGAAATTTGGCTGTTCTTGAGAGGCTTCTTCCCTGGCTTTTTTGCTGCCTGGGTCGCAAGGCAGGGTCCTTTGTTGCTGTGGTTCTTCAGCATGTTTTGTACGCCGGGCGGCCCGCAGTGAACGCGCTCCTCGCAGTCGGGGCAGATCACATATACTTACTTAGCTCATCATCAAGCTCAGGAAGAGGGATGGCAGGCGGGGGCTAGAGAGATAAGGTCGTGGAACAATCGGAGGGAACGAAAGACGCGTACCACGTTGGACATGAGAAGATTTTGGACGGCGCGTCGAGCTCGGAGCGTCTGACCGTGACGTGGAAGAAGAGAAGATCACAGTCACTGTCGGAGGTTCTAGGTAAACAACAGACGCCTTCTGCCGTACCGACATCTGGAACTTGCACGGGACATCTGAGGGCCTGTGAGAGGGTGAAAAAAAAATCTCTTGTTTTCCGCCACTTCGAGCCAAAATCTCGCCCCCCGAAATTTATTTTTTTCCGGCCTCACGGCCGGACTACTACCTGACTACTACCCTAGCCCTTAGTCGCCGGCTTGAACGCCGGTGCACCCTTGATTCGGAGCTCGCCGTCCTCACCTCAAAATCTGGAATTCACGGAATCCCATCTCGTTCGTCGACTTCACCCTATCCCTCGCTCGAACGCAGATTCGGTCAGAGTTTCGTTTGATCTCCTTGCGTCCGGAGGGCGAGACGAAGATTCACTCTCTCTGCACCAATTAGTGATGGTCTGGCTTTGGCTTGGCCTGAAAGCCATGGCTTTGGCCCGGCTTTGCCTGGCTTTGGCTTCAAAACATCCCAGGCCAAGCCACCGTCTCTGGCTTTGGCCTGGCCTGGGCTTGGCTTTGGCCCAGGCCATGGCTTTAGTAGAAGATTTTGTAATCAATTCAAAATAAATTATTCAACTGTTACTGGTGGGGTAAACGACGCAAGGAAGCCTGTAGAGATGAGTAAGATTATGGTGAGGAGTCGAGAAGTGCCAATTCTGCCCCACCAGGCCTGCCACCAATTTTGGATCGGCTTCACCATATCCACGATCCACCATCTTCACACACCGACCTCATCCTATTCTTTCGAGCATTCCTCGGCATTCCTCGGTACGGTTGTGTTCGTCGCCACGACGCCGATTCCTCCGCGCCGGGCTAGTGCTGGCAACGTTCGGTTCGGTTCGCGTTCGGGCATCTTTTGCTTGAACGCCGAACGCGAACGCTGCGTTCGGTTCGGGGCCTGGCGAGTTCAGGTTCGGTTCGGCGTTCGAACGTGTTCGAACCCGCGCAAGTTTCGGCCTTCTCGGGGGGCCAAAATCGGGTCAGAGTAGACATCCATGGACTCATTCCAACAGATGCGCTAGTGGGTGCTGTTCAGATGGATCTTAAGCGCCAGAACATGGCAGGAATCCCGAAATCTGGTGGTTGAGAAAATTCCGTACTTGGAAAGACCCACAATTCCACTGCGGAATGGTTGGTTGTGTCCCGAGGTGAGGTTCACAGTCAGTTATGGACTGGGTAGAGATGAAAAGCTCACCAATTTCCACTGAACAGAACCCAAAATTCCAGGAAATGACCTCGAAATCTCCGGTGGTGTGGTTCAAGGTTCGGTTCAAGTTCGAACGCCCGCTCGACGGTGCGAACGCCGAACCTGAACGCCGCGTTCGGTTCGGCCACTGCCCGAACGCTGAACCTGAACCTCGCGTTCAGTTCGGTTCGGTCCAGGTTCGAACCGATTTCCGAACCGAACCTTGCCAGCACTACGCCGGGCAACCCCGCCATTCCGAGGATCGGTCGCAGACCGACGGCAATCTTCCGGCGATTTGAAACCCTCGGAATGACCGATTTTTACGGTCGAAACAGTACAGTATGTAGTTACCAGATGATTCTGAACTTCAAATCAAGGCAAATCAAATCACGTGTGTCAATGATCCGCTCAGGTCACTGTGACCGTCACGCATGAACTGTGCCACGTACTTATTGGCCACGTATCGAATAATCATAATGTCCTTTAATCCTGTAAGTCGCTCTCTTTCTGTCCCTCGCGCCCTCATCACGATGTTCAGCTCCCGCGAGGCGGTAGTCGGCTGACCTCATCAGGCGCCCCTCTCAGTGAGGGACCCGGACACGACTCCCTCCCCGCCATTTTTCTTAACCTCGGCCACCAGTCCACAGCCATCTCGCTGCCCAACATTCTTCGCCACACTGACTCTCAGGCTGTCGTCCAGGATGACGCTGACGTAGCCCTTGTCGACATTGACGTCGGCGTGCGGGCGGAAGGTAGGGCGATGGCGGAGCAACTGGTCAGTCGTCCTCTTCAAACATGTCCGACAGACCGCTTATGGGCCTCTATTCTTGGCAGTTGCCCCGATCAGCACCTGCCATCGAGTCCGCGGCCGCCTCGCTCACCGCCCTGTCCCACATTGCACAACGCTTCGTACAGCGCCCCGAAGATTTTCCCTTCGAGTTTTCCGTACACTGGACCCTCCTTTGGCCCTGGATGCGCTTATTCCACGAGCTTGCCGCCACGTACCGCTCTGCATCTGTCGAACGCGCGGTACTAATTGCCGTGTTGTTCCTCAAGCTTCCCAGCTCCGACATCTTCGCCACGTCACGTGTGCGCGAAGTTCTTGTTTGCGCCGCGAAAACTCTGCTTGCTGCTTCGTCACCGGTGCCGGTACATTTATCCTTCGCCGTTCTGGATAGAGACCCTTCTTTATGGACAGCTCTCGAACCACTCGATGGGGTTGCAACCCTTGTCACCACCCTCCACGATCTTGTTGCCCAGAACTCTAGCGATCTGGTTCGTTTGGCGCTTACCTACGTCTCTAAGGCGCTGGATAAGCTGGCCCGAGCTTCATACATCTCAGCAGTCAAGGCTAGGGTCCTCAAAGCGATCATCCGCATAGCGACTTCGGCGCATGGCCAAAACCCGGACGTACACTCTCTTATTCAAGGGCTATTGAGGAACAATCTTCTGAGTGTTCCCCGAGTCGACTATTCCATTCTAACTGCCATTTACGACTCCTGGCCTCAGGACTGTTCCCTAGCCATAACGTTGGGGATCGAGCGGTGCTCGCTTGCACAAGCGTGGAAAGACTTCGAACGGTCGATGACGCGTCTTCTCACCTTCTATGAGGGATGGCTGGAGAAATCTCTTTTGCAAACTGGTCCTTGCACCGGAGTCAGTATATTCCCACCGCCGGTACTCCGTTGCTTTATCACTCCATCAGTGTATGTCAGATGCCAAGTTGATGCGATGCAGCGGCTGCAAAACAGCCCACTACTGCTCCCCACCTTGCCAGAAAAATGACTGGCAAGCTCGACACCGGACAGAGTGTCAAGCCCTCTCCGGTGCGTAATCCTTCCCTTCCTCCCTGACCGGTAGTAATCCCTCTCTCTCCAGACATGAGGAATGAGGCTTTACTCGCGCGCAACGACGATGCATAGGCGAAAGTTTAAGGATCATGGTTACTTTTCCTTTTACTGTACTATTTCGTTCAATTCGACACGACCCCCGACGATTTTCGGAAATTTTAAATCCCATAAATCGAGAAAAAATTATTGGCGCAATAAAAAAGGGCCCGCGTGACGCGTGACTGTCGATTTGAACGAAATTCTACAGTACTTCCGTACTTACTTCCTTATTTATTAATCCATCAAAATATCATGACTGACCGAAGTGCACCAGTGTTGCCCAATGCTTCGCAAGCTTCTCGAAGTCGACGCTCTGGGAGATTTGGGACGCAAGGGGCTGCTTCGATGTCGGTTGCTTGTAAAATACACCGGTCTTCATGAGCGTGTTGAAAAGCTTGAACTCCACCGTCGTGTGAATTGGAACAACAGGATGTTGAGTTCGTTGGCGCATAGCAAGGTAGTCGTATGTCGAGATTGGTGTGGTTGAAAGACGTGTTAACCGATGGGATGGTGTCCCACGATGATACACAAACTCCCGGTTGGTTCGACGGCGAGGGTTTCGCTCTAACGGGACCGCTCGAGCGCTTGCCCCCCAGGTGTGTACGTTTGGGGGTTCGAATTTTCTGACTCGGAGGTTCTATTAGGCGCCATTCAACCGCCAGCGGCCACCACGACACCTCTGTACGTCCCCCGCGCATTCTCGTCCTTCAATTCCTGACAGCACTCGAACGCCGTTGACTCGTTCACCCAGGATATGCCGAATAGTGCGTCGAAAAACTCGCAGTGAGAATTTTCCGTCGCGTTTGACGCCGACGTAACCCTTACCAACCCCAGCGGCGAATTTTCGCTTCGGTAAGGTTCCTCGCGGTCCACTACACGTCGCGATCTCACTCTCCGAGTTTGTGTTCCAGCGAACGTTGTCCCAGCACGCGTCCGCTCGAACACCGACACTCTCGACGCCCGTTGAATACTCCAACCGCGCCGCGCCACAGCTCTTCATTGGATATTGGCCGCTTGTTCTCTGGACTCGGTGATTCAGTGTCTAGGGGGCTTGTTCTTGGCGCGCACGCGACTTTTTCTGCCAGCGGACGGAGTTGCGATAGTCAAAATGGGTTTGCTTCGCTTCTGCTTTGATTCTGGGTGCGCCAATTTTTGGATGCATCTTCTTCACCTTGGCTGAATCTTGCGCCGGTTACTAGCTTCCACAAGGGTTCTTTCATCAGCTGAGTCGAAGGCACCGGTGAGTCTTGGTTCAACTCTCTTGCAGGCAGCCTTGATGTTTTGGTAATAGCGGATTTAAGTTCGGAATTCTTGCGGTTGGGTTCTGAGCTTCGAATGCAAACTGAAGAGCACGGGAGATTTCGTATGGCGCCAAGTGCCAAAAGGCAGCACAAACCTAAGGAAACTGAGTGCTGGCCAGTGCTGGGTCAGCCGTGATCAACACATCACCCGGATCAAGGTTGAAAATGTTCCACTCAACATGTTCATCTCAAGTTCATCTCGAGGTTGCTGGTGAGTTCAAGTTGTCAATGGGCACCGCGAGACTCGACGGCTCTACCTGGGCTCTACCGAGGATCACACGGTCTTCGAAGGCGAGCTAACAGGAACAGTACTCGCCTTGGATATCGCTCGCAAGACCCCGCGTCTCCGCAGCCTCATAATTCTTTTGGACAATCAGTCGGCGATCAGAGCCCTCGCCGTCAACCGCCCTCAACCCGGCCAGTACCTCATCCGAGAATTCCATCGGCGGCTCGACAGGCTGTTGAAAGCGAAACCATGCTTGGAGGGCAATGTGCACTTGTCGTGGGTCCCCGGGCACGCAGAGGTCGAGGGAAACGAGCTGGCGGATGTGACGGCGAAGGAGGCTGCGGAGGGGACTTCAGACGTGGTGTTTGGAGGCAAGGTCGGGCTGTTCAACTCGACCCTACCCGCCAGCGTCGCGGCGCGTCGAGCCTGTTTGCATGGCCTGCACACAACTCATACTTGTCGTCATTGAATGCTGTTTCCCTCTAATAATAATAATAAAGCTCCATTTTTATAGTAACTGTACGCCGTTTATGGCGGATGATGCTACTATGTATCCTGGACTACTGGGGTACGTGCGGTGTGTAAATGGTGAGTGGGAGGTGCAAGTTTTCTAATTACGGGTATATTGGATCTTCGGGGTTGTTCGATGTACTGTACAATTTCGTTCAATTCGACACGACCCCCGACATTTTTTGAAAATTTTAAATCCCATAAATCGAGAAAAAATTATTGCCGCAATAAAAAAGGTCCCGCGTGACGCGTGACTGTCGATTTGAACGAAATTGTACAGTATATGTAGGTGCGGCGGGCGTGTTTCGTGGGTTGAAAGAATGAGATGTGCCCTATCGGGGAGGGGCATAGTGCCCGGTATGAAACTGTAGCTATAGTGTAGGTATGGGGGGAGAGGACGATGTTTTTGTAAAGTATTGAGGAAATCGGTCTGTGTGCTTGATGTAAGTAAGGGTAAGGTTGATGTTTTGGTGGGAAAGAAGGGTAGAAAGGGTGAAGGGGGTACGGGGTTTTAAGGCGGAGCGGAGGTCGCTACGCTCGTCGACAAACCGGCGGCAAACGAGGAGGTAATGGGAGATGGTTTCGAGGATGCCGCATCGAACGCAAATCGAACGCAGTTCGGGGAATCGGCGACCTTAATGCGATGCAGGGGCGCGTTGAGTCCGACGTGGCCAGTCCGGAGTTGGGTGATGACTGGCGCCTCGGCGTGAACGGTCCTTGTAGAGCTTGAGGACGCGAGCGGTCGGTGGTGACTTGTCGACCGGAGCAAGCTTTGGCGCGCGTGACGATTGTGACCATTGCTTCTTCCACTCTGCCGCCATCTCGCAATCTACGGCCCCAGGGACCGGTCATAGGTCTATGCGCATGGAAATTCACCTGGTATCACCCGGTTGGGGAATCGCGGAGCGAAATTCACCTGGTATTCACCCGGTATGCAAATTCACCTGGTATTCACCCGGTGTGGGAATTGCGGTGCGGTTATCGGTCTCCACGCGACAATCTCTGCGCGTGCAAATGCACCGAGGTTTGGGAATCGCGGACCAGTCATAGGTCTATGCGCATACCGGTCATCAGATTTCCATTTGCTGAGCCTAAGGTCTCAACTCTATTTCAACTTTACTCAGTGACTCGCTCCGATGTATGGCACCTTTTCGTCAAAAATCGTCGCGTCAATCCGTTAATACCGTGCTCGTCCATATAGTGGAACTCAGCTAAACGGTGATCAAGGTTCAAATCCAACGAAACTAGGCCTCGTCTCTTTGGCGTCGAATGTGTGCGAGTCGAGCACTGGTGGTCAAGATTCAATTGTACTGTACTCTTCGGATACAAATCCAACCTCGAACTTGAACTCGTTCGTCATCCAGCAGTCGCCATCCACCGGCGAAAATATCCCAGCACGCGCAAGCTTCACCGAGTCTCGACCAAACTGGAACTCCTATTCCCCTCTGCGCACCCTGGAGTTGCTGTGTTTTCCAATAACAGCGCCGACGGTCAATGCTCCAAGCGGTCGTACAGTTGCGGCCAAATCAAATGAATTGCCATTTTAGGGATTTCCCATCAAATTGGGCTGAGCGTCCGGAATTACATGGTTTTTCTTGGGGGTTAGGGGATGAGAACCAACCTTGAGATGGAGGGATTAGGTATACCACAGAAAATCCGCAGATTCGCACACCATTTCCGGGACTTGGGCAAGGTTTTCGTGCTGGTTCGTACCAAACTGTCTGTCTTGTTACATGTAATGGTCGGAAGGTAAAATCCGGCAAAAAATTGTGCAACCTCATCAACCTGTCTACTATGCTTTCAGTAATTTTCCGGCCCATAGCGACTCACCTGTGGCAGGAAAAGGCGGGAATTGATCGTAATTTCGTAAAATGGCAATTCATTTGATTTGGCCGCAACTGTATGAACCTTCGGCTCTGAAATCAACATCGTCTACTTGAGCCGCTTGAATTTGGACGAAGTGTGGACTTGGACCTGTCAGTAAGATATGCGCCACCCCGATCCGGCACCTATTATATAAGCAGGAAACTGATCTCACCAAAACTGCTACTCCTCTTTCAACAAAATGTGTATTACATTTCTGAGACCACCGATCTATAGCCAAGAAGGGTATCTACAAGATGATGGAGGGATTTGAGCTCAAACCTCAGTTATAGGGTGATATTTCCAAAAAAGGTAATCAACCACCAAAAGCCTCCAAACCACTTTCCAGTGCGTTTGAGCCAATGTTGTGAAACTGTAAGGTAGGCGCCATCCGCATCCATCGAGTCACGTGCTGTCACAGCGTGACGCGCCTTCCCGCCCCTACTAGTCGGGGCCCCCGAGTATAAAAAATAATTCTCAACCAAGGAAATGTGTGTTTTGAGCAAGGGAACAATCCCTTGGTCTCAGATTTGCAACTTATGTTTCCTATAAAAAGTTTTATGCACATTTTTTTTCAACTGCTCCAAATGAGAGACCAGCGATCCTGGCATTGGTTTCAAGTTTTTGTCGAAAAATTTGGCGCGCCCAAAAAGGCAATTCCCACGGCCACGTGACCGGGCCGACGATCTCCGTTCGTACTTGAACCCGTATTTTAAGGTGGAAATCGTGGCCAGAACCATATTCCAAGCATGGTTGAGTGGGAAACCACTTTCAGACTGTTTACAGAGGCCTGTTTGCCCTATCCTGGGACTCCGGGCTCTGAATCTACGCTACCTGGCCGGCGGAAGGGGGTTGGTTCAGCCATGAACCTCAATTTCCTGAAGGAAAGTGCCAGGTAAGTCTTGAATTCCTCTGTTTCTGCTTCAAAGAAAGGATGTGAAGTGTCCTCAAGGCTGGTCCTCAGTTGCAACACTTTTACCGCTGAAAATCCACCTGCATATATGTGCCGAAGAGCCAGAACAGCATTGTTATCTAGCCAGAAGCCTTGTTGGAATGTCTGGGGAGCTACTAGCATACCGGGTGTAATTTTTCTTCTGGCCTGCAACCCTCCCATAGCGGAAATAAAAAGTTTTTGGTTGTGAAATCCAAAATTTGGCGCTTTCCCACGTTACTGTCACGCGTGACATCACGTTCACGTGACTCGATGCATGCGGATGGCGCCTACCTTACCCCGGAGATTTGGCCCTGCACAGCCACAGACACGTTGTAGTGGGAGGTTCGGGCTGGAGGCGGTTGGAAGCAGGAAGGTGTTTGGCCATGCGTGGCAGTAGCATTAGCGTAGTGATTGCCGAGCATAGCCACAATCTACCTCTTGGCTTCGACGTCCACGGTGGTTCTTCGACGGTTCCTCCGCCTTCATCTGGTGATCAGAGTGTGACCGAACCACGCTATCCCGCTTCTCGTTCCGCGCCCCACCCTCCGCTTCCGCACCTCCCGCTTCTCGGCCCCGAAACCCGACGATCTACCCGCGACTGAAAACCCGCAGAATTTTTTTTCCTCGACGGACGCACTGGCGTACTACCCGGAACAACTTCCAAACGGACTGTTCCTTCGGCGAAACCTCGTCGTTCCCCCCAATAACCCCTTCGTCGTCAGCTACGCCTCCTCGCGGAGCCCGTCTCCGAGCTCACCCAGTACGCTCTCGTCTGACGAGATTGACACCACACTACGTCCTGCCGAATTCGAGGCCATCCCTCGCTTCGTCACTCCCAATTCCCCGCAGTCCCCATCCCCACCGATTCTTTCTACCGCTGAAGACGACATCTTCACCATGCCAAACGATAACGACAAAATGTTCTACGGCGACGGCCGGGTCGGCGATTGGAACCCGCGCGATTACATCAAAAAAATCAAACGTGGCTTCGTGGGCCGCGCCAACGTTAAGGAGGAAGACAAGATAGAGCTTTTCAGCCTGTCCCTAGCCTCGACCAGCGTAGCCGAGGCGTGGTACGATGCGCTCGACATGACCAAGGTCACGACGTGGGCGGCGCTGGAGGCGGAGTTCAATGTGAAGTGGCCGAAGGAGGCTTTGGAGGAGAAGTCGGCGCAGGAGTTGGCCGATGAGATGTTGGAGCTGGAGATGCGCGAGGACGAGATGGGGAAGAGGGTCGAGGTGGATGGCGTTCAGATCTACGCGCACGTCCGATGGGTCAAGCTCATGCGCCCTCTCTGCGAGAAGGACCCCTCGGGTCTCATGATCCCACAGGTGCGCAAGAAGCTCCCGCGTCCGGTGAGGAATCTTGTTGGCAGCGGACACCAGACCTGGACCGCCTTCCTCAAGGCCGTGACTGACATCAAAGCGCCGGAACTGCTTGAGGAAGTCGAAAAGGAGGAGCGCCTCCGCGCTCATGACATCGCCGCGTCGCCGACCGCCCCTTTGCGCACCGCCTTCGCCAGGACGACGATTACGGCGGCATCTCCTGCCCGTCCCTACCTTCCAACCCCCACCATTCGCCGCGTCGCCGCTCCCGTCAACGCGAATCCATTCGCCGCAAGCGGGCCCATTCATCCGTCAAATTTATTTGCCCCAGGCCGCGCGCGTCCAAATTTCCCACCTTCGACTCCATCCACCCAACTGCCACCTCCAAATTTCCCACCTTCGACTCCATCCACCCAACTGCCACCCGCCGAGCGCCTCGCAATTATGCAGCGTAACGCGCTCCCCCACCATCCAAACACTCCCAATGGCCAGGCTCTCTACACGCAGCAGATCATCGCTTATAAGGCGCGAAATGGCGACTCGGCCCAGCCTAACGAGAACCGCCCGTACCCACTCACTCCCGGCGGCCAGCCTCTCGACTCGGGCGCGTGCTTCAACTGCGCCCAGTTTGGCCATATGGCGAAGGATCGCGACGGCAATTCAACGTGCTCAAGCCCCACAACCGTCCCCGAGCCGGAGCGCCGCTGGAGGGGCATCGCGTCCGCCATTTACCGCGCGAACATGAACCGTAATGCCGCCCCACCCACCGACGTGCGCTTCATATCCGCTACCCAGCCCTTCTACGACCCCAACACGAACTCGTACTTCACTCTGGACTACGGTGGCGACGACGACGCCTACGGTTACGCCTACGGCGACGAGCAGGGAAAAGGCCAGGGGTTGTCGGAGTAGAGCTCGCAACTCAGCCGATGACCCTAGTACCTGAAACTGCGCAGATTCAGCCGGTCCCCGAGCGCGACGATGCTACGCCCGGGGACGTGGTCCCAACGCTCGACGCCAAGTGTACCCCGGAGAGCGGGGAAGGAGTTGAACCGCTCGTTGACGAGGTTATCCCAGACACACCCATGTACCGCAAATATTCCTCAATCGAGATTTTTGACTTGTACGGCGTCGGATGCGAGGTTGGGGCCGAGGAGCGCTCGGTACCGTTCGTTCAAAACATACAACTGAGCGGACCGAAGGGCGAGGTGGTGCGGTTGAGGAGTGTTGTTGACGACGGCGCGCTGGTGGCGGCGCTCGATGCGAAGGTTTATCGAATGCAACAACATCGATTGGCGCCACTGGAACCGTCAGCGCGCATCCTTCGGATGGCGGATGGGCGGTTAACTCCCTCGATAGGAACGTGGACGGGGACGGTGACACTTGGCGGCAGGATGCGCACTGGTCGTTTCGAGGTGTTCGACAGCCACGGCGCATGGGCTGTTCTGTTTGGGAAACCATTGCTCCAGAAATTCGACGCAATCCACGAGTACACGCCGGATATCCTGCACCTGCGTGGCGCCGAAGGCTGGATCAGTCTCGCCAACGACTACTTCAACGCGGCAGGTGTCAAGTCCGACTCGCTCGTCGGCTTCACCACAGATATCAAACAGCGCACAAATCTTCGGGGGGGTCAATGCGCGTCCCCCTCGAGGCGAGTCCCTTCACATACTGTTTCCGGAGAACACGATAACCAGCTTGATGATCAGCGTATAAACGGTGTTGCACGGATCGGACGGCGCGCGCGTCGGCGCGACGCGAAAATATGGGCACAGGCGTTATCCAACCAGGAGAAAGCGAGGGACGCTAGGCGGGGGGATAATGGACCCCCCACGAGGCAAGTCCCGAACACAAACATTATCTCCCCGTTAGAACGGATTGACGAGTCTCAACCGAGGGAAACACCTCAAATGGCGAAGACAATCATCACGGAGCGGAAGACGGTTACCTGGTAGGGGTGCTGTTCGAGCTCTTCGTAGATGATGGCGGTATGGCGGGGGATGACTTCGACACGATGCTGAAGGACACCGTGACTTTGCTGACGCGGGTGAGGGAGAAGAAGCTATCCCTCTCCGCCGCCAAGTCCGGGTTCTTCCTCTCGAGCGCCGTCTTCGCGGGCGGCCGAGTCGGCAAGGACGGGATCGCACCCGATCTATCCAAGCTTACCGCCATCGTTAACTGGGAACGCTCCACAGACATCCAGAACCTCGGCGCGTTCACAGGTTTAACTGGCTACTTCCGCAGCCTCATCAAAGGCTACGCCGCAATCGCCCAACCACTCACCGATCTCTGCCGCAGTGTTGAAATCCCCAAGTCAAAGGGCAAGTACGCATACCGAAAAGCTATGAAGGCCTTCTCACTTGAAGCGGTTTGGAAACCCGAACACACGCGAGCATTCTTGCGTTTGAAGGTAGCACTCACCAGCGAGCCCGTGTTGAAGGGCCCGAAGTTTGACGGAACACCCTTCATTGTGACCACGGACGGTTGCAAACAAGGGCTCGCTGGAATGTGTTCACAACGCTTCACCACCGTCGGCGCTAATGGCAAAGACATCGTCAGGATTCATCCAGTTGCGTTCGCGTCCAAACGCACCTCGACATCCGAAGAAAAGTATAAACCATTCCTCCTCGAGTTCGCCGCGCTCAAATTTAGCCTCGATAAATTTTCGGACATCGTCTGGGGATTCCCCGTCGAGATAGAGACAGACTGCCGCGCACTGCGCGACCACCTGATCAACGAGAAGTTAAACTCGACTCATTCTAGGTGGCGCGATGGCGTACTGGATCACCACATCATCGACGTACGCCACAGGCCAGGTCGGTTGAACCCCGTGGCGGATGGCCTCAGCCGCCAGTACGTCGGCAGGGAGGTTCGTGCTGGTGATGGGCACGAATGGACTGTCAGCGAAGACTGGGAGGCTCGCACTGGGCTCACTCACGACGTTTTTGCGGTGAGCGACGTCGTTGAAACGCCCGAGTACGCAGCGCTGCGGGAGCGTTTCAGAGACGAGCGCATTTTCTTGGAAGTCGTGGAGGCGCTGCTGGAGTTGGATAACGGTAAAAGCTTACGGGAGCGCAAGCGGGCGCGCCATCGCGCGACGGGGTACATGATTGGGGAGGGGAAGTTGTGGCGGGTGGCGAACGGGAAGTCCGTGCGCGCAGAGGCGCGCGTGGAGTGCGTGACAAAGGTTGAGGCAAAGCAGATGGCATGGGACGCTCACCGCGATAACGGCCACTTCGGCCGCGACATGATCAAGATCCAGCTCATGTCCAAAATCTGCAGCCCCAGGCTCGACCAGTCGATTACGGAGGCCATAACCGGGTGCGGTCGTTGCAAGAGTTTCGGAGCTGTGCACATCCACTCCCTGCTCGAGCCGATTACAAGAAGGCATCCCTTCGAGCTAATGGTGTGCGATACCCTCTCAATGTCGCCGGGGAAGGGGGGTTACAAAAAACTCGGCCTCTATATGGACATGTACTCACAACATCTCTGGACCAGGAAATTAAAATCCGCCGCCACCGGTACCACGACACGCACCGGGCTCGAGAGCATCACCACGGACTTCCCCGCCCCCGAGGGCCTAATGTGCGACGGCGGCCCCGAGTTCAACAACCACGAAGTTCGCAAGTTTTGCGAATCCAAGGGAATCGAGCTCCGCATCGTTCCAGCGATGTCCCCATGGATTAATGGCCTGCTGGAGAACATGAACAGCAAACTCCTCAATCGGTTGAAGCGCATGTGCGCGCCCGATCTCGGAGAGGACGAGTACGAGAAGATGCAGTGGGAAGACTTACCGAAGAATTGGCCTGACCATTTGGACGCAGCCGTTAAGTTCCTCAATAATCGTATTCTTCCCAGTCTCCGATACTCACCAAACGAGCTTCTGTTCGGCCTCGTCATAAATACGCGCCGCACAGAGTCGGACACGGCGACGGCCCCTCTGCGCGACGAGGATGTTGCGGTCCAGATGGCCTACATGGACCAGCTGCGAGTGGACGGTTACTCGCAGATCCTGGATCACGCGCAGAAGCGGAAAGCTGCGTTCGACAAGAACATTCTGGCGAAAGCACCGCGAGAGGTTATATTCAAGGCGGGGATGCTGGTACAGGTATACCGAAGCGACCTCGACTATACGTTCCGCACAGAGCGCAAGACCGAGCCGAAATGGTCTGCGCCGCGCCGAGTCGTGAGCCGCGATCGTAACTCGTACACCATCGAGACGCTAGAAGGATTGCCGATCAAAGGTCGGTTCAGTTCGCGCAGGCTGCGGAGGTTTATTCCGAGGACGGGAACGGCGCTTGCAGAGGCGCAGAAGGCGTTGGAACTCCAGAGGGGACACCAGGAAGACGAAGACGATCTGCCGCCGGCACTCGAGACGTTGCCCGACAGCGACGATGACGAGGAGTTCTTTGACGCAGAGGAAGGGGGGGACGAGGTTGGATGACGCAACGAGGACGTTGCTTCATGGGGGGTGGGCAGATGTAGTGGGAGGTTCGGGCTGGAGGCGGTTGGAAGCAGGAAGGTGTTTGGCCATGCGTGGCAGTAGCATTAGCGTAGTGATTGCCGAGCATAGCCACAATCTACCTCTTGGCTTCGACGTCCACGGTGGTTCTTCGACGGTTCCTCCGCCTTCAACGTGACACACGTGACTTCTACGCGTCTAGAGGAAACATGAATTTCGCGTGTTGGTGAACCCTTTTGATGTGTTTTTGGCGTGTTTTGAGGTCGTATACAAGCCTGAGAGTTGGGGGGATCACTCAATAGATCATAAGCAATTGTATAGGACATATCTACCTGTCGGGCACATCCAGAAATATAGTTGGGGAGCTACATAGGCTCATCTTGAAAAGTGTATTTAACCCTTCAGGCCACTGTGAAAAGTTAGACTGGGCCCCACTTGCACCCCAGGATATGATGCTAATAGTTCTATGCCTATTGTTGTCTTTTGCTGCGTTCAAGAGGGTTACAAGCAAGGTTACAAGTGCCTATTCTAAGCTTGGTTGAAAAAAATAAAGCTCACAACTCACCCACACCGTGCAACCTTGCCTCGATACATGATCTGAGAGGTGACGTGATTTTCAAGTTTGGTTTTTTCAACCTTGAGATTTGGCCCGTGGCTGTGCTACACGTGACGCTTACATAAGGGTGCCGGATTGGGGTGGCGCATATCTTATATGCATCCGTTTGCCAGGCACTGCCCTAGCCTCAGTCAACCGGAATTTCTTGTGTCTTCACCTCGTCCTTCTAAGCTTAACGGCTTAGTCTTACGCGCACCCGAAAATCCAACACAAACGGATCTCGGTCACTGCCGCCGATAACCCGGCATCTTGCGCGTATCACATCCATCGTTGATCCGTGCAACTTCGTGTTGCTCCTCACCGCAAACGGCACACTTTCCCCCGGAGGGCACCGTTCACCCGCCTTCCTTCCCACCGTCGTCGTCGACCCCCCGCTTCCGTGCCGCCTCCCGCAGTATTTCCATCACCACGAGCGAAGCCTAGTTGGGCATCCGGCCAAACCTCGGCCAAACCTCGACAACTCGCCGACATCGACACCGATGCTGTTCCCGCATCGTCTCCCGACCTCTGATGCGCCGGCTCACCGCATTACGTCCCCCTCCTTGTCCCGACTCGCATCAACCTTTGGCATTGACGCCGCCGGCGTGCCGGTTGTTCCCACGGTTGAAATCTCTCGACCGTATGCGCTCTGGACTTCCCCGGGACCCCGTCCAATGTCCCACCACTCCGAAGCGCCGCCGCTCGCATTCGCTTGTTGAGCCCGTCACTGCGCGCGCGTCACATCCGCGTATCAGCATCTCGCTGTTGATCACGCCCGCCGATTCCTTTTCCCACCGATTCCCACTTCCACCGTCTTCCCCTTTTGATTTCGACTTCCCACCTTTTCGCTTTCTGGAACTCCTTCCATGACCCCACTGGTAAAACCCTATGTTGCAGGTTGCCAAGAGCTCCGAGGGAGAATAGTACACGGAGTGATGGTACAGGTCTTTGGCCTCTCGAGCATGTGCGTGCAATGCTGTGTGCACGTCAGTCACAGCATGGGGCAGAGGAGGACATGCTAGCTTGTGTATGGTGCCCGCCACTTAGTCACCACCTCTGCGTGACAACTGCAACTACTGCCGCACATATTTACCTATTTTTCTTTCCCCTTGCCAGACGACTCCTTTTCATGAGTAGAACAGATCCCCAAGACCGATTCTTAATAGCTAAATATCTGGGGGAGTGATAATCTTTTGAACCACCCGATTTGGCAGTCTGAGCCATCCAGGGGTATTCTCCGTCAAAGCTGCATACAGGTAGCATGCGATATGTGTTGCTGCAGCCTTGAACTCATGCAGTTCAGTCATTGGTCATTGTCACAGGTCAAGTATTAGCCTTCAGAGAACAAGAATTTGCGCTTCCAACAGGCCAGAAAAGGGCAAAAAAAAAGAAAATGCCTCCGGCCGATTTGGCAGTAGTGCAGCAGAGGTGGTGACTAAGTGGCGGGCACCATAGCTCAGCATAGATTGCGGGGCGACCGGATCACTGTACGTACCTCACGGTTCTGATGTCAAACTCGCGATGAGGTGTAAATCCTGGTCCCAAGTCCGATGGTCATTTGTGGTGTGGTTGCTCATTCCGAAAAAGTTTTGGCGGACACCCGAATTGGCGTAAGCATTTGATCGCCCAAAAAGCGTGGGAATGCCCATGCCCAGAAGCACACTGGAGATTGGACGTCTGATCCTATACTTTAAAACACAAAGACACAGCTTTTTTGATAATGTCCCGTGACAAAATCACCTGACCTTGGCAGCTCGGAAATGCCAGTGCAGCAGGTTCCCCAGGTTGGTTTGCTGTTGATATGATGAGTGGGTCAAACTGACTCTTTATACAGATCAATGCTCCTCCTGCTCCAGGGCAGCAGCCAAATATTCCTCTCGATCCGCAGCAGCTAAATGGGCCCGGACAAGCTCGAGAACCTTCCCCACCTGCTGATTCGCCACACCAGCCAAACAACCCTGATCCAGATTTTCCACAGTTTGTCCCTATTGGGAATCTGCCCAAGTATTTCAAGCCTGTAACTGAAGACCGGGTTGACCGGGTTGATCTGGGGCCCATGAATTTGGTTTGCCCAAAGTGCAAAGCACTGCACTGGAAAGCAGAAAGGCTTAGCAGGTCTACTGCAAACAACCCTGTATTTGGAACCTGCTGTCTGGATGGCAAAGTGGCCTTACCTGCAGTACGAGCACCACCACGAGATCTACTTGACCTGTTCAATGGGAGAAGCAACCATTCTGCACAGTTCAAAAAGAATATTCGAAGCTACAATGCAGCATTTGCTTTGGCATCTCTGGGTGCCACAGTTGACAAGAGAGTTCTGGATGGCCATGGTCCTTATGTGTTCAAGATTCAGGGTGCATTGTACCACCATGTAGGGGCACTTTTGCCAGAGCCTGGAAAGGAGCCGGTCTATGCTCAACTTTACTTTTACTCCTCGGAAGAGGCAAATGCTGCTCGGCTGCGTCGAAATCAAGGAGGCACAAATAATATGGCTGGCCTCAATGCTGAAGTCATGGGAATTCTTGACAATTTGCTCCGACAGCATCATGCATATGTCCGGATTTTTAAAACAGCATATGAAAGACTTAGGGAACAGCAGGCGGCACATCCTCAAGTGGCCTCAGAGGTCTTCACTGTTATTCACTGTCAAAAGGGAACTGATGCCCGTCGATACAATGAGCCTACTGCCAACGAAGTTGCAGTTATCTTGCCTGGGGATGGCTCTGTTGCAACAGATCATCGTGATCTTATTGTGCATTATCGGAATGGACCCTATGCTTTGAAGCGAGTCTACGAGACCCATGGGGCTTATCAACCTATGGTTTATGTGTTGCTATTTCCCTATGGAGAAAATGGCTGGCAGCCTAAGATTCCCCTCAACTTGCCTGATGCTGATGTTGATGACGAGGACGAAGAGGAGGACGAGGATCGTGATGCAGGGGATGAGGAGACCACTTCAAAAAAACGCAAGACAGTGACAATCTTGCAATACTACGCCTATCGCTTGCACCAGCGTGAAACAGACTCTTTGCATATTTTCCTGGCTGGAAACCTATTCCAGCAGTGGATTGTTGATGCCTGGGCTGCCACTGATCAGAGTAGATTGACTTGGCTGAAAAACAATCAATCCAAACTCCGAGTTGATCTATACAAGGGTTTGGCTGATGCTGTCAGCCGTGATGGAAACTTACAGGATGTTGGACAACGTTTCATTCTGCCATCTTCTTACATCGGGGGTTCCCGGTTCATGTTTCAGCTCTATCAGGACTCTCTGGCAATTGCACGATACACTGGAAAACCTGATTGGTTTTTGACTATGACAGCTGATGCAAACTGGCCTGAAGTAAAAGCTGCCTTACTTCCTGGCCAGGTCCCCGCTGATCGGCCTGACTTGGTAGCACGTGTCTTTTGGGAGAAGGTTTGGTTCATACTCAAAGCTGTGAAGGCAGGTGCTTTTGGTGCCTATGCAGGATGTGTGTGGACCATTGAGTTCCAAAAGTGAGGGCTTCCACACTTGCACCTTTTGATCTTTGTTCGTCCACATGCACGGATCAAAAATGCAGAAGATGTTGACCGTGTTGTGTCTGCTCAACTTCCTGATCGGGAGAAATATCCAAAACTCTGGGATTTGGTCACAAAGCTGATGGTTCACAACCCATGCGGTGCCCAGAACCCCAACTCACCCTGCATGAAAGATGGGAAGTGCTCAAAGGGATATCCTAAGCCTTTTCAGGAGCAGACCCAGCTCTCCCAGGATGGTTATACCTTATATGCTCGACCAGATAATGGCCGGCATTTTGTGAACAGCAAAGGAGTCAAAATTGACAACCGCTGGATTGTTCCACATTCTCCAAGGTAGCTGATCAACATCCTCGGCTCACTATTTTACTTATTCAAAAGCATTTTTAGGGCTATTCTTGAATATCAGTGTCATATGAACTTGGAATGCTGTATCTCCATCAAGGCAACCAAGTACATCCACAAATATGTTTTCAAGGGTCATGATCGGGGGACTCTTACAGTGGAACAGCAGAACAATGAAATTCAGCTCCATCTGGACAGCCGATATATCTCTGCCTGTGAAGCGGTCTGGAGGCTCTTACGATTCCAGATGCATCAGGAGAGTCCAAATGTTGTCCGCCTCCAACTGCATCTCCCGGATGAGCAGTCTGTTGTTTTTGACGAGGATGATGTCCCACAGCAGGTTGTCGATCAAGCTGCCGCTAAAGATACAACTCTTACTGCTTACTTCAAGGCCAACGCTGCCAATGCTCCAGGGGCACGGAGAATTCTTTACCAGGAGTTTCCACAGGATTTTGTCTGGATCCGGAAGGACACAGCCTGGAAGCCCAGACAGAAAGGCTTTGCAATTGGACGCATGTATTTTGCTGGACCAGCAGCAGGCGAGAAATTCTACCTTCGTACACTTCTCACAGTAGTGCGAGGCTCCACATCTTTCGAGGATCTTCGAACAGTGGAAGGTGTTGTTCATCCAACATTCCAGGCTGCATGTCTTGCCCGTGGGCTTCTTGAAGACAACAATGAATGGGAGTTATGCTTGGAGGAAGCCGCTGTGATGCAGACTGGCCACCAACTTCGGCAGCTGTTTGCCACAATTCTCAAAGAGAACTGGCCTTTGTACAACCCCGTGGCCCTGTGGGACCGGTTCAAGGAGAACATTATCTACAACACATTGTGCTATGCTTTGCGAGCTCAGGGCATTATTGTGCTTTGTGTTGCGTCCTCTGGCATTGCTGCTCTTCTTCTGCTGGGGGGGAGAACATCTCATTCAACATTCAAAATTCCTATTGCCCTTTGGGAAGGTCGCATGTGCAGCATTAAGAAAGGGACAATGCTGGCTGAGCTTTTGAAGAGAGTTCGTCTTATCATCTGGGATGAAGTTCCGATGCAGGACCGACGTGCCCAGGAGGCAGTGGACAAGACCATGCAGGATATCCGAGACAGTCCACAGCCCTTTGGTGGAACAACTGTAGTCTTTGGTGGTGATTTCCAGCAGATCCTGCCTGTTGTGGTCAAAGGTGGAAGGGAAGACATTGTGGGATTTTGCCTGCAGCACTCACTTCTCTGGCAAAAGGTCCAGCAGCTTCATTTGACACAGAACATGCGGCTGGGGGGTCCCAATGCACGCCAGGAGGATAAGGACTTTGCAAAGTGGCTTCTTGACGTTGGACATGGCAGGAATGTTGATCCAGCCCAAAACATCACACTTCCCGAAGTCATGAAGCTCCCAGAAAATAGTGTTCCATCTCTAATTGACACTGTTTACCCCGGCGTCTCAACCATCCCTTCTAATCATGACCGTGACAAGTACTTCCTGGAGCGCACAATCCTCTCTGCACGGAATGATGATGTGGATGACCTCAATCAAAAGTTGCTGGATAAATTTGCAGGAGAGCAGACAATCTTTCACAGTGCCGACTCAGTTGTCAAGGAGCAAGGTGTTGACAGTACCTTTGAATATCCAATCGAATATCTCAACTCTATCCGTGCTTCCGGATTACCACTGTCAAAGTTAGCCTTGAAGGTTGGCTGCCCAATCATGATCCTTCGAAAATTGGATCCGGCACAAGGGCTCTGCAATGGCTCCAGGGGTATTCTCACCAAAATGTCCCAACATGTTCTCGAAATCCGACTTATCGGTGGTGAACACGCCGGCAAGACAACTTTCATCCCGCGTATCACAATCAGTCCTTCCTCCGAGCAGATATCGTTCGACATGAGACGTCGACAATTCCCTGTTCGGCTCGCATTCGTCATGACTATCAACAAGTCGCAGGGCCAGTCCGTTGACAATATTGGTCTGGACCTGCGCACCGATGTCTTTGCACACGGACAGCTGTATGTTGCCCTCTCCCGCTGCACTTCAAGTCAGCGAGTCAAGGCATTGTTCAAAAATGATATTAACACTATGACGAAAAATATTGTTTACCCCGAGGTGCTCTTAGATTAATAGTATGTCCCTTTTGCAGTTTTTTAAATGTTTTGCTCATCAGCACTCACAGATTTGGGTTTTTCTTACTGTGTACTGTACCATGTAGATTACAACATTTGTGCAAATCATTTTCGGTAACCAGAATAATAAATAAGATGCGGAGCCCCCCCGGGGTTTGGGGCGTAGCCCCAACAAGCTGTCGACCCTGCCGAAGAAGCGGCTGCGAGCGGAGCGAGTCAGCCGTGCCGAAGGCACGGGTCGTAAAGCTTGTCCTATACATGAAAACACAACGGGCACAGCCTCCCCAGAAGTCACGAGGAGTCACGGGGAGGCACATGACCCTTCCCACGGGTCGCGCGAGCGTTAGCGAGCGCACAGAAAATTAAAAACCGGCAGAACTGGGATGACGCCGTGTGTGGGGAGCTCCGTGACGAAGGCACGGGTGAATAAAGCTGGTCCTATACATGAAAACACAACGGACACAGCCTTCATCAAAAGCGTGAAAGTCACGCCACGTGCTAAATCACGAGACCATTTCGCACGGGTCGCGCGAGCGTTAGCGAGCGCGCAGAAAAATAGAAAAACCGCGGCACTGGCATCAAGCTGTGCGTGGGGAGGTCCGTGACGAAGGCACGGGTGCATAAAGCTGGTAAGTATGGAATGGAAGGAATATCGTGCGGGCATTCTCACCCAATTCTCACCAGGGCGTCGATTTCGGCCTATTTCGGCCTTCACGTTGGACGTCTAACTTACTGTATCGTGCTTCTCACTTGATTCTCACCAGGGAAAAGCACCATGGCGGAATGCACCTGTTACCGTGTCACACGGATGCCTCTTGATCCGTTACCACCACCACCGCCACATGCGGCTCAGTCGCCCTCCCTCCAGGACCTTCACAAAGCCATCCACGCCGTCAAACTTCCGAAGTCTAACATTTCCAGAACATGCCTCGTCCCACTAGAAGACTGGAAAACTATCCGCTCCCTTGTAGCGGCCCTCCTGCAGATACCCAGCCCCCCCGCCAACTCCGATACTAGTGATGGCATCTCCTCCCTCTCATCCAAACTCGATGCCCTTGTAGCCAGACTCGACTCCATTGCCCCCCAGAACCCACAAACCAGCCCCACATCTGGCCCGTTGCCTCCAAAATCCTACGCTTCTGTCGCAGCGCTTCCCTCCGCCACGTCACCGGCCCACTCCCACGCACCACGTAATACGACGTGCGACATCACCCTTACCCCGAAAGACCGCCGACACAAGGCGTTCGCAAACGAAACGCACCATGCCATACAGCAGCAGCTGAACGCCTTCATCAGCGGCTCGGCACGGTTAAACGAATACGCTGAGGTGCCCTTTGTGCGCGCCGCTGCGAAACATCACAATGGCGATGTGCGCCTCACCCTCCAGTCCACCCATGCCGCCCGGCTTCTCTCCGCAGAAGCTGATTACTGGCTCCCCGCATTCTCCAGTCTTCTTTGCCTTCGTACCCCCACATTCCCCGTTGTGATGCACCGTGTTCCCACCGACTTTGAGGTCGGCGGTGGTGCACTCGACGGGGAAGATGAACAGGATAACGACATCCTGCACATCACGGAGGCGAACAAGGCTCACGTGGGCTTCGGGGACTTGAACCGAGTCCACTGGATTGGTCGTCGCACTGGCGATGACCTCCGCAAGGTCAAGAAGCACTCTTCGCTCGTACTTCACTTTACGAGCCCGGAAGCCGCCAATAAATGCATTGAGCATCGGTTGGCCCTCCACGGGCATTTGCATCGTACAGAGAAGTACAGAGAAGTATTGCTCACGACCAGTTCTGACAAGGAGCTGTTGTGTTTTCACGTTGGAGGATGGAATGGAAGAAACATCGTTTCTCACCAGGGAAAGGACAATGCACAGGGGCTAATAATCTATTAGTATCAGCAATGCCTTGGGGCTCGGAACGCAGTGCCCGTGCAGACCTACACAGCCTTCAATGTCGAATACTGTATTAATTCGTTCAAATCGACAGTCACGCGTCACGCACCCCCAGTGTCGTTTACGAACTTCGGTCAAGGTAACGCGTCACGGAGCCCGATGTCGAATATGTAGGTCCAACTGGTCGTCACGCAGCCAAAAAATGCGGTGGAAGGTAACAATTTTTTTCTGGCCTCCCTGTGCATGGATTTACGTCTTCTGGTGAGGTTGAGGCGAATTTTGCGCATCTGAACTCAAATTTATGCTGTGTGGTTGAGTTTCTCAGTTAAAAACAAGTCTAATCAGTCTCCGCCCGGCACGCGGCTCGGCGAGGGGAGCACGAGAATGGAGGAATGTCGTGGGATCCCACGAAGTACTGATGTTTTAGCCGTAAAACGACTTCCCGAAGGAAGCCTAGTGTGATATTGGATGATGAAGGTAATATGAATGTAGGTAGAGAGAGGAGAGCGACGAGGAGGAAGCGATGGAGAAGACAGAAAAATCTAGTGACGCGTGGAATGCATTAGCATAGTAGCTCAATGCCGAGGAAGAGGACCGAATGCTACCTAGTGACGCGTGGAAACGATCGGTGGAGCGACGGCTCGCGCGACACAATCACTAGGAGCTGGCTAAAGACCAGACAGATGTCCCAATCAATATTGCGCCAATAGACACGTTCTCAACGGAGAACGTACCTGAGTGATACAGCGGCAAGTTGACGAACTTCTGCTGAGATCACGGAGCAGCCGGGTTCAACGGAAATGCTAAGCCAGACGAATGTCCCTGCATCAGCATTTGAACCACGGGCAGCGGATACGACATACTTTGAGCGCGAGTGGCGGGGATTCGAAAAAGCAACGGCTTGTTCGAGTCTCGACCACTGCGCTCATAAGCAGAACGCGACGGGTCCATGCAAATGATTGCACCGAGCGAGAACAAAAGAGCTATTGTTCTCGGATAACAATAGAGCTATTGTTCTCGCTTGGACCCGGTGGCTACGCGCCTCCTTGCCCCAACGGGGGAAGGTACAAGCGCGACGGCGCTTGCTGACCAACCAGATATCCCCGCTCGAATGAAGCGCAACACGGTTGAACTCCTTCAGCACCAGGGGAAACCTGGTTGGACTAATCAGCCGAGCAGGAATACGTTCCGACCGACTGATTAGATTCGAGTAAAGCCTCCTTTAAACACAATGAATCCGCATTCAAGAGCAAAGAACCTGAAAAATGTGCTGTGTGTCTAATTTAATAGTCTAGATGTTGTGAGAATAACCAGTAGTTGGAACCCGAGTCCATGATTTTGGGGCTGCGTCCCGTGTCGATTTGAACGAAAAAAAACAGTACATAGGAAAATCACAGAAATTCTACAAAAAAAATCCCGGTGAAAACAACGTGTTGGAGAGGTGCCGCGTTGCACTGTATTGTTTTGATTGATTTTCAACCGATTCTGAGGCCAGAATCGATGTTGGAATCGGCAATAGAATTGGTATCAGAATTGGTCGCGACGCAGTCGAGAATCGAGATGGTGATGGTAAAATAGTCTCTCGCAGCCAGACGCTTCTGTTGGAGTAGGCCGATGGCCGAGCGAGCATCGGAGCTCGGCCAACCGTGGGAATCGGGGTCAGTCAGCACTCGGGCTGACTGATGCGCCCTCCGACGGTGAATAATCGGTTGGAAAGGTATAAAAGCAAGTAGAATATTGTACCCACCTCAGTGACTTGTAACCCACCTGCCCAGTTCAATATGTGGCAATGCACCCAATTCTTACAGCTTCAACATCAATTCAACATCAATCTCGTTCGAATTGATAAAAACGGTCACGCATCACGCCCTGGTTTTAATTGGAACGAAAAAGTAGCTACCATCACATTCCGCTTCGCACTGGCACCAACGGCGCTGATGCCTGCCCCTACAAGACTTCTCCTTCCCACATTTGGCCAGGATACAAGGGACACAGCGTCGGGGTCGGTTCGGTTTTGTAGGCTGCTTCGGTTTCTTAGGCTGCTTTGTGTTCTTAGGCTGGCGAGGCCGCGCACCAAGTCTGGAGGACCCTCGGTTTAATATAAGGAGAGCACATTTTTTGACGACTCTCGCCTTTGCAACGCATGCACGCTTTCTTCCAGCACGGATACTCGGTTGGAAAGGACCTCCAAGGTCATGTCCCTTGAAGAAAAATCCCAGACTTTACGAACGGCGTGACTAATTGAATCAAGGAGTCGCAGCGGGAAACGCACCAGCCACTGAATCGACTTCATTGGTGATCGGGGAATTGAAATTGAAATTGAAGTCCATGAGGGCCCCCTCGTTTGCGCTATTGAAATTGGTGTTCATCGACGCTACTTCAAGGCCAAGTCTGGACTCAGTGAAGCGTTGGTCGAGGTTGAGGGGGGGAAGGTTCATGGTTTTGAGTCTCCGACTATCTTCGTCTTAACTTTTGTACTTGGTTGAGCGGACGCTAATGCAGGACTCTGTGGCGCACCCCGGCCGTTGCCGGTGCTTCTCGTGCGGAATGAGGCTCTCCAGCGCGGTGACTCGGATTCGGTTGTCAAGAAGCGACAATCGGCGGTATTGGCCGTGAGCAAAAACCCTTTACATTTTAGAACAACTTTGTTGGGGTGGCACGCTCGATTAGGCAATGTGCAATGTGAATATACATACATCCCGGATGTCGAAAGCAAAGGCACCGCAGTACACAGCAATCCACGGTGGTACCGCGCCATCTCTAGCGGAAACATTCCCGTCTTTGGCAATATCTAATACAGTAGAGGATGTTGGAGTAGGCCGGTGGCCGAGCGAGCATCGGAGCTCGGCCAACCGTGGGAGTCGGGGTCAGTCAGCACTCGGGCTGACTGATGTGCCCTCCGACGGTGAATAAGCGGTTAGAGAGGTGTACCTACCTCAGTGACTTGTACCCCACCTGCCCAGTTCAATATGTGGCAATGCACCCAAATCTTACAGAGGACAATGAAAGCTTCATGAAAACCCGCCTGTTTTGGGAGCGTGGGAAAGTTAAATAGGAGCTCCGCATTCCCGGGCTGATTCCCACGATGTCACCACATCGTGTTCATCACACGTCGGGCTCAATACTGGTGTCAGGGGGGGGAAATAAAAAAATAAAGACAAAAAGAAACTAAATATTGCAGGAAAGAGAGGAGAAAAGGGAGGGAGATTCACTCGATGATTCAGTCTGGGGCACCGGACGGCGGATATGCACCCCTTCTGATTTGAGTTGGCCAGCGCGATGCCGGCTATCAGAGTCTGTTGCCAAACAATACCACTGATCCCGAGACTGAAGTAAAGCACCTAATAAACGGCACGTGGGCACTGAAATCCTGAAAAAAAGCCTCGGACCTCAGAATCCACGGTGAAGTGACTCCAATTATTTCCAGATTTTTCCAGGCGCTGCGCGCGGCTTGGGAAACTGTCCCGATACTGAGCGGAGTTTCAGATACTGAGCGGAGTTTGAATTCCGGTCAAATTGGGGTGATGTTCAAAACTGCGGTGGGTTTCAAGACATCAAATGTCCAGATTGAGGAAAGAAGACACTCTATGCCATCTAGTACTTGTTTTACCATCACAGGCCGCCCAGGGTGGCTCCACTCTTGAACTTGACTATGGTTCAACTTTGATCTGTGCTCATTTCAACCAATGTGGAACAAAACTGTCCACTCATGGCAGCAAATCTTGCCTCCCATACAGTTGCGGCCCAATCAAATGTCTTACCATATATGGAAAATACGATCAATTCCGACCTGGGGGGAGTTCTGTCAGGGTCTTGTGAGACGAAAAAGCCCGGAGTACTATCCTAGTTATCTGCTATTGTGTATGGGACAGAAAAAATCCCGATGATTCAAGGACAGACACAAATTGTGCAGCACCAGACATTAACCATATATGCCTCGGGTCCAGCCCAGGATTGAGCTTCTTTCAGGGAACAAATGGTGTAGAGGCATCTCAGGGCCATCCTTTATGCATCCCAATTTTCTCCCATTTTTACCACCGGAAAGCAGCTCATAGAGCGGGAATTGATCGTATTTTTCATATTTGGTAAGACATTTGATTGGGCCGCAACTGTATGCTGTCTATCTGGTTTCAAGCTCATGAAGTCCCCACATCAGCACACAGACCTTCGGCAACTATTCAGGTTCAACCTGACCACCTACTCGAGTAGTTGAAAAATCATATGGAAACTTCAAGGTATTTTCAGTTTTCGACACTCCCACTCGAGGCGAACTGCAAACCCCGCCTTGGCGAATTTCCAATGCTTCTTGCGAGACAGAGGCTTGGTCATCATGTCTGCGACCATGTCGTGGGTGGAAACTGTTGGAGTAGGCCGATGGCCGAGCGAGCATCGGAGCTCGGCCAACCGTGGGAATCGGGGTCAGTCAGCACTCGGGCTGACTGATGCGCCCTCCGACGGTGAATAATCGGTTGGAAAGGTATAAAAGTAAGTAGAATATTGTACCTACCTCAGTGACTTGTAACCCACCTGCCCAGTTCAATATGTGGCAATGCACCCAATTCTTACACAAGTCACTATTACCGTCTGGGGGTCACTAAACCCAGATACTCGTCGGTCCTATCGCGTCCCGGGATCGACATGGGAAGTCTCCATCTCGGAGCAGAAGACCTCGCTTAACCGGTCGAGGCAGTCGCTGGAAAAGTCGTCGCGTCGCGATGCAAGCCGAAGAAGATGTTTACCCCTCGTTTGCCCCGAGGATGAATCGGTCGCTATCCCTTGGTTGCTCGAGGAAGAATTGCTGGGTATCCCTCGTTTGGAAGCGAGAATGAACTGGGGAATTTGGAAGTCCTCGCGTAACCGGGGCACGTCGGAAGTCTTCACATATGGGGCATGCGGAAAGCCGTACAATTCTGTGCGCACGTCGAATGGTTGAAGAAGTTGGAAGCAGAGTTTGAGGGAGTGGCCTGGAAGGAATACAGCTGCAGAGAGTGGCCGAGCTCTTGATGCTCGAGGGAGTGTGTTGGAGTAGGCCGATGACCGAGCGAGCATCGGAGCTCGGCCAACCGTGGGAATCGGGGTCAGTCAGCACTCGGGCTGACTGATGCGCCTTCCGACGGTGAATAATCGGTTGGAAAGGTATAAAAGCAAGTAGAATATTGTACCTACCTCAGTGACTTGTAACCCACCTGCCCAGTTCAATATGTGGCAATGCACCCAATTCTTACAGAAACGTAGCGAACAACGGCTTCACCTTTTGCAACGATGTCATCGCGAATGAAGTGTTATTTCCGCTGGATGTGTTTGGTACGTGCTCGGAATTGCGGGTCTTTGCACAGGATGATAGCGGCCTGGTTGTCGCAGAAGAGTTCCGTAGGGCTTGTCTGCGGGTGACCGACCTCGGCGAAGAAAGTCCTGAGCCACGCCAGATGTTGCCCAGCGTTCGACAGCCCAATGTATTCCGACTCGGTCGAGGACAAGGCGACCATGCCCTGCCGCTTGCTGGACCAGTCAATCGCGCCTTGGCCTGATATGAATGCGTAGCCGGAGGTGGAGCGGGATGTGTTCTCATTGCCAGACCAGTCTGCGTCCGAGATGTCAAGATCTGTAAATGCGCTGTAAATGCGCGGGTAGCGCAGTAACCTCAGTCTCCCGCTATGTGGGATCAAAGACTGCATATTAAATACCTGTAAATGCGGGTAGCGCAGTAACTACACAATAAGTAAAGAACTAAAGAAAAACTAAGTAAGAGACTCACCCTCAGTCTCCCGCTATGTGGGATCAAAGACTGAGGGAGAGGAACAGGATGGTACGGTTTATATCTACACTGTTATACATCTGACAGCTATTGCTATCACGGGCCGTAGGCCGGGACGCGCCGGAGAAGAACTCATATTCTGACACCCCCACTCGACCCAGGCCGTAGTCCCATTGAGAGACAAAACTTTGAATGCTTGTCGTGAGGTAGAGCCTTTGTGAAAATGTCTGCTACCATGTCCTCTGTTGGATACCAGAGTACAACACATTCACCATGACGGACCAAGTCATCTCGCACGAAGTGATATTTGCGCTGTATATGCTGAGTCCGTGCACGATATTGCGGATCCTGAGATAGGATGATGGCAGCTCGGTTGTCGCATCGCAACTCTGTTGGGTTGTTTTGTGAATGCCCAAGTTCATCAAAGAATGAGCGTAGCCAGGCTAAATGCTGCCCAGCATTGGCAAGGCCAATATATTCACTCTCTGTTGAGGATAGTGCGACCATGGATTGTCTGTGACTTGACCAACCAATGGCTCCACGGCTTGCAATGAAGACATAACCAGAGGTCGAACGGGAGGTATCTCGGTCTCCATTCCAGTTTGCATCACTGTAACCATAGAAGGTCATGTCCATGCCCAGGTCAGCTCCATCATAGTGCAGTGCCCAATCCCGAGTGCCTTTGAGATATCGAAGGAGTCGTTTTGCTGCAGCCCAATGAATCTTTTTGGGATTTGCACTAAATCGTCCAAGAACTCCGACTGTGTGGGCAATATCTGGACGTGTCCCAAGCATGGCATACATGGCAGATCCAACGACACTCTGGTAAGACATAGCAGGACCACCCTCGACAAGAGACATTTGAGGGATTGTCTGGTCATTCTCAGGGTCAAAAGCACTAAGATCAGTGCCTGTTGCCATTGGAGTGAAAACTGGCTTGCAGTCTACCATGCCATAGCGAGCAAGAACTTTGTCAATGTATTGACGCTGGTTCAGAGCAATTGTGCGCTTTTTGCGGTTACGGACAATCTCGATGCCAAGAAGATATTTAGCTGTGCCCAGGTCTCGCATTTTGAAGCTGGAAGAGAGCATTCCCTTGATTTTCTGGGAGAACTTCTTGGAAGTGGCAGCAAGAAGCAGGTCATCGACGTAGACTACAACGAAACAGGTCTGGTTGTGTCACGATTCGATTCCAATCTTATCGCGACATGCCTATCTCGGAGGCGCCTAATGAAGCGCCCACAGATGAGATAACGAAGGGATTAGATATGGACTTAGATTAGATAGTTGAACACCTGGCAAACACATGCTAAAAGAACATTGCAGAACATTCCGGCACTACATGTTGCAGCAGGATGGTTTACGCACCGAGTACATGCACGATTCATATTCACACAGTTCACAGAACAGTATAAGTAGAGTAGTTAGTTCCTTGTATTCCTTAGTCTTTTATTCAATTCATTTCTCGAAGTCCTGCGCATCTCACTCCCCAATCCGCTATCTCTGTATAGTCGGACGAGATAAGACTTTGATTGTGACATAATAAAAGACTCCCCTTCGTACCACCCGTACCGTCATACCTCGCTCTCACCCCACTTCACCTTACCACCACCCACGCACTATTTGCGTAAGCATTACCATTTCACCATCTCGCGCGCTCGCGCACTCGTTCCAAACCTCCTTTCCCTTTCCTCCATTTCCGACAACCCGTATCGGACCACTATAACAGACAGACGCTGTACCACGGGAAACGTTGACTCCGTCCCAAGTACAATAGCAGTCGTAGGGGTACTGGGCAGATCCTCGGAGAGGCCCATCCCGCTATCGCCGGGGGTGTTGTAGAAGACCCGGGTTAGTTCTGTTCGCAAAAGACCGATACGGACCCCACCAACCGCTTAGTGCGGAAGAAGACCAGTTGCGCTGTTCCGCGCACCCTCTAGCACCGGCTCTTCGGAGTCATCATCGTCGTCGTCGTCTTCCTCCGCGCACCCACCACCTCCTCCTCCTCACGGCGTAGCTACACATCTACCGTCTCTTCCCTTGATACTCCCCACACCTACTGCGCCACCCACTTCACCGTCCCCCGCCACACACCTTTACCACTCGTTCCCGACCCTCACCGACATGTCTCACCACACCGCATCCCAGGGGCCAAGCCGTGCCCCATCCCCTGCGCCTAGTGTGCAGATGAACGACCCCGAACCCCTTGCGAGAATCTCATCCTCTTGGATCACCCTCGCCTCTCTCCCGCCGCACTTTGACGGGAACGACAAGTCCAAGTGGGACACTTGGAAAGATGCGCTCGGAAATTACATCTGGGCATACGAAGCGGAGTTTCGCACTCCGAAGACAAAAATTGCCTTCACAATTTCACTGCTCGGCAGCAAGGACAGCGCGGCCAGCCCAGCTTCCAACTGGGTCCGTAATTGGCGCAAGCGAGTGCTCGACGAGGACAACGAGCTACCGGAAGGATATTCCTTCAAGGGTTTTTTGGACGACCTTGGCAGGACGTTCAGGGACCACAATGTGCGCCAGACAGCGTACATTCGCCTTACCACCACGAGGCAGGGGAAGACCGCCTTGGCGGACTTCATCCAGGCGTTCGAGTTGAACGCAGAGGAGGCGGGATACGACCCGCACGACGACTTGCACGGGCACCACAACCAGTTCCTGTGCGAGAACCTAGAGAACCTCATCAACGAGGAGGTTCGCACGGAGCTCTATGCCGGGGGCGTAGAGATCCCGGAGGATTATGCCGGGATGAAGGCCAGGATGATGACGATCAGTCGCATCCTAGAGCGGCAGAAACTGCGCAAGGCGCAGCAGCCGAAGGCGGCCGGAACTCCGTTCTGGGTCCCCGCCAAGCCTCCCCCACCCGCACCCAGCGGTAATTACCGGGGAACTGCGCCAAATTTGGCAAAGAAGCTCGGTCCGGGGGAAGTAGCCCCTATGGATGTGGATGCTTCGAAGTCGAAGGGGAAACCCTTCAAGTGTTACAACTGTGGCGATGAAGGCCACATGGCACGCGAGTGCCCACAGCCACGCCGGGAGCGTGGAAAGATCAATGTCCGCGCTCTGCGGACGAACGAGACGTCGAAGGAGGATTTCAAATTCCTCTTTGACCAGGCCCGGGCCATGTATGGCCAGGATTTTTAAGGAGGGCCCCGATCAAGGCCGAATCGGCGCCCCCCGCTTCTCTTCCCCTAAATAAATATGTTCCGCTTGAGGTGGAACCGACCGAGACCCGAAGTTCTTTTGTAAATTATATAAAACAGCGCACTGCTCTACGTACACAGGACAATATAGTAGTAGGAGTAGATGTAGAAAAAGACAAAAAACAAATACGTATTTTAGAGAATCTGAATCGCATCCGTAATATTAAAAACCGTAGAATGGACGAAGAGAACAAGCGTTGGAGTTTATTTAAAAAGGCCCCTGGAACCCAAACCAGTGAGAAAAATAGTGCGGATAAAAAGGGCGGTGCTACCGCGATGGCTCAACCCACAGTTGTGGGGGAAGCGCCAAAACACACACGAGTCCCCTTTGGACTCAAGAAGCAGGAGGCAGCCAGGTGGCTTGCACGACGCGCGATGGGTATCTCAGACAACCTATTAGCGCAGGAACTCCGGGAGTTCCAGAAGCAGCGGAAGCAGCATGAAATGCTGGTGTCAGTGGAGCTGATGTCTCCGGACACGGCCGTATCAAGGCGCTGCTGGACAACGGCTGCACTACCACGTGCATTGATCGGGCGTATGCCAAAGCAGAAAACTTTGAGCTCCGAGAGCTTGACCAGAAAATTGTTGCACGGAATGCGGACGGATCCGAGAACCTTGGAGGACGGATTACGCATTACGCAGAATTAATTATGGGAGTTGGACTCCACCGGGAACGAATAAACTTCTTGGTTACAAATCTCGGGAAGGCCCGTGTATTTATCGGATACGACTGGTTATTTATTGCTGTTTGCATAAAAGTTGGCACAACGGTAGGTAGGTAGGTAGGTAGGTAGGTAGGATTACACGGCACGGTCCCGCTCAGGAACGCCGGGGCCCAGAGAGTATCTGAATGTACATGGCACTAGATGTACATTACGGTCCCTGGACTCCCCCATAACCCCGTAGCCGAGCTCACGGTCGCAGTTGCACACTCGCCGCGGTAGAACTAAAGGAAGAATGGAGAAGTAAGTGTGGAAAATGGAACCTCGAAACAAACTCAGGACAGGAACAACCCCAAACCTTGAAGAACAGAATACACATACTGAGGCGTGCGGAAATTCAACGACAGAGCGAGATGGGCACGGAAGGGCCGAGCCTCTTTGTGCTCACGATCATTTGGTCGTGCCGAAGTGAATTGCGCCAACAGTTATGGCATCGTTATCCAACGAATAAAGCCGTCCTGTTGCAAAAAGAGCCTGTCATCCAGGTCAAGCGATCCCTGCAGCTATTCCCATAACCCGTGTCGTAGGTTTCCGACAAAAACTGACAGGCGGGTTGCGGAATAGGTGTCGTAAAACAATAAATACAACGGTCGATGATCTGCCGTGCTGATTGTTGAGATGTTGTACGACAACGATGGAGCGTTCAACTCGGAGAGGAATTAACCCACCTTCCGGGTGTGGCGGAAGATTTTTCAGTGAGGAGGGTCATTGAACTCAGCGGCACCTCGGAGACTGTTGTCGATTTTCGTGATCGATACAGCTCAGCAGGTCGCGATTGTGAGGCAATTTTGATGGCCAGTCCTCTCTAGCATCGGCCGCCTGTGCCAAATAATGAATAGAAAGTGTTAGGTGAAGCACTTCTTGTGTTGAATTTATGCTGCGAGGTTTTTACGGTTTGCAATTGGCATCGCGCGTGATGGTGATCATGAAACAAGCAATGAATGCACCACGAAGCCGGGAGATGTGGTCTAAACCGAGGCAGCAGAGGGGTCAACAAAAAGAAGGGAAGCAATTATGTGCAAGAAGTGCAAGCAGACGTCGTGCTGAGCGTTGCGCGGGGTAAAAGGTCAGACTTTGACTCTCGGTGCCAATTTGCAGCATGGCAGGGACATGGGTCCCACTTAAGCAAGGCAGACAGAGGGAGGAAGTCTTCACCAAGGTTGCTCTCGCGAGTCGCAGGGGTGCACCTTGTTCAGCTTGCAATTGTTGTAAGCTCGGCTGAAGTTCGTGAATGCCGTGAGTGCCAACAATTTGATGTCCGGCTAAGTCAAAGGCCGAATGCCGGGCACCTGCGCAGCGTGCAAGTTGACGGCGGCGGCGAAGCCAGTGCATTGGGGAGCAACTGAGGGACACGGATAGGAAGAGGGAGCTCATGGGTCACTGTACGTGGTAGAATCGGTCGATGGGACCCAAAACTGAGCTGGATGCTCGACAATGAAATTGGATTTTTTTTTTTTTTTTCCTGTCTCTGACCAGCCATCTCTTGGAAGGGCACGTTTAGACTGCTCTCAAGACTACTGCAGCACTTTGTGGCATGTCAGTGAAGTCTGGGCGTGCTAACGGCGAACTTCGTTTTCGAGATGATGGTGGTGAGAGACGGAAAGTGGATTGAATTTTTGATCGCTGTTTGATGCGCCTCAGTAAATCAGTTTTCCTGAGGCCAGTTCTTGGCCGTTTGAGCTGGGAGTATAACCAAAATTCACCGTTTGAGCAGCTGCATCGACTGGCGCCACGCGCAGCTACCTTTTCAATGAAATGAGAATTACAACTTCTGGCCGCCGCATTTCGGCGGCCGAATTTTCACGCCGAGCTTTCACGCGTTTCGGCCCAAATAAATTGATGAGGGGGTGCACATGGTGACTCCCAATACCCTCTCCAAAGCCTGGAGGGATTGGGCACGAACTGCACGCGCTGCAACGCGCCGAAGCAAAACTCATCAATTTTGGTGGGATTGGTGTTTAGCGCGATGCTGTCTGTCGTTTTAGCTGAAATAAAGGAACGGACCTGTTTATGCGTATCTCACCTGCACCCCGCTCAATTTTTGGAGCCATCCGGCCCGAAATGGACACGCCGCGACGCGCCGAAGAAGAAGCATCAATCTTGTCACCCAGTGACGCGTTACACCGCGACTTCTCTTCCACCGCCAACTGCCATGCCCAAAGGCAAACCCATCTCAGAGGACCTCAGATGGACTGTCGTCAGAATGCACGCCCTAGGTGTTGGTATTGCCACCATCGAGGCCTACACCGATGTCAGCCGCCGACAAATTTACCGCCTTGTCAATCGGTTTCGCACAACAGCAAAGGTTTTGACTGCAACTCAGCGGAGAAGAACTGGGCGTCCACGACATCTGAGCTCTGACGACGTTGCAATATGTCCTTCCCTTCCCTTTTCTCCCCCTGCTTACACATATTGATCTGCTCCAGTACCTTCAAGGTTGTTTGGATTTGAGTTGCGACAAGTACCTCGACGAACTCCAGCTCGGCCTTCAAGAAACCTGCGGGCGTGTTGTCTCACAATCAACTGTTTGGCGTGCTCTGAGGCGTAGTGGATATACCATGAAAAAGGCAAGAGACATCCCGCCTTGTAGCCCTGTAGCTGATCCTTGCATAGCTCACTCGGGTTGCGATCGAGCGCAGCGTGGTCAAGCGCGCAAAGTTCCGATACAAGATTGGACTTTACTATGAGCCCAAGCAACTGGTATTCGTCGATGAAAGCGCCTGTGACCGTCGGACATCGTATCGTGGACGAGCCTGGGCCTTTAGGGGCCAGCGCGCCCTTCGTAAGGCATTCTTCATTCGTGGTAAACGGTGCGTTGCTTATTCAACTTCTCTCCTTCACTCACACCAAACACTTGACCAGCTACTCTGTCCTTCCCGCAATCTCGCTCGATGGTATTCTCTATGTCAACATCCTCGAGGGCTCTTTCACCACCGACACTTTTGCGGAGTTCATCGACGGACTTTTGGACAAGATGAATCCATTCCCTGGCCCCAACTCGGTGATTGTAATGGATAACTGCCGCATCCACAAGGCTGAGGTGATTCGCGAGATGATCGAAGAGCGGTGCGTGTCCCTCCGTTTGTTTCATTTCAATGTTGTCTTGACACCATGCATTACAGTGGAATGCGTTGCCTCTACCTGCCCCCCTATTCCCCCGATTATAACCCGATGGAACCCGGATTCTCAAAGATAAAAGTGTATGTTCGGCGGGAGGGACAGGCATATCGGGCTGCGACGGAGGCAGACGATGATAAGGCAGAGGTACTCACCCAGCTACACAAGGCCGTATATTCTATTACACCGAGTGATGCCGAGGGATGGTTCAGGCACTCGGGCTATTTCTAAGACTAGTTGTTCAAGAAATTCTGTACTTTGGTGACCAAGAAAACATTACAAAGGATTATTATCGAGCCGCCCATTCAGCTTTACGCTCCGACTCGATCCGGTGAATCTTTTTACAATCCTGCCTCGCATACTTCAGCAGCAATTTCGCGACCCCAAGCGTCATCCTCACACAAATTTCCTGCAGCGTCTTCTCACCGTCAGCGCCAAGATCCGTTAGTTGAACAACACGAGAAAATCCCTGGGCGCGGAGGGGTGCACCGAATTTGCTGAATCCATGTCCGTCCTCCCCGCGGCCAGATGTGTCGAGCTCCAGCAGCCAGTCATCGAGTTTGGGAAACAGCGTGGGTGACTCATTGTCGTCCGAGTCGTCTGCTGTTTTGGCGGGAGATTTCGGCGCAGCAATTGGAGCGGGAGGCGCCGCGGGAGGAGGTGGATAGTACGGGGGTGGGTAAGGGCCCGTGGGAGCGTAGTATGAGTAGGGGTGGGGGCCGGGTGGTGGTGCTGACGGGTTTTGCATCGTCTGGCGGCGGGACGTTGATGCGGCCTGTGTGCCGTTTTCCATCGGTAGATTTAGCAATGTTGGCGGAGAAGTGACAGAATCGTGGACTCCCTGGGCCTGGGTACCATTAGGGCTTCGTCTCGAGGATGAGTAGGATGAGTAAGGAAGACGTACGCAGAGCATGCTCCAAAGACTTAGGTTCGGATTGGAAAGAGAGACATGTTCGCCATTTTTCGCAACAAGACAAAACCCGCTATGCTTTTCACACTTGTGGGTTGCCTCGAGTTCACGCAAGAACTGTGCACCGGTTTTCTTCTTAGTAGGAACCTCGGCCTCTTCATCGTCGCTCGCACTCGCCAATTTGGGGGTCTGGTCAAGACTTGTTCAGCGTGCACGTAGCGGATAACGAAGACGAAAGGAGTCAAAGGACCCTGACCTTGGATTTCGGTTTTTTCGAGCTCGTACCCTTTTTCGAGTCGGGTTTTTCCTGTACTTTCAGGTCGACAATCGTGACCTGGAGTGGTTTCTTTGCCCGGGCTTTCGACTTCGCGCGCGCGGCGAGCTCCTCACGCGCGCTGTTGAACAGCCGAAGGAGGTGCATGGGGTTACTGAGAATTCGCGGCTTCGTGTCTTTTGTCCAGTGACTGAGTTTGAAGCCAATTTCCAAGTCCTTGCGGCGGACATTCATCTCGTCAGCGATGCTTTGGGTGAATTCGAGGTAAGTGCTGGTAGAGGAGATGGTGAGGGTATCTGTCGCATTGGAGCTGACGGGGATGATCAACTCCAAATCAAGGTCTGGTTTCCGGGATTGGAGTTAGTGTTAGCCCCAGTAGAAATACTGTGACCGCACCTGTGTACTGCTCATCCTCCTCATCTTCTTCCTGCTCATCGTCGTCCTCCCCGTCCTTAGAATCGGACCCTTCCTCATCATCCCCACCCGCTTTCTTCCCACCGGAACCCTTGTCCCCGCGCCCCAGCATTCCAATCGTCGCGGCATCGAATTCAGCGCCATCAAGAGTTTCGTGGTCAAGCGAAGTCAGGTCGGAGTCAGAGTCGATTTCAATAGGATTCGGGATGGTCTCGGACTCGGAGGAAAAAGCAATTGCAATAGCAGAGGACGTTGAAGGGGTAGGAGCAGTATTACGGGTAGCACGAGTACTGGCTGGAGCAAGTTTTGCTTTAGGCGCTGCCTTCTTCTTCGGAGGGGGCTTCGTGGTATCTTTTCTGGGGCGGCCAACAGGTCGCTTGGGCGGAGGACTGGCAGGGGCGTCGGCTGCGGGCTCGGACTGTTTTCGCTTCATGGCGGTAGAGAGGAAGACGCGTAACGCGCGTAACTGAGTGACAGCACCAGATCAGTTTTGATCCTGTTTGTTCGGCGCGTCGTGGTGCGTCCATTTCGCGCCGGATGGCTCCAGGGATTGGGTGGGGTGCAAGTGAGATACGCATAAGCAATTGTATCTCTTTGTTTCAACTAAAACGACAGACAGCATCGCGCTAAAGTCCAACCCCAGCAAAATTGATGGGTTTTGCTTCGGCGCGTCGCAGCGCGTGGAGTTCGCACCAGATCCATATACGCTTTGGAGAGGGTGTTGTGAGACCTCATGGGCACCCCTCCATACATTTATTTGAGCCGAAACGCGTGAAACCCTGGCGTGAAAATTCGGTCGCCGGAACGCGGCTGCCAGAAGTTGTAATCCTCCTTTCACCGATATTATGGAGGCGCGTGGTACCAGTCGATGCGGCTGCTCAAACGGTGAATTTTGCATATGGTTTTAGCTGAATCGGCCCAGAATTGAGCCCAAAAAAAAATCAATTACTGCGCCGCATCAACCAGCGATCAAAAATCCGGTTGTGCCAACTCTTTTGCAAACAGCAATAAACACAACCCCGAGATCGACTGGAGGTCTCAGAAAATTACCTTCAGTCGGTGCCCGCCCGAGTGCAACATGCAAGGCACCGAGGAAACCGAGGGCTGGAAGCCGGAGGAAGCGCTCGAACTAGTTTCATTCTGCAGATTGTCCTTCTCAACACAAAAGAAGTTAGTTTTGCTTCTCCACAAGGGTTCCGAGTCCTCACCTCAGAATATTCGGTCGAGCGGGATTTGTCGGTGCATGGCTTCCCTATCTAGATTGCCAAAATGTTGCTTGTGTTCAGGTTTGTGAGTTGAAGAATTCTTCAACACTAGAGAAGGTAACGTACCTTGCTAGCAAGTTATATGGAGGTGGAAAAAGCTCACAAAAAGCTGGTTGAAAATAATACCCCAAAGCCCGGGCTTGAGCCTGAGCCCGACCCGGGCCCGGGCCCGACCCTGCTGTAGGGTCGGGCTCAGAACTTTTGGTGAGCCCAAGCCCTCTCCGACCCGACCCAAGCCCGGGCTTTCAAGCCCGACCCGACCCGAACATCACTACACTGGCCGCTCGCCAATCCGTTCGGTCTGACACCGCCCGTGGCCCGAGCCGATGCACCCAACACAGAAACAGAGGCACCCGCCTCGCCTCCAGAATTCGACGATTTACCTCGTCAAGGGGGAGTGCTAGCCATTGACACCGGAAAACCGCCAAATTCTTTGGAACCAGCACAAGTTGATCATCCACCCGCTTCGCCATTACTTCCCGAAATCTCCTCACCATCGCTCTCACCTTTCAGTGACCTCACAGATCTCCCCTCATCCGATGACGAGCCGCCGTCCGCGCCACCGATTTCATCCCGGCCATTGGCACCTCAGGAATTCGACAATTCCGGAAAAGGTGGCCTGTACAACATGCCCCCAGGTCTCGGACGTGGCCAACGGACCCGCAACGTCCAGCAGAACCAAAAGGAACCATGGAACTTCCACGGCGCGTGGCCCGGCAACACCGCGCACGCCGCAGAAGCCGACTTCTGCTATCTGGGCATTGACGAGGCAGTTGAGCTCGCCTTCGAGACCGTTCACGAAACGGCCTATGCGACCACCATCGGCGGCCCAAAGACATATGCAGAGGCAATGAATCGCCCGAAGGATGAAGCAGAGAAGTGGCACGCGGCGGCAATGCAGGAGCTGCAGTCACTCATGGAGATGGGTGTCTTCGAGCTGGTAGAGCTGCCCCGCGGCCGAAAAGCGATAGGCAACCGATGGGTGTTTCGAGTCAAGCTCAACGGCGATGGCTCGGTGGAGCGCTACAAAGCCCGGCTCGTCGCGAAAGGCTACGCGCAACGCCCCGGCTTTGATTTCACCGAAACCTTTGCCCCAACGCCAAAGTGGGCGACACTGCGCTTCATTCTCGCCTTGGCCGCACTCGAAGATCTCGAGCTCTGGAGCGTCGACATCTCGTCGGCTTACCTCTACGGCGACATATCCGAGGACGTCTACATGGAGCTGCCCGAAGGATCCACGCGCATCCCAGCCGGTCAGGCTCTCAAGCTTCTCAAATCCCTCTACGGATTGAAGCAAGCCGGCCACCAGTGGCATCTCAAACTTCACGAAGTCCTTTCATCGATGGGCTACGAGCGAGTCCGCTGTGAACACAGCGTCTGGGTCTACGCCACCGCCGAATCGGGGACGCGTGTCATCGTCCCAGTCTTCATCGACGACATGACGATAGCGGCGAAGACCGCTGCGGAGGCGCGCGCGTTCATCGACGAGCTCAGCAAGCATTTCAAGCTGCGTGACCTCGGTCCGACGAGCTGGCTGCTCGGTGTCGAGATTGGGCGCGAACGAGGATCAGGCACATTGACAATGTCGCAAAAGCAGTATATTTTGGACGTACTCGAGCGCGCAGGCATGTCCGAGTGCAATACCGTAACCTCTCCGATGGTTTCCAAGGTCAACCTTTCCGCTAAAGACTGTCCCGTATCAGCCGACGACATCGCGCGCATGAGAGACGTGCCATACCTCCAGATCCTTGGCGCCGTCGCATACCTGGCAATCGCGACGCGCCCCGATATCGCCTACGCCGTCGGTGTTCTGTCGCGTTTTTCCAAAAACCCCGGCTGGATACACTGGTGCGCGCTGAAGCGCGTGCTGCGTTACCTGAAAGGGACGATAGACCTGAAGCTCACCTTCAGCGGGGATACGCAGGAGCAGGGGGAGCTCTTCATCACGTTCAGCGACGCCGACCACGGTGGAAACCTCGATAACGGGCGATCGACTTCAGGCTATGTGCTCATGATGGGCGGCGGTGCGATTAGCTGGTCGAGCCGGCTGCAACCTTTCGTGACTCTCTCGACAACCGAAGCCGAATATGTCGCAGCCGTGTCAGCGGGGCAGGAGATCCTATGGTTGCAAAATTTGCTGGAGGAGCTGGGGTACAAGCGGGACGACGGATCGACCCTCTTCATCGACAACCAGTCAGCAATGTCCGTCGCGAAGAATCCGGATCACCACGGCCGCGTTAAGCACCTCGATTTGCGTTTCTACTGGCTCCGAGACGTTGTCGCTGCGAAAAGCATTCATATCAAGCATTGTGGTACCGCCGACATGGTCGCGGACGTGATGACGAAAGGGCTGGGTCGAGAGAAGGTGCAGAAGTTCTGCAGCCTTTTGGGATTGAAGTGAAGGACGCGTCCTGTCGAGGGGGAGTGTTGAAGGACGACATAGGACGCGGTGGAAGTAGTTAGCAGGGAGTGTCACACACCCCATATATAGACCCTGCGTCGTGACAGTCAGGCTTTGGCACTGACTGTATCGACGCAGGTATGTATTATCGTAGTTTATTTAATACGTGGGCACTGACTGTATCGACGCAGTTCCGGCAAGAACCTTCCAGCTCACAACAAGGCCTAGGGAATGAGCGCCGGATCCAGATTCGCATGGAAAACGGGGACTTGGAGAAGACGGAGTATCTCATCTTCGGGCATGCTCCGCGCTAGAATATGCAATCTGGCGACGTCTCGCGTGGAGCCGTTCATCGCGGCGAATGCGACTGCCTGCAAGGTTCGCAATGGTGAATACCCGCGTGTACGATTGAAATAACCACAGTTCCCATTCTGAGTGAGTTCCGAAGCTGAAGGACGGGGTGCATTGTGACGGTTCAGAAGAGCCCGTAGAGTTTTGTTCCGGTTTGGCTGCGGTCGGTAATTGTCTGTACTCTGCGTCATTTGGTCTTTTCCAAGGCAACAAGACAACGAAGAGAACTATGTATGCAGCACTCCAGGCGACTCGTCGCAGACTTGACAGAGTCCGAGCAGTAGGAGTTTAGGACGCCCAAAAAAATGAATTCACGTCAGAAACGCGCAGGAAAAGACCCTGAGAAGGAACAATCAAACGTAATGCTGGAAGAACGTTTTCGGAACGCTACGGCGCCTGGTAGAAGGAGCTTATTGACGTGTTCAGATTCTCGCTGTGGTGGCAGGAGGAGGAGGCGTGGGAAGTGCCGTAATTGTTGCCATCGGTGGGAACTTATTGGGTCCCGCCAATCCCAGTCGTTTCCAAGAATGCCACAGTCGGGATCAAGAATGTGCGAATTTGTCCTGCTCCCCCACCTTACTTCAATACCATCCCGGGCGTTCCCAAATCTTCTAATGAACTTTGTCAGTATATCTACAATTCCTTAAGAAATCCTACTCGCCTGTCGTCGACTCGGACCAGGTAGGTAGGTAGGTAGAAAAAGAGAGACTCGGAGAAATATGGCCAATTACCCGGCCCGAATCGAACGGGAGAACCTGCTTCAACCATTTTGGAGAGGAGGATGTTTACTCTGTGCACATCTCCTCGGGGTGTGGTATTAAGTACAGTGTGACCTAACGAGCTTTGTGGTTTATCAACGACTTTCCAGGATATTCAACTCACTACTCGTTGTCCTAGGCAGCGGAAGAAAAAGGACGAGCAAGCTCAGTAAATATCACCCGACCCCGAATCGAACGGGGAATCAGTGCTTCAACTTGTTTCGCTTTGCTGCAGTAGTTTGCGCAGGTGCACACCTTGTGCCTCGGGTGTGACTATTATTCTGTGAACCGTGTCAGATACACATGAAACTTGCTAGGAAATTTAACTCGCCGTTAGTTGAGCAACTACTCGCCGTTAGCTGAGCAACTTGAGCACTGCAGGATTCCGAAGAAAAAGAACTGACATCAAGCATCACCCGACCTTGACCCGACCCCGAATTGAACGGGGAGCCTGCGTCAACTTCGGACCGCACAACATAGCTTGCGCAAATTCTGTCAGCTCATAAAGTGGCGGCAAAAAGAGATGAGACGACTCTTGGTACGTACGCCGATCTTAATTCCACCCGAACCCATACCTACCCAACACCTCGAAGCCTTACCACATCAAACCACAGAAGACGACACCTACGCGGGCTACCGCATTTCCTCTGGCTCCACCATAGTACCGAATGTCTGGGCGATCCTACACGACCCTGAGCTAGTCTCTCGAAGACAGACCCTACAACGTGAATCTCGTACCTCGAATGTTGTAACCCTGAGCTGTATCCAGATTTGATCCAGATCCGTTTGCCTTTGATCCCGAACGATTCTTCCCCGATTCACAGCCCGATCCCGGTGCTTACGTCTGGGTTCGGGAGTCGGAAGTGTCCTGGTATGTACCGTTCTCTGCTCTACTTCTTTTGAGCAGGGACACGGGGGGTGGCTCATTGTGATATGGTGGTAGCATTTAGTTCAATTCGCCGAACCGGTTCTGCTGTTCAGCATGGCATCTGTCCTGTACAACTTCGACATCAAGTGCTCGCAAACCCCAGCAGCCCCCGAGTTCGCGACTGGGATTACAAGGTGTGTAAAGTGTATAGTGCAAAAAAAGTAACAGCAGGCTAATCATATCAAGCCCTTCGAAGTTCAAATTCGACCTCGCCGTCAGGAGGGTTGAAGTTGAACTGAACTGAACCTTCGGCACCGCGCCGGGACGGCAACACCAACACCACGCTTCCTTCAGGAAGCGTGCTCATATCATACAAGCCTCAGAGATAATAAAGGAACCAAGCCACCTATAACCAGACTCAAGACTGTGGAATTGAACGAGAATTGAACATCGCACGGGATTCCTCGATGGGGAAACAGAAATGATTGCGGCAACTGCCGTTGCATCTCGACCACCAACCACGACCTTTGCCGCGCGACCTCTTGCTCCCAGCGCTCCCCTGGAACTGTCTTGTCTTCAGTCAACCTATCCCAACTCTTCACTTTCCTGGCTTGGTCTTCAAACCACTCCGCGTTGACTCCGCGTTCCAGATTCCGAAAAAAGACATCAATACGCAAATGCCACCCTGAATGCCACCCTGCAAGGGAATCTCTAACCCAAAGAAACGCGAAGACACAGTTAAAACTCCGATATCGGTACTGGGCAGCCAGGACTGGTCATCGTCGGTTCTGGATCCATTGGATATTACTGTGTCAAAAGAGACGCTCTCTCTCCTACATCCAAATTTATTAGTTAGTAAGAAAGGAAGAAGAGACACTCGGCGACACCGGAAATGGATGATGCGTGTGTCGCAACGTTCACCGCATGAAGGTCTACGACTGATCATTTATTGCGCAGGGATGGTTGTGTACTTCGGCTCGGCGATTTCTGGGCGCTTAATCATGTTTGCCGCGGCGAGGATAATCACAACTATTGGAACATATTATTCGGTTGAGTTCAATCTCCTTCAACTTGAACCGTCCTCATCCCAACTGTAGATCTGGAGGTGAGGTGATTAATCTCCTAGGGAACTCGACGGTACTGCAGACATCGGGACTCAATGCGGCGAGTACCAAACGAAACATCACTGGGCTCAGAAATCAACCCAGGCAGCAAAGTCCTTCCCCCGAGTCCAATAGCAGCGACGGGGACTCAGAGGTGCCGGATCTCATAGAATTGGACAGTCTGGCATACCTTGAGTGCGATACAGACCATGATAGCGACGACAATGAGGCAGACTGGGACGAGCGTCGAGGTTGCACAGGAGGACTTCCAAGACCGAAGATCGAAGAAGATAAGTGGGATGCTGGGGACGATGACTGGATGCCGACTCGGGAGGTGTACGAGGCGAAGCGTGCAAAGGTCAGGCGTGTACCCGGAGAACCGAGCGGGATTCTGCTCTCGCAGAACGGTTGCCGCCCTCTGCCAGATTTCCTCTTCGGATATCCCTTGCAGAGGGTCTGCGTGGGTTCCTTTCGCCTTGGTCAGAATGACCTCTAGCGACGAGGTGGCGGGTTTAGGCCTGGGGACGGGTTGGACCGGGGTAGCCTGCACCTTGGCAGCAGGGAGATGGTCTAGCAGAGAGGCCGTAACCTTCTGCGAGACCGCCTCGACCAACGGGCCCAGTAGAGACGTGACCGTCTCGCGGACAATCACCTGGACCGCGTCGTTCGCGAGCTGAGGTGAATGAACGTCACCCCCTGACGCACCAGCTGAGCCGGCAAACTCCCGAAGCACTCCAGCAATGGCCAAGTAGGCCGCCCTCTTATTCCCAGCCGTGGCTGCCGGCGCGAAGTGCTGCAATGACTCTATCGCATCGTTCAGGGACGACCTAGCCTTCGTTACATGGGCTTTCCATTGCCCGAATTCATCCCCTTCCTTCCTCTTGGCCGCCGACGCGCTTCCCCCTGCGGTCGCTGTCCGCGAGGATGCGCTCGGTGTCCCGAGCATTCAAAAAGTTTGATGCGCCGCTGTTACGTATGATGATGGTAGGAAGCAAGAGAGTTTTTACCAGCCTTTCCTGCTGTGCAGACATGGTCGGGGGAAAGATGGCGGAGCGGTGCCTTTTATACCGCCTGGCGAAGCGTGGGAACGGGCCCTGCTCAACCGCGAGGCGCCGAAACACCGCAACGGGAGCCGCGCATCGCCACGACGTCGTTTTGTTTCGCCAAAGATACTGGCTAGATTGAAGCACTCGCCGTCTTTCAGCGTAGTCTCGTGGTTGAGGGGGAACCTCGACAGGAGGTGACCAAAACCGGCTCCTGGCGAGGTCCGCCGTTCAACTCCGGCTATCTTTGGTTTTATTTTTCTCTGGCCTGCGTGGCCGCAATTCGCGGACCACAATGAAACCCGCTTCTAGGACACGGGCCTTTCCCTTTTCAGATTGGCAAGCGGTAGTCCCATGTTGTGGGAGATCCTCGACAGGAGGTGACCAAAACCGGCTCCTGGCGAGGTCCTCCGTTCAGCTCGGGCTATCTCACCTTTTTTTGCGTGGCCACAATTCGCCGACTGCAACGAAACCGAAGCTGTGAAGCCAGCCAAAATCACGCGACTGTGTTTTTGCGGTCAGGCGCATGGTTGAGCGAAGAACCTCGCCAGGAGGTGACTAAAACCGGCTCCTGGCGAGATTCCCAGTTCTATCTGCGCCTCGTGCTATTTTCTTTTGTGGTCCCGCCCGACGGAGTTGTTTTGTTCGCCTGGGAACGGCCGTTCACCTCAACAATACCGTTCGCAGTCGGGGTCTGGCTCAGTTCACATGTCTTACCCTTGTTGAGTCAGCCACCGTTCTCTTGATTTTTGGGCCTCCTTCTAAAACCACGCTCTCGACCTATCTACCGAATGTCAGAATATGAGTTCTTCTCCGGCGCGCCGGGGGCCTACGGCCCGTGATAGCAATAGCTGTCAGATGTATAACAGTGTAGATATAATTGCGGCAAGATCAAATGTCTTGCCTTTTTTGGAAAATACGATCAATTTCGGCTGTATGAGCTACCTTCAGGTGGTAAAAAGGGGAGAAAATTGGTATGGATAAAGGATGGCCCTGGAGTGCCTCTACACAATTTGTTTCCTGAAAAATTATCGCTGGCGGAACGGACTTGGGAACCTAGACGGCATCTTACACACGCAAAAAAGATGCTTGACAAATATAATGCGGATCACGGAATCATTATCCGTGCTTTGCCTATATTTCCGAAGGGCCACTGGGACTATTTAGTTAAAAGATACAAATGCCGCGAGGAGTCGCAACAATACTCGACGAAGAAGTTATTTATTCCTGAAACAAACTCCTTCATTGCCATCGACGAGGACGTCGATTCTAGAGGGGGGGTAATGTCACGATTCGATTCCAATCTTATCGCGACAACGCCTATCTCGGAGGCGCCTAATGAAGCGCCCACAGATAAGATAACGAAGGGATTAGATATGGACTTAGATTAGATAGTTGAACACCTGGCAAACACATGGTAAAAGAACATTGCAGAACATTCCGGCACTACATGCTGCAGCAGGATGGTTTACGCACCGAGTACATACACGATTCATATTCACACGGTTCACAGAACAGTATAAGTAGAGTAGTTAGTTTCTTGTATTCCTTAGTCTTTTATTCGATTCATTTCTCGAAGTCCTGCGCATCTCACTCCCCAATCCGCTATCTCTGTATAGTCGGACGAGATAAGGCTTTGATTGTGACAGGAAGACGACGACGACGATGATGACTCCGAAGAGCCGGTGCTAGAGGGTGCGCGGAACAGCGCGACTGGTCTTCTTCCGCACTAAGCGGTTGGTGGGGTCCGTATCGGTCTTTTGCGAACAGAACTAACCCGGGTCTTCTACAACACCCCCGGCGATAGCGGGATGGGCCTCTCCGAGGATCTGCCCAGTACCCCTACGACTGCTATTGTACTTGGGACGGAGTCAACGTTTCCCGTGGTACAGCGTCTGTCTGTTATAGTGGTCCGATACGGGTTGTCGGAAATGGTCCCGGGTCAACCGGGCAACACCTTCGGAAGACAAGTCCATATTGACTGGCTCGCACGGGAGACTGAGGTTACTGCGCTACCCGCGCATTTACAGATCTTGACAGGTTATGGGCCCCGGAGCGCTAGTGCTCTGAGACGTACCTTCAAGAAAGACTCACCGCTCGCTCAGAGCTAGAAGCACCGCCGAGCATTGCCTCGCATCAATCACCCGACCCACTGCCGATTTCCCCCAAGGTGCAGCGGGCCCAGCGGCGAGCGCAGCACCACGCAGTGGGCCCCGCGGCGAGCGCAAAAAAATATTAAGAGCTCCACGCAGTGGGCCTCCGCGGCGAGCGGAAGCACCACGCAGTGGGCCTCGCGGCGAGTGTTTGGGGGTCCGCGGGGGTGTCCCCCGCGCCTCAGAAACATTATTTTTCTACTTGTTCCTTATCTCTCGCACGCGTACGGCATCTTTCCCCTTTAGGATGTCAGGGTGGGGGAGGCCAAGGGGGGTTGCGGACAATTGGTTGCGGATCTGGTGCTTCTCGTTCTGTTCGGACGGGTGGGAGCTCAGGTGGAAAGTTTCACTGGTGCTCTGCTACATCAAATGACCAGTGCCGTCGCTGTGGCCTGTCTGGCCATATCTCCGATCGCTGTATTCACGACATGCCTTCGGATATCAAGGACTGGGTCATGGAAGGTCCTCCTGGCAAGCGCACCCACCAGGCTCATTCCGCGCACCGTCACGATTCCGACTCCGACACTGACAACCATGGCTTCGCTGCCTATGGAGCTGCGTATGACATGGACTTCGAGCCTGATTCGTCTGACGATGAATTGTCTCCGGCCCAGGCCGAGTACGGGTATATGAGTGCTTGACGGGCTCCCCCAAGCATCGGCACTTCTGGACGACCAACTCTTGCAGGGCTGTACGAGAGTCTGGCTTGGTCTTTTCGCCATCCATTTCCTTGTTGTGACACCACTGTCGACCTCTGGTGACGGAGACTGTAGCCATTCGGTTGCGAGTGGTAGTTGCAGTGCGGTTTTGGCTCTGGCATGACTGCATTGGTTCTTTCTGTTGTTCTGGTTGTTCCGTTCGGTGGGAGCTCTCATACTTTCATTTTTGGTTCGTTTCTCCTCTCCTATGCTATACTCTTCCTTTGTAAAGGTGGGAGTGTCAGTATTTGATTGTTCCCGTCAGTCCGAGTATCGCTGTATTCATCTTCTCGATACATATCATGTACCTTATATACACGGCCACTGGCTTCTCACCGACAATCCAATCGATCCTCTTATCCCCCACACCTCTCTGTGCCCCCTTCGTTGTGCTCCTGCACCTGCACTTGGGTAGCTCACCGTTCTTGTGAGCCTCTCGGCTTCGGCCGCCACGGCTATATTCTGACACCAACTCCTTGAACCGTTTTTCGATCCGCTTGCACATGCGCTGGCCAAGGCCACGTTCGGAAGGTGAAGTACGGGCAGAAAAGCTGTGGAAGTGAAGGAAGAGGCCACCGAAGGCGAGGAGGAACTAGTCCGGGCGAACGTGGTCGCTTTGCGCAATATTGGTGAGGTAGCAGATATGCTCGAGATCAGGAATGACGGTTTTACGCAGCTTATCCCACCACGAGTTGGACTCGACCATATCACAGTACCGGATTGCGTCTTCCTCCAGTGCGATTCGTTTACGTGCGTTACTCTCGGCGCCGACTTGAGCTTTGATGATGTCGTCCCGTTGGTTCAAAATCGCGGCGCGGATGGGCGCCTTGAGAAATTCAAAGCGGATGGCGGCGACGAGATGGGTTGTCCAGCGTGTAAGGTTGGGCAGAAGGTATGTACGCCCCCGGCATAGAGCTGCGTGCGAACCTCCTCCGTCCTGCCAAGGTCGTCCAAAAAACCCTTGAAGGAATATCCTTCCGGTAGCTCGTCGTCCTCGTCGAGCACTCGCTTGCGCCAATTACGGACCCAGTTGGAAGCTGGGCTGGGCGCGCCGTCCTTGCTGCCGAGCAGCGACATCGGGAAGGCAATTTTTGTCTTCAGAGTGCGAAACTCCGCTTCGTATGCCCAGATGTAATTTCCGAGCGCATCTTTCCAAGTGTCCCACTTGGACTTGTCGTTCCCGTCAAAGTGCGGCGGGAGAGAGGCGAGGGTGATCCAAGAGGATGAGATTCTCGCAAGGGGTTCGGGGTCGTTCATCTGCACACTAGGCGCAGGGGATGGGGCACGGCTTGGCCCCTGGGATGCGGTGTGGTGAGACATGTCGGTGAGGGTCGGGAACGAGTGGTAAAGGTGTGTGGCGGGGGACGGTGAAGTGGGTGGCCCAGTAGGTGTGGGGAGTATCAAGGGAAGAGGCGGTAGATGCGTAGGTACGCCGTGAGGAGGAGGAGGTGGTGGGTGCGCGGAGGAAGTGTCACGATTCGATTCCAATCTTATCGCGACAACGCCTATCTCGGAGGCGCCTAATGAAGCGCCCACAGATGAGATAACAAAGGGATTAGATATGGACTTAGATTAGATAGTTGAACACCTGGCAAACACATGGTAAAAGAACATTGCAGAACATTCCGGCACTACATGCTGCAGCAGGATGGTTTACGCACCGAGTACATACACGATTCATATTCACACGGTTCACAGAACAGTATAAGTAGAGTAGTTAGTTTCTTGTATTCCTTAGTCTTTTATTCGATTCATTTCTCGAAGTCCTGCGCATCTCACTCCCCAATCCGCTGTGATACCACATTGGTGAAATTGGTGAAATCACGCACCTTTTACCACTCGACTCGCCAACGAAGAACATAAAATCCTATTCAACAACCCTTCCGCTCACGACCCACACTTTTCGGAAGAAGGAGATCCAAGTTCGAATTAAACTTTCGAACTTACTTCGGTTATCTCGGCATCCTCGGCATCTCCCAAAAAGGCAGTTAAACAGTCCCGTAACCAAACACACACTTCTGCCTCCGCCAAAAAGGGAATCTTCCGCCCATTCGATCATGTTTGTTGGATACATTCCAGCTACGGAATATTCCATTGAACTGCGGCAAAACTCCTGAACTCGATCGATCCGGATCCCCTAGCCAATATTCAACAAATACCGGTTGCCCGCCCACTTTCACCTAATCGGGTTAGCACCAAAGAACCACACGGCGCTCCAGGCAGATTTGAATGGTTGCTTTCCACAAATTGGTTGTCGTATCCAGCACCCCTTGAAGAACACACAGTCTGAACAGTTTCACTTTATTACTCTATTGTCTCCAAGATACTACCATCTTTTGTACATGTGCTTCGTCGCCTTGTGATCGGTTTCTAACTCCATTTCCCTACTATACCCGTTTCATCCCTTGATCCCATCGTTTCTAGTTTAGTTAAAAGGACAGTAGAACCAGTCGATAAAGTGTGTCCTTTTGCCCCCGTATTTTGCAGTATCAGAATACACGAAAGTTCCCCAAACTATCTGCTATCTCTCGTCGTCGACTCCCGCCTCAAAACCTCTCACAGCAAAGCGATCTTTGCTGTGAACTCTTATCTCTGGTCGCCGAAGACCTTCTGCCCAAAGCGTAACGATTACGCTCACCGTACTAACTCTTTATCGTTTATAGGATTTCAGCCTCGAGGGCTCATTTCCTCCGTAACTCACCGCATACCTCACCGTTTACCGAAACCTACGCCACTCCCAAAATACACTCGGTACTTCTCCGTTTGTCTGGAAGGCAGTCGATACTCGCACATATTGCAAGAGCCGATTGAAACCAACTCAAATTCGTGTATTGTGATAAACGATACATCTAATCGATACACGAAGAGTATTCTTATACGTCGTCACATCTGGAGCCCACCGCGAGGGGTTTTCAATCAGCTCTTTGCACACAACGAGTTCGATTCGCTTACCATTCAACGATTGAATGTCAATCGACACTACTGCTGCCAATAACACTTCTACGCCCACTACCACGGTCATTGCACCCAGCGTGCCTACACCAGCTACCACTACTACCGTCACTGCACCCCGCGTGCCTACACCAGCTACCACCACTACCACGGTCATTGCGCCCAGCGTGCCTACACCAGCTCCGACTACCACTACTACAATGCCTACTATCACTGTTCCTATTTCTCGGCCCCGCAGCCGCCTCGACATGCCTGCTCTCAGCACACGTGGTGCCCCCAAGAAATTCTCGGGTCGCGCCCACGATGTTGTGAAGTTCTTGGCCCACATGGAAAAACTATTCATCCAGAATAACGTCGTCGATAATATCGACAAAACCGAATCTATGGCGGACTACTGTTCGCGCAACGTCGTACACATCCTGGAAGGGATGACAAACTATACTACCCCCAACTGGCCCTTGCTAGTCACCGACATGGAGACTCTCTTCGACGCCGACAAAGACCAACAGCGTCACCGCGAAAGCGATTTGAAGAAGCTCGCCGATACCTGGCGTAAACGTAACATCCGGTCTATGACCGAGTGGCGCCGTTTTCTCCAGGAGTTTACCACCATTGCTGGCTGGCTCTTGCACCAGAACCTGATTGTCGAGGACACCTGTGCCCGCTATCTGTGGAAGAGCCTTCATACAAACCTTCGCTCTCTTGCAGAGGAGCGTTTGCTGGCCAAAGATCCATCACGTGACATGACCATTGTCTTCCCTCGGGAGGATGTGGTCAGTGTCATCACCGCCCGCTTCCGTCGTGGTCGCTTCGATGCAGACCTCGACTCCGACAGCTCGGACTCCGACAACGATTCTGCCACCTCTGACTCCGATGATTCAGACTCCCAAGTTTCCGATTCCGACGATGATCTTCCTCCTCGAAGGAAATCCAAGAAGGCTAAAGGAAAGGGGAAGAAGAAGAACACTCGTGTCACGAGGCGCCCCTCTACTCCTGTTGCCCCAGCGGCACCAAAGGTCCCTAAGACCACCACCAAAGCTCCTACGGTCCCTGAGACCTCAGACGAGATTGGCGAGTTGGTCAAACAGCTTTCACGGATGAACATCGAGGATGCCGAGTACAATTATCTTTACTATCGTGCCACCTCTCTCGATCCCCATGTTGCAAAGTGTGTTCGAGCACCTGTGCTCAATGTGAAGCAACCCCCTCTTCCTCCGAATAATTTTCAGAACAATCACTATGCACCTCCAGCAGACCAGTTCGGTCCGAACCCAAATGCAAACATGAACCGTCCTCCATTGCAGCCCCAGGACCGCACCTGCTTTGGGTGTGGTGAACGTGGCCATGGCCTTTGGGAGTGTGCCAAGCTCGTGGAAGCTCTCGCGACCGGTGAGATTCGCCGCGGCGAACGCGGAATCGAATGGTCCGATGGAAATCTCCTCCGTCGTTTCAACCAGCAGGGTGAGACCCTCCTTGCCGCCTACCATCGCCAGCGCATTGGACGCTATCCTGCAGTTGCTGCACCTGCGAACCCACCTGCTGCCCAAGCTCACTTAGCCGTTGTTGCACATATCCCCGTCGACTGCAACCCCAGCCCAACCGTTGATGAGGAAGAGATTCATCCGGTCTTCGTTCAGGCCACCACTAGCGACATTGAACTCGACAAGATTTTTGCTGTCACACGTTCGACCGAGAAGGCTTCACGTCCGGCTCCCTATCCAGCTTCCTCGACTCGGTCTCAGGTCAGGAAGACCGGGGCCACCCTCGAGTCATTGCCTATGGATGGTCCATCCAGCATTCGGATGAAGCAGGAGATTATGGAAGAAGCACTCGTCGAGCCCGTACCAGCCGACCCCATCGAGCTCCGAGTCGACTTTTCACGCGATGATGTCATCATGGAGGACACCGTGCCTGAGGCTACTCCAGTCACAGAGCAAGTGTACAAGGCAAACCAAGGTTCTGCCCCGCCAACAATCTCGAAGAAGCCTGGTCCACGCCAGTCTGCAGTTTCCGCACACGTCAATCCTCATGATATCGTGGCTTCGATTCTGAACTCACCCGTCTCTATTTCTGCTGGGCAAATTATCGCTATCTCACCAGCAGTCACAAATGCCCTCATCGATGTCATGAAGTTGAAGAACGCTCCGCGCCCAGGACAGGCTTCAGCACACAACTTGGCTACCTTGACGGAAATTCTCACCGCAGCTATAAGTCCTCCACCGGAGGCTAAGCTCAACGTTGTTGCAGCCACCTTCATCACCAAGGATCGCCAGCGCCTCATTCAGATCCAAATCGAGATTAATGGCAAAATCATTACTGCAATAGTGGACACAGGCTCCATGCTCAACGTCGTATCACGTTCGATTTGGCGCAGCTTCATGTCCCATATATCTATGGACATCACCAAGCATATCAATATGGGGGACGCAAACGGCGGTCAAGCTCAACTCCGCGGCTATCTCAAGGATGTTCTATTCAATACCGGCGGCGTCGAGTCGCGAGGAAATTTCTGGGTTGCTGATAAGGCACCCTTTGATGTACTGCTCGGACGTCCTTGGCAGCGGGGCAACTACGTCTCCATCGATGAGAGGCGCGATGGAACTTATCTTGTCTTCCGTGACCCCGACTCCGGAAATAATCGCCACGAGTTGCTCGTCGACGAAGGAGAAGATGCACCCGAATTTACCGCCAACCTTGCACAGTTCCGTTCCATGCCGATGCCCGGATCGTACATGATGACAGTTATCGACTCACCATCCATGGTTAACGAGCCCGAGACCAACAATTCTGATTTCAACATGTTGGAGGACGAACCACCTGCATTAGAAAACCAGTCAGAACTCGAACAGGAGATTTTTGGCGGAGATTCAGATTCAGACTCAGAGGATTCAACCTTCCACATAACACCTCCCTATTCGCATCCTCCATGCACGCACACCGAGTCCGACACACCTCTTCCTAGACAAGAACGCAGCCCACTATGCGACAATTGCACTATATTAATCAAGTGCAAATTCTTCGAGCGGGTTGAAAATTGGCAGGACAACATCGATGCTATTACCTACGAAGCAAACACACTCATTGATGCCGCAAGCGCGCCCTGCAACGGCGGGGAACTCGGGGCGCAACAGCCTTTGCATTGCTTTTACACTGCCTTTCAATATCTTTACCCCAACGAGACGATTGGTCCCGGAGGAGCTCCCGCTCATTTTTCCTGGCTTCCAGCCCTCGTTGGCACGTCGACCCGCAACTCGTCGGACCTAACAACAGCACTGCAGTCCTACAATCTTGCTTCTAGTGCAGAGAAGTCCAAAATTCGGGGATTTTTGCATATGCACCCGGAACTTCTTTGGGTGGCCTCACACATGAGGCTAACTCATGCTGCATTCCTGAGACGCGTTTCCAACCTCGTTCAAACGCACTGGCTTCGCTTCGGAGCAGATGGTCACCTGCAGGGATTTGCGGGAAGCACAATAGCCAAGGAAATTGGGACAGTTGCCGCGCAACAAATTGAACCTAGCCCAAAAGGGATTGCGAACTTCTTTTATGAAAGAAGCATCGAAACTGATGCTAGGACGACTGCGCCGCTCCAGGCCGCCCTAATAAGCCTCTTAAAGCGTCGAAATCCAGCCCAAATCCTCCCAGGAAACTCCCATTCAACCACTCCCCCAGAAATACTGTTCCCCCTCTCTTGCCCTGAATATCACACTTCCATCGCCTTAACCTCGTCTTCCTCATCGTCCTCCATGTCGTCCTTCGTCCCTGAGAGACTCATCAGCGCTACCCAGTCCCAGGCGGACTCAACCCACGCGATGTTAGCCCACTTTGCGGTGTCGGATGACTCGTCCGAGGGTGGACACCACCGTACGATCTTGGAGCCCGTTGGGGCCATTTCCAACCACGCTAACCACACATCGTATGCAGACCCATCCCCTCTCCATAACTCCGACTCGCCTGCGCCCGAGGCCCTCTACGTCCATGTCCACAGTGCTGCCTCGGCTCAGGCTAGCTCCGGCAATATTCATCCGACTTGCATCCTCTGTGCCGGTGTCACTCTCATGGCGATCCCTGCTGCTCTCTCTCACCCCATCGACGCGCCCGCCGCGACCCGCGTCCCGGCGCTCCGTCACATTCATACCATTATCGACGCAACCGCGAACCTCAACAACATGCACCCTGACTGTGCCGCCTGCGCCACCTTTCAGAGGGTGTTTGGCTTCGTTTCACACACCACCAACACCGCTGGAACCTTCATCGAGACCCCTATCATTCTTCCAAGCGCCTCTGACGCCACGGCTCCCGCCGACATCGCGGTTGAGCTGGAGCAGCAGTTTGCAGCCGAGTATGTCCCCATCGACTTCGAGCGTCCCATCATTAACCACAACAACAACATCGCGCGCGTTGCTCAATCCATCCGGATGGTCCACTCCCTCTCCGCACCACTCATCATGCAGAACTTCTTCCTCGCCGGCACCCTTGTCGAGGCCAACAGGCTCCGCACTTCCGCGCGCCTGGAGGCCAACCAACCGATTACCTTCGTCGAACACTATTACCTCGTCGAGCGCCCGTCCCGTCTTCCCATGTTCGCCATCGAGATCCTCCATGCTCAGCATACGTTGGACCTCGAGGACGGCACCGAGACTACCCAACCTCCCGGCATTCGATCCGTTCTGAGCCACCGCGGACTGCGCGAGGTTCCTATCGAGCTCGCTCGTCTTCATGACCATGTTGAAGAGCAGACCATCCACGACTGGTCGGCTATGCACACTTACGTCATCGAGATGCTCACCGCCTCCAACCGGAGCGACTTCGTGCGAACTGCCACCCGCCGCGTGCCTCTTCATCTCGTTGCTGTTCCTCTCGACAGCGCGACAGAGTTCGGACGCAACGACCTCGCGACTCGCTGCATTGGTGCGATGCGCTCTGAGCTCGAGACGATCCTGCACCTCTTCGAGCGGATTTACCCCCAGTATGACGCACGTCATCACCCGTACCTCGTCGCCTACCAGGGTTACAAGCGCGCAGCTCAGAGGTTCGAACGCAAGAATCGCTTCCCCTTCGATGTTACCGAAGGCGAAGTCCATCGCATCCCCGTTCGCAACCCCGCGCATTCAAACGACCTTGCTCCGAATCATCACCCCCTCCTGATGCCTTTCGAATCCACCTTCCTCCTGAACTCCCGTGGCGCCCCACCGAGCAACCTCAACCGGGGCGACATGATTCGGAAGTTGGCAAGGATGCAGTTTCGAGACCAGATGACTGCGACTCACGCTTTTCAGCAGGGGAAAGCGGATATCCATTCGAACCGGAGCTTGTACGTTCACCCTCTCGACGATGAGCCCGTTCACCCTCTAGACGACGGGCCCGTTTACGATTACGATGGCACCGAGGATTATATTCTGGAGTTTGAGTAGGCTCGTCCACCTCCTCTTCCTTATCCACCACTTCCCTCCTTCCGTTTACGCTACCTGTACTCTCATATCCACTCACCTTCACTCAAACATTTTTTTCTGTGCCCCGCGGTTAGCCTCGGTGCACCGACTCGGTCTCTTCTGTGTCCCTTACTTATTTCTGTGTTCCTTCCTTCTACGATTGTAATTGTATTGTCGTAGCAGCGACGTTAAACTTGCTACATTTTCGCTCTCAACTCTCACCCACCTACCAATCTACCTCTATTGTCCAACTCCGTCCGCTCAACCATCATGATATCCTCATCTACCCACTTTCCAATCTCCACTCTCCTCCTCGGACTTGTGTTTACCCTACTCTTCATTCCGGCGTCATACATACCCCCAGCGTTCGAGCTCTTGGCCCGTCACGGCGTAAAACTGGCGCAACTATGCTTTATCTCTGTTCTCTGCTCCTTCACCTATCTCAGCCCAGCTGCTATTGCTCAGCTCTTAGAAGCGTCGCAATTACAGCCACTCCCCTCTACAACCCAACGCTTTTTCGTGCCCGGCCGAGTTTACGTTCACTATACGAAAGTGGTTCAAGTTGAACTTTCGGCCGGCATGATCCCGGAGGCGCCTCGGCACGAGATGCCGCAACCAAACAATCCCAACCCGGACAACTTCCAACCGGAAATTGACACGGAATTCGAGCCTACTACGGGTTTTGCCACCATCCCACACATCGACCCACTAGAACCTCTCTACACAACCCTTGAAGACCTCGAAAACGGCGATATTCTGCTCCCAATGACTTGCGACGAGAATGGGCACGCCGAAGTGCTCACCGCATACAAGAAAGTGGCGCAGAAAATTAAGCCGTTGGCACAGGCATACCCCGAGTACGCTAGGACTCGGCGAACGTTCCCGGAGGACCCCCTCCAATCCCTTCCACCGCTTCCTATCAATCCACCCGACTTCTACCCTACGGAAAAATTAACTCGTGAACGAATGGATAGCCTCGAAATTAACAAGGAGGGTTTCCTCACTCCAGAGGAGGAGAAACTATTCGAGCATGTCATGCGACTCAACGAAAATGCACTCGCCTTCACCGAAACCGACCGAGGATCGTTCCGAGAGGATTATTTTTCCGACTACATCTACCCAGTCATGGAGCATACTCCATGGGTCTACAAAAATATTCCTATCCCACCTGGTATCCTCGACAAAGTCATTGACCTGATCAAACTCAAAATCTCGCATGGTGTCTACGAACACTCACAGAGTGCTTATCGTTCACGTTGGTTTTGTGTGTTGAAGAAGAATGGTTCCCTGCGTATTGTCCACGACTTGCAGCCTCTCAACAAGGTTTCAGTCAGAGATGCAGGAGTCCCACCAATCCTCGACGAGTTTGTTCAACCCTACGCAGGATGTCAGATCTTCACTGTCTTTGACCTGTTCTCAGGGTTCGATGCACGCACAGTTGATCCGCGTGCACGAGACATTACCGCATTCATGACCCCGCTTGGTCTACTCCGGCTCACCTGCCTTCCGCAGGGCTTCACAAATTCCCCAACCGAGTTCCAACAATGCATGGTTTTCATACTCCAGGACGAAATTCCCGACAAGGCTAATGTCTTCATCGACGACCTACCTGTCAAAGGCCCCACAACACAGTACCCCGATTCGAATGGGAAACCTGAGACAATGAAGGAAAATCCAGGCATCCGGCGATTCGTTTGGGAACATGCTGTTGATGTGCACCGTATTATGCACCGCATAAATCACGCTGGTGCCACCTTCTCCGCCAAAAAGACTCAGATCGCACGCCAGGAGGTATTGATCCTCGGCCAGATATGCAACCAGAATGGCCGCCTCCCCGATCCAAACCGAGTCGATAAAATCCTGAACTGGCCGCAGCTGCTTGATGCCCGATCTGTACGACGCTTCTTGGGACTATGCGGTGGGGTGCGAATTTGGATAGAGGGATATTCCACTCTGGTCAAACCGCTCTCGCAGCTCTTCCACAAGAATGCCGAGTTCATTTGGGGCGACGAACAGGAATATGCTTTCAGCACAATTAAGCGCTTGGTCATATCAGCCCCTGCTCTGGTGAACATTGACTACTCGTCCTGGAACGATGTCTTCTTCTCAGTGGATTCGAGTCTACATGGTACCGGCTTCGTACTATCCCAACTCGATGATGAAGGCCGACGGCGAATTGCGCGCTATGGCTCTCTACCCTTCAACGAGGTGGAAAGTCGGTATTCCCAACCGAAACTCGAACTCTACGGACTCTACCGAGCACTCCGACATTGGCGCGCATTCTTGTTTGGCATCAAAAATTTGAACGTTGAGGTCGATGCCAAGTACATTAAAGGCATGCTCAACGCTCCCGACCTTCAGCCGAACGCAGCTATCAACCGATGGATCCAAGGCATCCTCCTCTTTGATTTTAACCTCATCCACGTTCCCGGCAAAACATTCCATGCACCCGATGCCCTGTCCCGCAGAGGACTCGGGGAAGGCGAAACCGTCGAGATCCACGATGACTCGTGGCTTGATGATATAGTCCTCCTCGCAGACTCCACTCATATTCCCGCAGAAAAATTCCATTCCTTCTATACCCGCAATTCAGCACCCATCTCTCCTCCACCCTCTCATCCTACTGCTTCGGTCTATGTAAATCAAACTACCCCTCCTCTTTCTCCATTCGACTCTACCCTTTTCGAAATCAGGCACTTTTTAATCACCCTTCAACTTCCCAATTTCCCTGGGACAGATTCACAGTCACCCAAGGACAAGGCCCGTGCACTCCAGGCTAAACGACGCTTCCTGAAGAAATCCTCCGAATATTACATGCGTGGCGAGCAGATGTTCAAACGCAATGGCCAGCAGTCACCGAAGTTGGTCATATTCGATCCTGCTCGCCGAGCAGAGATTTTACGCCAGGCACATGACTTACTCGGGCACCGTGGAGAGGAGGCAACCTTTGAAACCATTCGCATTCGGTTTTTCTGGCCTCACCTCCGAACCGAAGTTTACAAGCATGTCCGATCCTGCCACCAGTGCCAAATTCGGACTCGAATTCCTATGCAGATGCCCCTCACTCCCTCAATCCCAGTCACTGTCTTCTCCAAAGTCTACATTGACATCATGTTCATGCCCCGAGCCCGTGGCTTCCGCTACATCGTGGCAGCCAAGGATGACTTATCCGGAGTTACCGAAGCTCGCGCTCTCCGCCGCGCTAATGCGAAGTCTCTCGCCAAGTTCTTTTGGGAGGAGATTTATTGCCGCTATGGTGCGGTGATGGAAGTCACCACAGACAATGGTTCAGAAGTGAAAGAGGCCTTTGAAATATTGATGAACACATTGGGTGTTCCATGTCAGTATTTGATTGTTCCCGTCAGTCCGAGTATCGCTGTATTCATCTTCTCGATACATATCATGTACCTTATATACACGGCCACTGGCTTCTCACCGACAATCCAATCGATCTTCTTATCCCCCACACCTCTCTGTGCCCCCTTCGTTGTGCTCCTGCACCTGCACTTGGGTAGCTCACCGTTCTTGTGAGCCTCTCGGCTTCGGCCGCCACGGCTATATTTCTGACAGGTTATGGGCCCCGGGCTTTAGCTGCGAGAGTCGTTACGCTCAGCCTCCCTGTCCGGATCTTGCTATCCGTTCCTTACCTTCACCTCCACACCTATACACCTACACTGTCCTACCCGGCCCATCTCAGCTCGCTCTACCCCACCATGGGTCTTCCTGCTGGAGCTGTTCGTGTTGTCGAGGCCTTGCCTCCGATCATACCCGATAACTGGCCCTCTGCATCGCGCACCCTCCGTGCATTTCTGGATGGTGTTCGAACCCCTTGGGTTGCGGAACCAGCTCTTCTGGAGGATGACACACCCAATCCAGCTGCCAGAATTGGCAACGCTGACGATGACATCGAGGTTCGCTGGGTTATCTATGCGCGGCTCGACCCTACCTACCAGCACCTCATCGACGGTACCAAGACCGCTGGTCAGCTTTGGGGAAACCTGATCAAGACCTTTGAGGCGTCGAACATGACGTCCCGAATGATGGCGCGCCGCGACTTTGTCCACTGCCTTCACGACCCTTCGAAACCCATCGACCTATACATCTCCAGCGTCGAGACTGCTGTCACGCGCCTTGACCGGCTCGGTGCAAAGCCAACCGAGACCGAGATTGCCGACACCTTGCTCATGAACCTCCACGAGTCCCTGGCGTCGACCCGCACCACCATCCTCACTGCAGCCACAGAGCCTTCGCTCATTTCGATCAAATCCCAGCTTCGCAATGCTGGTCCCTCCGTCACACCTTCGACTGTTACGGTCAAGGAGGAGGATGAAGATGTCGACTTGGGCATGGCAGCCCGTACACGCGAGAAGGCTCCACGTACCCGCGGATCTGGTGCTTCTCGTTCTGTTCGGACGGGTGGGAGCTCAGGTGGAAAGTTTCACTGGTGCTCTGCTACATCAAATGACCAGTGCCGTCGCTGTGGCCTGTCTGGCCATATCTCCGATCGCTGTATTCACGACATGCCTTCGGATATCAAGGACTGGGTCATGGAAGGTCCTCCTGGCAAGCGCACCCACCAGGCTCATTCCGCACACCGTCACGATTCCGACTCCGACACTGACAACCATGGCTTCGCTGCCTATGGAGCTGCGTATGACATGGACTTCGAGCCTGATTCGTCTGACGATGAATTGTCTCCGGCCCAGGCCGAGTACGGGTATATGAGTGCTTGACGGGCTCCCCCAAGCATCGGCACTTCTGGACGACCAACTCTTGCAGGGCTGTACGAGAGTCTGGCTTGATCTTTTCGCCATCCATTTCCTTGTTGTGACACCACTGTCGACCTCTGGTGACGGAGACTGTAGCCATTCGGTTGCGAGTGGTAGTTGCAGTGCGGTTTTGGCTCTGGCATGACTGCATTGGTTCTTTCTGTTGTTCTGGTTGTTCCGTTCGGTGGGAGCTCTCATACTTTCATTTTTGGTTCGTTTCTCCTCTCCTCTCCTCTCTATGCTATACTCTTCCTTTGTAAAGGTGGGAGTGTCAGTATTTGATTGTTCCCGTCAGTCCGAGTATCGCTGTATTCATCTTCTCGATACATATCATGTACCTTATATACACGGCCACTGGCTTCTCACCGACAATCCAATCGATCTTCTTATCCCCCACACCTCTCTGTGCCCCCTTCGTTGTGCTCCTGCACCTGCACTTGGGTAGCTCACCGTTCTTGTGAGCCTCTCGGCTTCGGCCGCCACGGCTATATTTCTGACATTCCACACGTCAAGATTTCACCCTACAATTCTCGCGCCAACGGAGTTGTCGAACGCGGACACTTCATCCTCCGCGAATCGATTATCAAAGCCTGTGAAGGCAACCTCAACTTGTGGCCACTGAAGCTTGCTCCGGCCGTATTCGCTGATCGGGTTACCATTCGTCGAGCCACCGGGCAATCCCCCTACTTCACACTCCATGGGTTCAATCCCATTCTTCCGTTTGATCTCACCGAGGCCACATTCCTTGTCGAGGGCTGGAAAACACACATGACTCCCTCGGAACTTCTTGCACTCCGCACTCGCCAAATCGAGAAACGCCCCAACGACATTCAAGAAGCCGCTGAGTGTCTCCGCGCCAGTCGATTCCGCTCCAAGGCTGAATTTGAGAGCCGTTACGAGCGCAGGTTCTACCGTGAAGAATACCATGAAAACGAGTTGGTTCTAGTCCGGAACTCTCGCATTGCCAATGACCTCGGCCGCAAGGCTAAATCAAAATGGCTCGGTCCATACGCCATTGTTCGACGCACGAGAGGAGGCTCTTACGTTCTTCGTGAACTATCTGGTGCCATGAGCACTCAGGGAATTTCTGCCACTCGCCTTCTGCCTTACATTCCCCGAGACGACCCGCGACTCATTCAGCTCGCTGAAGGGCTCCCAGCCGATAGCCGGGTTGAGCTTGCTGAAGATCTGGAGATGGATGTGGATGAGGACGAAGAAGCTCGACTTGAAGCATTTGACGAAGAAGACCTCTGAAGATACCAATTTCGCCATCTGCCTTTTCTTTTCTTTTCTGCCCACCCTCAAACCTCTGGTTCTCTGCCGGACATGACCGGGGACGGTCAATTTCTTCTGTGCCCTGCGGATGTGATACCACATTGGTGAAATTGGTGAAATCACGCACCTTTTACCACTCGACTCGCCAACGAAGAACATAAAATCCTATTCAACAACCCTTCCGCTCACGACCCACACTTTTCGGAAGAAGGAGATCCAAGTTCGAATTAAACTTTCGAACTTACTTCGGTTATCTCGGCATCCTCGGCATCTCCCAAAAAGGCAGTTAAACAGTCCCGTAACCAAACACACACTTCTGCCTCCGCCAAAAAGGGAATCTTCCGCCCATTCGATCATGTTTGTTGGATACATTCCAGCTACGGAATATTCCATTGAACTGCGGCAAAACTCCTGAACTCGATCGATCCGGATCCCCTAGCCAATATTCAACAAATACCGGTTGCCCGCCCACTTTCACCTAATCGGGTTAGCACCAAAGAACCACACGGCGCTCCAGGCAGATTTGAATGGTTGCTTTCCACAAATTGGTTGTCGTATCCAGCACCCCTTGAAGAACACACAGTCTGAACAGTTTCACTTTATTACTCTATTGTCTCCAAGATACTACCATCTTTTGTACATGTGCTTCGTCGCCTTGTGATCGGTTTCTAACTCCATTTCCCTACTATACCCGTTTCATCCCTTGATCCCATCGTTTCTAGTTTAGTTAAAAGGACAGTAGAACCAGTCGATAAAGTGTGTCCTTTTGCCCCCGTATTTTGCAGTATCAGAATACACGAAAGTTCCCCAAACTATCTGCTATCTCTCGTCGTCGACTCCCGCCTCAAAACCTCTCACAGCAAAGCGATCTTTGCTGTGAACTCTTATCTCTGGTCGCCGAAGACCTTCTGCCCAAAGCGTAACGATTACGCTCACCGTACTAACTCTTTATCGTTTATAGGATTTCAGCCTCGAGGGCTCATTTCCTCCGTAACTCACCGCATACCTCACCGTTTACCGAAACCTACGCCACTCCCAAAATACACTCGGTACTTCTCCGTTTGTCTGGAAGGCAGTCGATACTCGCACATATTGCAAGAGCCGATTGAAACCAACTCAAATTCGTGTATTGTGATAAACGATACATCTAATCGATACACGAAGAGTATTCTTATACGTCGTCACACCGCTATCTCTGTATAGTCGGACGAGATAAGGCTTTGATTGTGACATAATAAAAGACTCCCCTTCGTACCACCCGTACCATCATACCTCGCTCTCACCCCACTTCACCTTACCACCACCCACGCACTATTTGCGTAAGCATTACCATTTCACCATCTCGCGCGCTCGCGCACTCGTTCCAAACCTCCTTTCCCTTTCCTCCATTTCCGACAACCCGTATCGGACCACTATAACAGACAGACGCTGTACCACGGGAAACGTTGAGTCCGTCCCAAGTACAATAGCAGTCGTAGGGGTACTGGGCAGATCCTCGGAGAGGCCCATCCCGCTATCGCCGGGGGTGTTGTAGAAGACCCGGGATAGTTCTGTTCGCAAAAGACCGATACGGACCCCACCAACCGCTTAGTGCGGAAGAAGACCAGTTGCGCTGTTCCGCGCACCCTCTAGCACCGGCTCTTCGGAGTCATCATCGTCGTCGTCGTCTTCCTCCGCGCACCCACCACCTCCTCCTCCTCACGGCGTACCTACACATCTACCGCCTCTTCCCTTGATACTCCCCACACCTACTGCGCCACCCACTTCACCGTCCCCCTCCACACACCTTTACCACTCGTTCCCGACCCTCACCGACATGTCTCACCACGCCGCATCCCAGGGGCCAAGCCGTGCCCCATCCCCTGCGCCTAGTGTGCAGATGAACGACCCCGAACCCCTTGCTCCCACGCCGAGAATCTCATCCTCTCGGATCACCCTCGCCTCTCTCCCGCCGCACTTTGACGGGAACGACAAGTCCAAGTGGGACACTTGGAAAGATGCGCTCGGAAATTACATCTGGGCATACGAAGCGGAGTTTCGCACTCCGAAGACAAAAATTGCCTTCACAATTTCGCTGCTCGGTAGCAAGGACGGCGCGCCCAGCCCAGCTTCCAACTGGGTCCGTAATTGGCGCAAGCGAGTGCTCGACGAGGACGACGAGCTACCGGAAGGATATTCCTTCAAGAGTTTTTTGGACGACCTTGGCAGGACGTTCAGGGACCACAATGTGCGCCAGACAGCGTACATTCGCCTTACCACCACGAGGCAAGGGAAGACCGCCTTGGCGGACTTCATCCAGGCGTTCGAGTTGAACGCAGAGGAGGCGGGATACGACCCGCACGACGACTTGCACGGGCACCACAACCAGTTCCTGTGCGAGAACCTAGAGAACCTCGTCAACGAGGAGGTTCGCACGCAGCTCTATGCCGGGGGCGTAGAGATCCCGGAGGATTATGCCGGGATGAAGGCCAGGATGATGACAATCAGTCGCATCCTAGAGCGGCAGAAACTGCGCAAGGCGCAGCAGCCGAAGGCGGCCGGGACTCCGTTCTGGGTCCCCGCCAAACCTCCCCCACCCGCACCCAGCGGTAATTACCGGGGAACTGCGCCAAATTTGGCGAAGAAGCTCGGTCCGGGGGAAGTAGCCCCTATGGACGTGGATGCTTCGAAGTCGAAGGGGAAACCCTTCAAGTGTTACAACTGTGGTGATGAAGGCCACATGGCACGCGAGTGCCCACAGCCACGCCGGGAGCGTGGAAAGATCAATGTCCGCGCTCTGCGGACAAACGAGATGTCGAAGGAGGATTTCAAATTCCTCTTTGACCAGGCCCGGGCCATGTATGGCCAGGATTTTTAAGGAGGGCCCCGATCAAGGCCGAATCGGCGCCCCCCGTTTCTCTTCCCCTAAATAAATATGTTCCGCTTGAGGTGGAACCGACTGAGACCCGAAGTTCTTTTGTAAATTATATAAAACAGCGCACTGCTCTACGTACACAGGACAATATAGTAGTAGGAGTAGATGTAGAAAAAGGCAAAAAACAAATACGTATTTTAGAGAATCTGAATCGCATCCGTAATATTAAAAACCGTAGAATGGACGAAGTAAACAAGCGTTGGAGTTTATTTAAAAAGGCCCCTGGAACCCAAACCAGTGAGAAAAATAGTGCGGATAAAAAGGGCGGTGCTACCGTGATGGCTCAACCCACAGTTGTGGGGGAAGCACCAAAACACACACGAGTCCCCTTTGGACTCAAGAAGCAGGAGGCAGCCAGGTGGCTTGCACGACGCGCGATGGGTATCTCAGACAACCTATTAGCGCAGGAACTCCGGGAGTTCCAGAAGCAGCGGAAGCAGCATGAGATGCTGGTGTCAGTGGAGCTGATGTCTCCGGACAGGGAAGACACGCCGTGTCAAGGCGCTGCTGGACAACGGCTGCACTACCACGTGCATTGATCGGGCGTACGCCAAAGCAGAAAACTTTGAGCTCCGAGAGCTTGACCAGAAAATTGTCGCACGGAATGCGGACGGATCCGAGAACCTTGGAGGACGGATTACGCATTACGCAGAATTAATTATGGGAGTTGGACTCCACCGGGAACGAATAAAGTTCTTGGTTACAAATCTCGGGAAGGCCCGTGTATTTATCGGATACGACTGGTTATTTAAACACAACCCCGAGATCGACTGGAGGTCTCAGAAAATTACCTTCAGTCGGTGCCCGCCCGAGTACAACATGCAAGGCACCGAGGAAACCGAGGGCTGGAAGCCGGAGGAAGCGCTCGAGGAGGGTGAGTCGATCTTGATGGTCGACTTTGCGGAGCACATAGACCTGCGTGTCAAGGCCACTCAGGCACAGCAGATGGCGGAGGAGGCAGATAGAGATAGAGAAAAGATGACGGAGGACGCGGTTCCGGAGCAGTATCGCGAATACATTAAGGTGTTTGCAAAAGAGTCGTTTGACCGACTTCCGGAAAAGAGGCCGTGGGATCATGCGATCGAACTAAAGCCGGACTCCAAGGCAGTTGATTGCAAGATCTACCCGTTGTCCCAGACGGAGCAGGGAGAGTTGACCAAGTTCCTAGAGGAGAACTTGAAGAGTGGACGTATCAGACCGTCGAAATCACCTATGGCTTCGGCGTTCTTTTTTATTAAAAAGAAGGATGGAAGCCTTCGACCGGTGCAGGATTACCGGAAGCTTAACGAGATGACAATCAAGAATCGTTATCCACTGCCGCTGATCTCGGAGCTTGTCAATAAACTCCGAGGAGCGAAGGTCTTCACGAAACTGGACATTCGCTGGGGATATAATAATATTCGTATTAAAGAGGGAGATGAATGGAAGGCGGCTTTCCGAACCAACCGCGGCTTGTTCGAGCCGCTCGTGATGTTCTTCGGCTTGACAAACTCGCCGGCCACTTTCCAGACAATGATGAATGACATCCTTCGCGAGTTAATTAACGAAGGAAAGGTCATTGTCTACCTCGACGACATCCTTATTTTCACGGACACTCTGGAAGAGCACCGACTTATTGTAAAACGAGTGTTGGAGATACTCGAGAGAAATCAATTGTATTTAAAGCCTCAGAAATGCGAGTTTGAGCGCAGTGAGGTCGAGTACCTCGGAGTAATTATTGGTCACAACTCCATGAGAATGGACCCTGTGAAGATCCGGGGGATCACCGAGTGGCCGGAACCGAGAAACCTCAAACAAGTCCAGGCGTTTTTGGGGTTCACCAATTTCTATCGGCGATTCGTACGGGGATACAGTGAGGTGGCCAAACCCCTCACGAGGTTGACGGGGAAAGAGGGCTTCTCCTGGGGAGAAGAACAGAAGGCGGCCTTCCAGAAGTTGAAGGACCGGATTGCGGAGGACGTGGTGCTCGCACTTCCCACGGATCACGGGAAGTTCCGGATAGAGGCTGATGCATCGGAGGGAGCAACTGGGGCGGTGCTTGAGCAGGAGCAAGAGGGGGGGTGGCGCCCGGTGGCGTTCCAGTCCCATGGACTGAACGAGACGGAGCGGAACTACGAGATCTACGACAAAGAGATGCTCGCAATCATGCTCGCGTTGGAGGAGTGGAGATCTCTCTTGATGGGAGCGCAGGAGACATTTGAGATCTGGACGGATCATCAAAACCTGCAGTATTTTAAAAGTCCTCAGAAAGTCAATCGGAGGCAAGCGCGATGGATAGTTGAGCTGTCCGAATACGACTTCACGCTTTCTCACCGGCCTGGAGCGCTGAACAAGAAAGCTGATTTACTATCCCGCCGGGCGGACCACGACCAAGGGAAGAATGATAACGAGAATATTGTTCTTCTCAAGCCCGAATATTTCCGATCTCAGGAGATCGTGTTAGAGGGACCCGAAGCCGAGATCATGTCACAGATCAAAGCGGAGAAGAAGGTCGACAAGAGCGTGAAGCTGGCGCTCCAACAAAAACTCCCTGGCTGGGAGAGGATCGATGACCTTATCTATTATAACGGACTCATCTATGTGCCGCACAACCCGGAGTTGCGAGATAAGATTATCGGGTTGCACCACGATAATGCTCTGCTTGGTCACCCAGGACCAAATCGGACACAGGAGATGATTGAGCGTAATTATTGGTGGCCATGGCTGGGAAACCAAGTTGGTAGATATATAAAAGCATGCGAGCCGTGCCAACGAACGACGGTTCATCGGTATAAGCAGGGAAAGCTTAACCCGCACGAGATTGCGGCAGGACCCTGGCAGAATATATCCATGGATCTGATCGGACCACTGCCGGTCGGCAATGGTTTTAATGCTATACAAGTCTGGGTCGACATGTTCTCGAAGATGATCCACTGCGAGCCAGTCAATATGGACTTGTCTTCCGAAGGTGTTGCCCGGTTGACCCGGGACCGAGTGATTCGATACCATGGAATTCCTCGCAAGATCGTCTCGGATCGGGATCCGCGGTATGTCTCGGGATTCATGAAGGAGCTGAACCGGCTCCTCGGCATTGAGATGAACCCGAGCACGGCATTCCACCCAATCACCGATGGCCAGACCGAGCGCATGAACCAGGAGATTGAGAAATATCTCCGTATCTATGTAAATTATCGCCAGTCGGACTGGGCGGAATGGCTCGCGCTGGCGGAGTTCACGCACAACGACAAGACAAGCTCGTCGACGAGCATGTCACCGTTTTTTATAAATTCCGGACTCCACCCCTGGAAGGGGATAGAGAATGCAGTCGAGTCACGCAACGAGGCTCATTATCCTTAGTGGATGATCCCAAGCCACTAAGGACTGCACCCGAGTGATCGGGTTGATCTCGGAACAAATGTCATCGCCTTGTGTGATCCTCGAGGCTCATATCAGCACAAACCTTGCTCTTGACTGCTGCACACCGTCTTCCTCCCATGTCTTCCTCCCGTGCGAAGCCGGGAAAGCCCCCTTATAACTGCAAAGTATTTTCCGACGACCTCCGCCACCCATTTTCTCGACGTGTGGCCGTTCACAAACAGCGCTTTCATCGATGGCAAAACCACATGCGACACGGTCGGGCTCATGCCCTGCGGAGGGAATCTAAACCATGGACTTTCAGCTTACTGGCAGTTCTCTCTGTCCTTTGTGTTGCAACAACCTTCTGTACCGCCACCAGCATCAATGTCTTCATGTCGATTCCATATTGGACTATGCCGCTTGACTTCGCTGGTTTACTTGGCTGTTTAATGGGTATCCCGTTCAATCGCTGAAGACTCAACAGTTTCCTGATTTTTCTTAGTGTGCCGCCGCGTCCAATGCCAAAATAACCTCCAACCCCCGCCGCGATCCCGTAGTGCGCCGGGTGAGTGTTCGGAAACAAAGAAAATGCGGGTCTTTGTCCACGGACCTTTCCCCCGGCCGGTTCTCCTCAGTAACAATTCAATACCCGTGCTGTGATCTTTTTTCTGATGTGTTCATAGATCTAGGGTATAATAGCACAGCACAGGATGTCGTACGGGAATTACGCCGCCGGCGGTTGATCCCAAACCTTTTACGCCTCGCGCACAGCATTGTCCATCGATACCAATCCCTCGAGTACACTGATATCCTGCGAGATGTTGGAGTGGAAGACCTTTCAATTCTCCATGTTCGTGTATCTGTGCTTGGCGGCTCACAATCGAACTTTGGTATTAAATTTGCTCCTGTTTGGAATCATGGCTTACCTTCTTGCCAGTCCCCTCCACTTCTGGCTCGAACGAAGCTGGTCCTTCCAACTCCACTGATGGCCGCACACCCTCGGGTACGCTGAATCGTTTGTCGATAGCTTGAATAATAACTCAGATAAAATTCCAGCTTCAGTAGCCTCGATTCCACCCACACAGAACCGAACCGGTCATGGGGGCCGCAGGCCAGGTGCCGGGCGTCCCCGTATTCACCCTGTTGCTGAACCCACAGTGTTGAATATCGACAAAGGTTCAGCGCCACATGCTACTACTATTTCTCACCCCAGTTCTATTTCAACTCCCGCACATCCCATTTCCACCCCGGCTTTTTTTCGGACCCGTAATACCAACCGTCCGGTGCCGTCGAGTGCCACCACAGCTCAAAATATAGTGTCCTCAGCTGCAGTGTCTTCCTGTGTGTTCTATTTTCCAACTACCCGCTGCAGAACCTGGCTAACAAATATTAAGTATCATCCCAAGAGTTTGAAGAAGTCAATGACGAGCTGCAGTACGTCGAAAACAACGACGAATATGCCGACATTGCAGCAGGGGATAGAGTAATTGACGAGAGTCTCGCCGACAATCTCTCAGACAATTCCGAGTCAAATGCAGCAGCAGCACAAGCCGAAAGCCAGTCCTCCCAGCCTGCCAAAAAAACTGTTCTTCACAACTACCTCACAGAGGTCCGCAAGCGACTACAGCAGGAGGAGCTCCAGCACAATGAGCCCCTTTGTTACAAGCGTGGTGATTTCTTCGACCGCCCGCCGCACCCTGTGTTTGCCATCGAGAAAACCAAGGATACTGTTGGCCTCGATCCAAAAACACTGTATCCTCCGGATGTTTTCGTTTGGTTACCTCACCTACTCCCTGGTCACCCGGACCAGTTCAAGTGCACATGTGGACTTAGACTCACAAGGAACGGTGTGTATACATCATTTTTTCCTGCTGCTGAGAAGTCTTATCAAGCATGTTCAGGGATCCCGGACGAGCCCGTTGCTCGCAGAGTTCGAGCTATGCCCTCCGATTACTTCCTGTACACCAACCGTTTCATTTGCAATGACCGGTTGGTCAACAAGGCCGGATGTGGTACACAGATAAGAGGGACAGACCCCCATATCATTGCTCAATTACCCTGCCACGTGCAAGCAGCCTTCCCGGGTACTAGTTCTTGCTCTTTCAACCATTACTCAATTCAGGCTAACAATTCACCAGCATATATCTCAACTCGCGGGGCGATTTCAACCCTCATGATGCGGCAAATGGCTAACACCTTCTCCACCCGATTTGGACCTGCTCCGTTCTCAGAGCTTGTTTCCGAAATTCAACATCGTGATCATGCCGACCGGGAGCTAATATACCTGGCAGCTGCCCACTCTTATGGCCTGCCAACGGTCGAGCAATTCTCCACCTTCAATGATCCAAATGGGTATGCTGGATCTCCACCGTCGGTGAAGTATCTCAAGGCGATGTTCACGGATTATATTTCCGCACATCGAATTTTCATCGAGCGCGACATCGCAACACTGCCCTTGGATGTCGCGAAGGCAGATCATACATTCGAGGTTCCTATGTCAATTATGTCCTTGTTTTCACATCCTTACACCCAATTTAAACAGGTCCTCAAGCATACTGGGCGAGTCAAGGGCGAAAAGATTTTTGCCGCCCTGTATACGGTCGTGAACCAGTACGAAGAGATCCGAGGAACCTCCTTGACATTCTCCAAATCTCTACAATTTGTCAAGGAGATGTATGATCGAATGAACCAGGGATTGAAGGACTCGGGAAATCCACCAACCCAGATCATCTACACGGATTCCCCGCAAGGTATGGCATCCCATATTTAGTGTTCTGATACTCAACAGATTTTGCAGCTGAACGCAGCTTCCATGAGTCAATTAACAGTGCCCTCCGCAAGGATGTCCAACCAGTTACCAAATGGACAGATTGCGCACCATTCCAACAGACCCCGGATATTCCAACCATCTCCATCTCCGACTCTATGCTCATTGAGGATAGGGCGAGTGATATACTCTCGGAGGCTAATTTGATGTCCTCAAAATCTCAACTCTTCTTTGTTGCACTTGCAATAAAGACTCACTGTGATCTTGCTGGTACCATCCGCCCAAAGATCATCCAGCTCCGGACAAGGGACAAGCTATATATATTTGATGTATGAGTGTACTCCCACCTGTTGATTCATGTTCATTAATCGGCTTGCCTCCAGGTTGCAGCTCTCACATCACCAAGCCATTTTCTTCCATCGCTGCGCGCAGTTCTCACCAACCCTTCCATCATCAAGGTTGGATACTCCATTCGTGAAACCCTCCAAACGATCTCCGACATCTTCTCTGTTGCCGAGCTTCAAAATATTCTGAAGGTCAAGAACCCACCCTTCCTTGACCTCGGAAAATACGCAAAACTGAAAGGTGCTGTCGACAACCCTTCCAGCTCACTCCATGAACTTGCTGGAGCTGTTCTTAATCGAGCATTCTCTGTGCCCGACCACTCTCCGATGACTCAAGTGCATAATGAATTCCTCCGCGCTGAAATAGACTGCCAATGGCAGATTTTTCTGGACCTTCTTCGGCGCAATTCGATTGGAATACCCCTGCAGCGGACACAGGCTTCAACCGATGGCCAACTCGTGACCCTTCTTCATGGGTGTAAGCCTGTTGCGGAGGGCTGCATTGTGGCCAACCATCCCGGCTATATTGACGCAGTAATGGACCCCGAGACTCACGCAAAACGTATCAATGTGTCGGAGTCGCGCTCACTCATTCAAATCACCAAGGTATGTGGATAATTCTTTTTCTTCTTCACTTCCAAATTAAACCAAACATAGGTCCTTGTTCCGGGGGCCATTGTTACACTGCACAACCAGACCCTGGAGTGGATATTTACCCACGGGAAACAGGCTGTCGTTACAACCTCACAGCTTCATAGCCGGGGCGACATTCCTCCCAGCCCTGCCAATCCTCTTCGTCGCGGGTTTGCTGTGCCCCCGCCATTTGACTCTCCCGATGGCGACAATGATTTGGAGATTACATACTCGTCTACCCAGCAGCCACCAGATGATTTGCAGGACGAAGAATCCGATGACGAGACAGAGGCCGATGAAGAGGAATATGGCGGGCAACTAGCGTTCCAAGTTCAACCAGTAATATTCATATTAGTTTTGAGAGGAATGGTACTGACCTTGTTCACGCAGACCTCTGATCCAGACGAACATGACCCTGAGGCGATGCAAGGAATTGAGAGTGAATTCCAGACCTATAATGTAAGTGGCTCTTTTGTTTTGACGGCGCAGTACCGACTGCACACAGGACACCCAAATGGATCCAATCGAAGAAAGCCTTCAACACGCTTTTGCCCTGCTCAGCAACGCTGTTGAATCCGAGCAGCTCCCTAGCCGAGTCCTTGATGATGCATTCCATTTCATGGACCGCCTTCTTCGCCTCCTATCGAAGAAGCATTCTGCGTTCAAGGCGTTCTCTCACGATTTCAGTGAAGCAATTTTCCTCCGGGACAAATCGGATGTTGCTGCTGTGCAGGAGGTCCTCAAGAGGCACGGCATCGACTGGGGGTATGCGAAGCGAGCCCACTCACGTGCCCTCAATCGGCGAATCCGACGTGTTATTCCGGACCGCAAAACACTTCTCAGGCGGCTGGAAACTCTGTTCAGTGCTTATTCAGACATCCAGTGCTCGACGAAAAAGAGCCGTGGATCATTCTTCTCCGACGAGGCCAAGGAGATGGTTCAACATCTCCTTGAGACGGTGCGGCAGGGGTATCTGTCAGATCCAGCCGGTATTTCCCTCTATTATCTCATGGGGAAGGACCGTGACGGCCTGAACATTTACCGCACCATCCGTGGCACGAACTCTGTTGAGGGTGGTGTTCACATGACCATTCGGCGAATTTTTGGGTCGTTACAAGCATCGCCGGAACTGGCGGAGTGTTTGATCGTGAATTGGATTTTGCGCCGCAACAAAAAGGTTTCTCCAGCTCTGCTCTCTTTTTTTTCCACCAGTTCTGGCTGACAATTTTGATGTGCAGGTTGGGTTTCATAACCGCACGGGACAAAAGTACAGAGGTCATTACGACCTCTGGATCCGAGACGAAATTGTTGAACTTGCCGTTGAGGTTGGATCCAAGCCGTCCTTCCCGACACCTCGAGTGCTATCTACTCGGATAGCAACCTCGGAAACTATCGGAATTCTCCCCATCTCGACAACACTTGCTGAGGATCTAAATATCACCACCCTCCCCCGACCCCGCATTACCAGTGTACCACATCATCGGGATATGCCGGTACATACATTGACTCGTCTCTCCACCAAACCAACAAACCTCTACCGGTATCTCCAGCTCCGACAACGTGTCCTGTACGCGGTTCTCCCGGTCCATACCCATATGGAATACTCCACCTTCAAGATCCACATTGGTGACCCTCAATTCAGGAAGGGGGGCAAGACCTATCCGCCGCACGAGCACTGGAAGAATATTGACTTCCAGAAACTGACCAAATTTTGGAATATCCTCGTTCATGGACAGTCACAAACAACGACGGACTCTAATCAACGTCTGTATTACAAACTCCCACTCCAGCTCGAGACGCACCACAAGAAGACAATTTTGTGGCGGTCCGAGCTTTCAACTCTCTCAAGTGGCGCAAATTTCACCGCTCGAGCGCCACTGCTCGCTTTGCTCAATTCATCCGACAATTCTGCAGATTCACTTCCCGCGCTTCCTCTCCTGGACGGTGAGCTTGATCTCTCAGTGTTGGGCTCAGGTTTGTGGCATTTCTCTCATCAGTACTCTTTGTGTACTCATTTGTGTCCTTCAAGCCTCCTTGGACCCTGACTCATTTAATCCTATGGCGACTCTCCCAGCACCTGGTGAGGCTCGTGACTCGAATTTCGAACCAAGCACTTTCGAGGGCACATTCAGCAATTTTTTCGGGGACGAAAACGATCGGGGGGCATCCAACATGGCAATTGATCCTCCAGGAGTCATTCAGCCTCAACTCGCGCCGCGGGTCTTTCATCAAACAATGCTACCAGGTTCTGGACCAGCCCCATCTGGGAGCTCGAGGACGTCCACTGCAGACCGCTGTGCAGTCTGTGTGTGGAGCTATTGCGCAAGACGGCACGAGTGTCCCGGGAAAGGGAAGCGGTCACTTTGTCGATGTGGACATCCTTCTGCACCAGCCAAGGCACGTATATCCGAGCAGAAAATCTTGGAGCACCTCGAACAGCAGCGGAATGGGACAGGAGGGAGTTAGGCCAGATATAGAATACAACCATTTCACCTGTAGCTTCCACTGTGGCAAGTTGAACGTTGAATCGAAAAACGCCGAAATGGCCGAGTGTTTTCCCACGGTTCAATTTCAACCGAAATCAGTTGCGCCAAAGAAGGTAAAGTTCCAACTGTGCAAAGTCTTTGGAGAAATCACCAGATGTTTTTGGGATGCATGAGTACAAGTGGAAACTGTTCTATAGGCAGCTCACAAGGCAAAATTCGCGAAAGGCCGGCACAGTTGATGCAGATCGCGGCAAGATATGTATCTTGAAAGGTAATTGGCTGTCCTTAGTCCAGTTGAGGATTTGACTCCGGTAGGACTAGGGTCCGTCAATCAGCGGTTCATCAATGCCGGGCTTGGGATCTGAGAACATTCAAGCGGTTGTATAGCATGGTATCGTACATTTGGGGTCTCAAATGTTGTCGGTATGATACACTATAAATTCTGAACTCTCTCCCCTTTTCCCCTTTTTTTCTTCTCTTTCTCAACTTGATTAACTTGTTTTTGGCCCGCCGTCATTCGGCTTGGGCCATGGGCCCGCAACGAGGCCGCGAACGACTTTGCCGGAAAGATGAAAAAGATTCGTGACGAGGCGACAGCAGCGCTGGAGAAAACCCAGAAAAGCATGAAAAAATATTATGACGCTCACCGGCGTGACGCGCCAGTATTTAAAGTTGGAGACAAGGTCTGGCTGGAGGGGAAGGACATAACCACAGACCGGCCAACAAAGAAGTTTGATGACTTACGGCTGGGGCCGTATGAGGTCATGGAGAAGGTGGGGGCATCGGCCTGGAAGTTGAGACTTCCGGAGACGGACAAGTCACATCCGGTCTTCAACGAGAAGCTCTTGACGCCGTATGTGGAGCCCCCGGCGCATCGAAAGGAGAATCGCCCCGCTCCCCAGATAGTGAGCGGCCACGAGGAGTACGAAGTGGAGGAGATATTGAAGCACCGCAAGCGCGGCAATGGCTACCAGTATTTAATCAAGTGGAAAAATTATCGCTGGCGGAACGGACTTGGGAACCTAGACGGCATCTTACACACGCAAAAAAGATGCTTGACAAATATAATGCGGATCACGGAATCATTATCCGTGCTTTGCCTATATTTCCGAAGGGCCACTGGGACTATTTAGTTAAAAGATACAAATGCCGCGAGGAGTCGCAACAATACTCGACGAAGAAGTTATTTATTCCTGAAACAAACTCCTTCATTGCCATCGACGAGGACGTCGATTCTAGAGGGGGGGTAATGTCACGATTCGATTCCAATCTTATCGCGACAACGCCTATCTCGGAGGCGCCTAATGAAGCGCCCACAGATGAGATAACGAAGGGATTAGATATGGACTTAGATTAGATAGTTGAACACCTGGCAAACACATGGTAAAAGAACATTGCAGAACATTCCGGCACTACATGCTGCAGCAGGATGGTTTACGCACCGAGTACATACACGATTCATATTCACACGGTTCACAGAACAGTATAAGTAGAGTAGTTAGTTTCTTGTATTCCTTAGTCTTTTATTCGATTCATTTCTCGAAGTCCTGCGCATCTCACTCCCCAATCCGCTATCTCTGTATAGTCGGACGAGATAAGGCTTTGATTGTGACAGGAAGACGACGACGACGATGATGACTCCGAAGAGCCGGTGCTAGAGGGTGCGCGGAACAGCGCGACTGGTCTTCTTCCGCACTAAGCGGTTGGTGGGGTCCGTATCGGTCTTTTGCGAACAGAACTAACCCGGGTCTTCTACAACACCCCCGGCGATAGCGGGATGGGCCTCTCCGAGGATCTGCCCAGTACCCCTACGACTGCTATTGTACTTGGGACGGAGTCAACGTTTCCCGTGGTACAGCGTCTGTCTGTTATAGTGGTCCGATACGGGTTGTCGGAAATGGTCCCGGGTCAACCGGGCAACACCTTCGGAAGACAAGTCCATATTGACTGGCTCGCAGTGGATCATCTTCGAGAACATGTCGACCCAGACTTGTATAGCATTAAAACCATTGCTGACCGGCAGTGGTCCGATCAGATCCATGGATATACTGTACTGTTTCGACCAAGTGTTCATCAATTTGGGATTTTTCAATGTCCGAGATTGCCGATAAATTTTCTTTCGGTTTAAGGCGATTTTTACACACATCAAAAAAAATCGGTTGTGACCGTGATGTGAACACTTGGCCGAAACACTACAGTATTCTGTTGATATTCTGCCAGGGTCCTGCCGCAATCTCGTGCGGGTTAAGCTTTCCCTGCTTATACCGATGAACCGTCGTTCGTTGGCACGGCTCGCATGCTTTTACATATCCACCAACTTGGTTTCCCAGCCGTGGCCACCACTAATTACGCTCAATCATCTCCTGTGTCCGATTTGGTCCTGGGTGACCAAGCAGAGCATTATCGTGGTGCAACCCGATAATCTTATCTCGCAACTCCGGGTTGTGCGGCACATAGATGAGTCCATTATAATAGATAAGGTCATCGATCCTTTCCCAGCCAGGGAGTTTTTGTTGGAGCGCCAGCTTCACGCTCTTGTCGACCTTCTTCTCCGCTTTGATCTGTGACATGATCTCGGCTTCGGGTCCCTCTAACATGATCTCCTGAGATCTGAAATATTCGGGCTTGAGAAGAACAATATTCTCGTTATCATTCTTCCCTTGGTCGTGGTCCGCCCGGCGGGATAGTAAATCAGCTTTCTTGTTCAGCGCTCCAGGCCGGTGAGAAAGCGTGAAGTCGTATTCGGACAGCTCAACTATCCATCGCGCTTGCCTCCGATTGACTTTCTGAGGACTTTTAAAATACTGCAGGTTTTGATGATCCGTCCAGATCTCAAATGTCTCCTGCGCTCCCATCAAGAGAGATCTCCACTCCTCCAACGCGAGCATGATTGCGAGCATCTCTTTGTCGTAGATCTCGTAGTTCCGCTCCGTCTCGTTCAGTCCATGGGACTGGAACGCCACCGGGTGCCACCCCCCCTCTTGCTCCTGCTCAAGCACCGCCCCAGTTGCTCCCTCCGATGCATCAGCCTCTATCCGGAACTTCCCGTGATCCGTGGGAAGTGCGAGCACCACGTCCTCCGCAATCCGGTCCTTCAACTTCTGGAAGGCCGCCTTCTGCTCTTCTCCCCAGGAGAAGCCCTCTTTCCCCGTCAACCTCGTGAGGGGTTTGGCCACCTCACTGTATCCCCGTACGAATCGCCGATAGAAATTGGTGAACCCCAAAAACGCCTGGACTTGTTTGAGGTTTCTCGGTTCCGGCCACTCGGTGATCCCCCGGATCTTCACAGGGTCCATTCTCATGGAGTTGTGACCAATAATTACTCCGAGGTACTCGACCTCACTGCGCTCAAACTCGCATTTCTGCGGCTTTAAATACAATTGATTTCTCTCGAGTATCTCCAACACTCGTTTTACAATAAGTCGGTGCTCTTCCAGAGTGTCCGTGAAAATAAGGATGTCGTCGAGGTAGACAATGACCTTTCCTTCGTTAATTAACTCGCGAAGGATGTCGTTCATCATTGTCTGGAAAGTGGCGGGCGAGTTCAGCCCAATTTGATGGGAAATCCCTAAAATGGCAATTCATTTGATTTGGCCGCAACTGTAATACGAATATTATTATATCCCCCGCTGACGCGGCGAACGCGGCAGAGAATGCCGCATTGGCAGAATGGACCCAGAAGCAGCGGAAAGCTCTCTCCGCTATTCGGCTTCGCGTAGCTGAAGGTCCCATGGCGTACATTCAAAACGCCAAAACAGCAGTCGAGGCTTGGACCAAGCTCGAGCGCATGTATCAGCCCAAGGGGGCTATCTCCGTCATCCGACTTCGCCGACAACTCTTCGGCTCCAGCTGCGAAGAGGGCGAAGACATCGAAGAACACATTCGGAAACTCACCCAGATCCGGAGCACGCTCGAGGGATTCAGCAGCACCATCGAGGAATCGGAATTTGCAATCACCATCCTCACCTCGCTTCCGGAGTCTTGGGACACTTGGGTTGGCGGCATCGACCTCGCCGCTGTCACCCAGTCCGAGGACATCATCGCCCGCATACTCCAGCAGGCCGGTCGCCCCCACGCTAAGCCTGACTCCGACGACACGGCTCTACCAGCCTTCGGCGGCAAGGGCAAGGGCAGCAAATCTTCGCAATCAGCCTCTCGGAACGACGGCTGCTTTAATTGCGGACGTCCCGGTCACCACTCGCACGAGTGCCGTGATAAGCAGAACGGAAAGACGTACACGGAGGAGGAGAAGCGTCGAAATTTTGAGCGCTACCAGCGGAACAAGAAACCGCGCAGCGGTGGCGGTTCGTCGAAGGCGCACGTACACGTCAATCCCGGCAGACACAGGAATTCAACGGGTTGCGGATTCGTTGGATTTCTAGAGAAGTGATGACGATCAATTGTTTGGCGAAGAATGATGTATCAAATCCAGTCCACCCCGCCTCGGATTCCCGTCGTTTTCCAAGCGGATTTGATGAGCCTGTAGAATTTCTATGGGTTTTCCAGTGGGCTTCGTCAAATCTGCAGATCGTTGAAATCCAATGGGCCCCCGATCAAATTTTGGTGCCAGCCGGGATAGACGTGTAGCCGAGGAGAAGGCCGACTCGGACATCGTGTTCGTGGCCGGCGAGAAACCTCGCAACCTCACGAAGGACTCTTGGCTCCTAGACAGCGCAGCCAGTGTTCATATTACCAACAATAGATCCATCTTTCAGTCGTACACGCCGTTGGACGAGTGCGCAAAAAGTAACTTTTTCAAACTAACTTTAACTTAACTTACCTGCGTCGGCATGCGTGCCGAACGTTAACTTAAGTTTTCCCACGGGTGGTGAAACTAACTTATTTCAAACTCCGCCACGACTCTTCCGCGCCCGGGGTTGAGGCACAGTCAACACCTGGGCTCCTAGCCATGTCCCGACCAAGTCCTAACACCCTCCCACTGCTCCCCTTCCGCGGATGTTACGCTCGCGTTTCCATTGCCTTTGGCCTCTGAGACAGCCGGTTGGAGTACTTACTGGTGGTGTATAATAATGCGTGGCAAGTTCTGTTGAATATAAACGAGCTTCGATCCATTGATGAAGTCTACAGGTTGCTTGAACTCTAGCTTGCCGAGTCGCAAGTCTAAATCAATATTGTGAGATCTCACCAAGTTACCTTATCATTTTCCGGTCGGCATTGTAACGGCTGTGGTGGGCGAGCGAGCTATGGGTTTGTCAGAACGACTTGCCTCGGACCTCAGATTGGCCACACTGACTGTACTACCTTGCGGTTCGGACGGTGCTGGTTGTAATATTGTACTGATCGTTAGTCGTGCGCCCGGGTTTGCCGCCTGACAACGCCTCCCTCTGCAAACAAGCTCTATACATGTCCTTGCATGCATTTAAGATCACCTTTCATCGTGTTCGCTGCCGATTGATGAGTCGGCGGTTTAGCATACTTAGGTTGTTTACATGAAGCCCATCTCGGGCATCTCGGCGATGTTCGAAATCAGCCGGGAATGCCTTGACCTTCCCTCATTGCACTCGCGAGCAGTCAGATTGACGTCGTGATGTTTTTCGGGGTGTTCCCTGCTGTGCCTGGAGCCCGAGGTGCACAGTCAACTTGTTGAGAGTTGAGGTACTGGTAGCCGTGCCAATGTTCAATTTACACTCTTTCCCACAAGCTCAGGTTCTGTATGAGGGATTCAGAGAAGGCTGAGCGGATGGGGTTCTAATTTCGAGCGCCTCCATCCCGTAGGACCTCAACTTCGGAGTGCCAGATGGGGGCTCAACGTTCCAACTTACCTTGGGCCCTTTCCGCATGTTGAGCAGCTCACCAGGGTCTTCTGAATGGGGGAAACATCACCAATTGCCTTCAAAGTGACTTAATCTTCTCAATCTCATCAAGTTATAAGCTCGCCCAAGTTACTTAACGTTAACTTACCCGCCAAGTTAGATCAGACAAAGTAACTTTTAGGATCAGATGGCATCAAAAACTTGTACTTTCCCTGTACTTTACTTGCCGAACTAACTTACCCAGCCAAAAGTTAAGTTAAGTTAGTTTTGGCAGGGCAAGTTAGTTTGCAAAAGTTACTTTTGTTGTCACCCCGTTGGACAACCACAACATTGTCGGCATTGGTTCTAAACCAGCCGAGGGACAAGGCACCGTGAAACTTCAGTTCAAATTGGGTTCACGACTCACTACGGTGACGCTACAGCGCGTACCTTCCCTCATCCCCATACAACCTCATCTCACTCGGGAAATTCCATCGCGCCGGTCACAAACTCGTTTTCCCACTCAACTCCCTTGATGTCGAGATCGTCTCCAAAGGGGGAGTGAGACTGGCGCACTGCACGAATATCGGTGACGTTTACATACGCGATCGGAAACGTTAAACCCATCGTACCTGGACAATCCACCCCAGCCGAGCCTTCACTCGCATTTGCCGCGACACCGGAACGCACACTTGATGCGTGGCACCGTATTTTTGGCCACCTTAGCGCGCCAGCTGTGAAACAATTGGTCGATAAGCACATGGTTACTGGGATGAAAATCTCACCTGGCTCACACGACGTCGAGCAATGCACCATCTGCACCCAAGCCAAACAGCACATCGAACCCTTTCCGAAAGAAGCTCAGCGCGAGTTCACGGAAATTGGGGAAATGACCTACACAGATGTCTGGGGACCAGCGCGCACGCGTGGGATACGCGGCGAGCGCTACTTCATCTCGTTCACAGACGGCGCGAAGCGCCATCGAAAGGTTGCTATGATGAAAAAGAAGTCAGAAGCCGAGACAGAAGTCATGAACTACATCGAATTCGTACTCACACAATTCGGGAAGCGCTGCAAAGCCTTCAGATTCGATCGCGGAGGCGAACACATCTCGAAGGAACTACGGGCAAAATTAGAGGCGAAGGGAATAAAGGTCGAAATGACGGCACCATACTCACCGCAACAAAACGGCGTATCGGAGCGCCTCAACCGCACCATTCTCGAACGTGCACGCGCCATGTTGGTCGTGTTGAGAATATACCTGAACCTTCCATAATATTCTCCCAGCGACTCAACAAGTAGTTAGTAGAACATTCTAGATTATTTCCTGTATGTATATAAGGGCTCGCAAAGCTCACCCAAATAATCATTCTTGTCTTCTTAGTTGTCCTCGCTTCACTCGTTCAACAGGTTATGGGCCCCGGTGCCCTCTATTGAACAAGTCGTCTTTCATCGTGCACCATCTCGCGTCGAATCCCTGTTGAGCCTTGCTCCAGCCGCTGATCCGCCTAACCCCGTTTATCGCTGCACCTGTGACAACAATCATGTCTTCTTCCACCGACTCCCACATCTACCGCATCGACCCGCTCCGCGGCGTCGAGAATTTCGGCGTCTGGAAGGTTAGGATGGCACATATTCTGACCGACCTCGGCTACGACAAGTTTGTTGCCGAGACTGTCACCCCGCCTCCCGACACCGACACCGCCGCCCTCGCTACCTGGAAGACCGCCGATCGCAAGGCGCTCTCCACTATCGTGCTCCGTGTTGCCGACAACGTCTTGGTCTATGTCTCCCAAGCCAAAACTGCAAAGGAGGCCTGGACTGCTCTGTCCAACATGTATGAAGCTAAGGGCGCCATCGGAATCACACTTACCCGCCGGAAATTCCATCGCACCACTTGCCCCGAGGATGGGGACGTCGAGGAGCACATCCGAGTGATGCGCTCTTACGAGTCTGATCTCGCCCCACTCGGCCGCCCAATCCCGGACGACGAATTCGCCTACACGCTGCTTGAGTCCTTGCCGGAGTCATGGGGCTCCTTCGTTTCGGCCATCGCTGACGACGTCGCTAAGGACTCCACCAAACTTATATCCCGAATTCTCGCCGAGGACGCCCGCCGTCGCGCCCGCACTCCTGCTGATCCCACCACCGCGCTGCCAGCCGTCGACATGTCCAAGGTGAAGTGTTTCAAATGTGGTCGCTTCGGACATTACGCTAGCAAACACGATCAGCAGCAGCAGAATAATTCCCGCGACAATTCTCGCGACGACGCGTCAAACTCCAACCGCGCCCCTTCCAAATTCCACCGCCGAGGCCGCCAGGGCAAAGGCAAATCCCGTGCCCACGTCGCCGTCGATAATTCATCCGACGACGAAGATTTTGGTTTTCTAGCGCGCGAGCCCGCCGCCTCGCATGGACTTCAGCCAGATGGTTGGCTTTTGGACTCTGGCTGTAGTAGGTCCATAGTCCGCAATAAATCTGATTTCACCCAGTATACCGAGACCCCCGGCCACAAAATCGTCGGAATTGGTGATAGCGCCGGCCTCGGCCGCGGCACCGTTCCACTTTCCTTCGCAGTTGGGCTCAAATCCCGCGCATGTGTGATGCGCGATGTCTTACACTGCCCCACTGCACCTTGCAATCTGATCTCTGTTGCCCGCCTCACTGACGCAGGTTACCGCGCCGTGTTCACTGGGGATATCGTCGAAATCCGTTCGACACGCAACGGCACCCTACTCGCTGTTGGCGACAAAGTCTCGCGGCTTTACAAACTCCGCATCGCATCAACCACCCCCTCCTCTTGCCCCCCTACCTACGCCTTCCCCGCGCGCTCCTGGGACGAATGGCACCGCGCACTCGGCCACCTCAATTATCCCGCAAACTTCATGCCAAGAATATGGTTAAAGGCATGAAGGTCGATACCCGAGAGCGCGAACATCAATGCCAAGCCTGCATTCAAGGCAAGGCGCACGTCCAGCCGTTCCCCAAGGAAGCTCAGCGCACATATGACAAGATCGGTGATATGACTTACACCGATCTATGGGGTAAAGCTCGCATTCGAGGACGCGGCGGGGAGAACTATTTTATTTCATTTACTGATGCTCACACCGCTCGTAGCCGCCCCCGTTTCCTCAAAACCAAGAAAGGTCCAGATGTCCTCGAGAAAATCAAGGACTACGTCGCATTTATCGAAACCCAGACCGGCCGCAAGCCTCGTTGCTTCCGTTTTGACAACGGGAAGGAATACGTCAACCAAGAAACCCTCGACTGGCTCAGTAGCCAAGGAATTGAGTGGGAGCTCACCGCTCCTCATTCCTCGGCCCAGAACGGCGTTGCGGAACGTCTCAACCGCACGATCGTCGAACGCGCGCGCACTATGCTTATCAGTGCCGGTCTCCCGTGGTCTTTATGGCCCGAGGCCGTGAATTACGCTTTTTACCTCAAGAATCGATGCCCTACGGCCGCGCTCAACGACGATATCACGCCCGAGGAGGCCTTTACCCATCGCAAGCCGGACATTTCCAACGTCCACGAGTTTGGCGCGAAAATATGGGTACTCCGCCAGGACGGGAAGGTCCACAAGCTCATGGCCAAGGCGCGCCAGTATCGCTTCGTGGGCCTATGGGAACACGGGCGCTCCTTCCGCTACTACAACCCCGGCCTCAACATGGTCCAGCACTCCCGGAATGTAATTTTCCAGGACCCAGACACCATCGACGGTGATTACGTCGTCCCAACTCCGTTCCCTTCTCTGGCTGAGGGGGAGAATGTTGAGTCTGCTACTCAAGTTCAGCCAGATCCGGTTTCTCCACCTGATGCAGCGCCGACATCGGTTGTTGAACCGCCGCGCGCGCCAGGCCCAATTTCAACCACATCAACTTTAACCCCGCTAAGCACGCCATCTCCCTCGCCGCCGCCATCACCCAAGGCACTTCGCGACATCAGCAGCGCCATTTCACCCGAAAATAGTATCCCTGGTAAGCGCACTCGCCGCGCAAAGGCTGATTTCGCATTTGCTGCCGCCGAAGCCGCTGCTCTTGACGACGATCTCCCAAGTCCGTCAAGGAAGCCCGCAGTCGACCCGACTGGTCCCATTGGCAGGCTGCTATGGATGCTGAAATTGCTCAGCATACTGAGCTCGGCACCTGGGAGCTCGTTGACTTGCCCAATGGCCGCAAGGCAATTCAATGCCGCTGGGTTTACCGACTCAAGCGCGACGGCCTTGGCAAGGTTATTAAATTCAAGGCCCGTCTCGTTGTGAAGGGTTTCTCCCAGATTTTTGGGATAGATTTCAACGAGACCTTCGCCCCTACCATCCGCCTCGAGACCTTTCGTTTCCTCATCGCCCTCGCCGCACGCTATAACCTCAAAGTCCACGGGATGGATGTTGTTGGTGCTTACCTCAACAGTCCGCTCCAGGAGACCGTTTTCATGCAACAACCTAAGGGCTTCGACGACGGCACCGGCCGTGTTTGCCGCCTGAAGCTGTCGCTGTATGGTCTGCGCCAATCCGGCCACAATTGGAACCACACCCTGGATGCCGGGTTCAAACAGCTCGGATTCTCACGGTTGATTTCTGATCAATGTGTCTACCTTCGCCGCGACACGCCCACTTCCTCTCCCACCATCGTCGCTGTTCATGTCGATGACATGACTCTCTTCGCTCGCACCGACGCTGAGCTTGCCCGGGTTAAGGGGGAGCTTGCTTCCAAGTTCAAAGTCACCGACTTGGGAGAACTCAGCAATATTCTCGGCATGGAAATCACTCACGCCGCCGACGGTTCAATTCGCCTCACGCAGTCGGCTTATGCCGGTCGTGTCCTTGATTCTGTCGGCATGGCCCAGTCCAACCCAATTTCTACACCACTGGACCCCAATGTGAAGCTCACATTACCTGATCTCGGTGATCCTCGCATCGTGAACGACGAACTGCGACACGAGTACCTCTCTGGAGTTGGAAAACTCATGTATCTCGCTGTCGCTACCCGGCCCGACCTTGCTTTCGCTGTTCAGCACCTCTCCCAATTTTCTCAGCGCCCAGCCCCCGAGCACATGTCCGCACTCAAGCGCACCTTTCGCTACCTACGCGGCACGACACAACTTGGCATATCCTTCCAACGCGACGGAGATTTTGATATGTTCTCCGACGCTGACTGGGGCGCCAGTCTGATTGATCGTCGTTCAATCTCTGGCTACCTCTCTCGCTTTGCGAATGGTCCTGTGTCGTGGAGTTCTCGCAAACAGCCCACGGTTGCCCTTTCAACCATGGAGGCCGAATTTATGGCCCTCGCTGCTTCTACTTGCGAGGCTATTTGGTTGCGCGAACTTAGCTCTGAACTCGGTGTTCAAACCAGCGGCCCGATCCAAATCAACGTGGATAACAACGCCGCGATGATGTTTGCTGAGAGCGTGATGTTCCACGCTCGTTCGAAGCATATAGACATCAGGTATCATTTTGTTCGAGAGCGAGTTGCCTCTAACGAGGTACAACTCAACCACTGCGCCTCCAAGGACAACTTAGCCGACATATTTACGAAGGCTCTTCCGCGACCTCTATTCGAAGATTTACGCAACCGAATTATGTCGCACTCTGGTTGAGTCGAGGAGGAGTGTTGAGAATATACCTGAACCTTCCATAATATTCTCCCAGCGACTCAACAAGTAGTTAGTAGAACATTCTAGATTATTTCCTGTATGTATATAAGGGCTCGCAAAGCTCACCCAAATAATCATTCTTGTCTTCTTAGTTGTCCTCGCTTCACTCGTTCAACAGGTCGCGCACAAACTTCCCCATTTCCTATGGCCCGAGGCAGTCAGTTACGCGGTCTATATTATCAATCGCTCACCCACGGCTTCACTCACCGGCAATCTCACGCCTTACGAGGCATTCTGGGGCACCAAGCCCGACGTCTCCACTCTCCAGGAATTCGGCACAGAGTGCTGGGTACTGGCACAGGGTCAGCTGCAGTCTAAACTCGCACCGAAATCCAAACAATACCGTTTTGTCGGCATCTCGGAGGACTCACGCGCATGGCGGTATCATACCCCGAAGACGCGCAAGGTCTTGGCATCCAGAAATGTTGTACAGTTGTGGACAAACAAAACCCGCAAATAGTCTGTAGCCTTATCTAGAATTAGTTTGGCTTCAATTTTTGTGGGATTGGATACAGAATTGTCCAAAGAGCTCAAAAAACATGCTCCGAAGTTTTTCCTACGAGAGATTAGCGGCGCCAAAATTTCGGCCGTTCTGTGAAAAATGAATTTAAGATTTGAGTCGATTCCCGAAAAATCGATTTTGCTAGGACAGCCACACATCACGGATCAATTATTTTTGGACTTGAACAACCGCCTCGATCGCCGCCAGAGCGGTCGCCGAGATTGAGCGATGCTGCCTCTGCTTCTTCACTGCCCACTCAGCTGCTGTCCCTGTCAAACCCATTTGGTAGGCACTCATGAACCGCCAGGACCTAACTGGGGCTGGGGAAATGTCCCGGGACGGAGGGGCCGTCGAGAAAGGGCTAGAGGTTGCTGTTTCACTCGGCGGAGGGAGAACAATATCCTCGTCAGCGGGGGCAGAGGAGGACGAACACAATACTGAGAAGTTGAGTTTCGTCTGGGTGGTGTTTGCTTTCGCATATCTTTGCTGGGTCCGCAATGATTTACTCGCGGTGTCGGGGCCTTTTAATTTATGTAGGTTGTCGGGCGCCCTGATTTGAGAAGGTGAGCAAGCCTCAAGGATAAGATATTTATTGAAGTGACCTCCGGGTACACGCCTGACCTTTGCACGCTTCGCCTCGTACACCTCCCGAGTCGGCATCCAGTCATCGTCCCCAGCATCCCGCATATCTTCTTCGATCTTGAGAATGAGCCCGAAGAGGCGGTCTTGGAAGTGCTCCTGTGCAACCTCGACGCTCGTCCCAGTCTGCCTCATTGTCGTCGCTATCATGGTCTGTATCGCACTCAAGGTATGCCAGACTGTCCAATTCTATGAGATCCGGCACCTCTGAGTCCCCGTCGCTGCTATTGGACTCGGGGAAAGGACTTTGCTGCCTGGGTTGATTTCTGAGCCCAGTGATGTTTCGTTTGGTGCGTTTGGCGGGGCGTCCGCGTCCTCGACTACCCATTGCGCAGCGTCGATAAGGAAGTGGAGCTTCGATCAAGAGATTGACATTTCAATGATATATGAAAGAACATTAATTTCCGCGCGACCCCCTCGATGGATCGGTCCAGTTTCTTGATATTCAGATGCGCCTCGACGAGCCGCGTCGATTGCACATTTTTTCATTATTTACCGTGGGAAATTGGGTGGATGTCAATATTTTCGGCACTCCGGATCACTAAATATTGATTTACCGAGGAACGGCTCGACAGAATCACTCAATTTATATATGGGCCGGTAGCCCTCGACGAGATCTATCAATTCCCCTCTTCACTTCGGCTAAAATGTTCAACTTTTTTTTTGGCGGGTTTTGTTTGTCCACAACTGTATTCCAGTCCGCCGACGGCGACTATACGACCCAGCCAGCAGTCCCCACTGACCCGATTCAGCTCGAGGGGGAGAAGGCTACACAGAGCGAGCCAACATCGAGTCAGACCCCAGTTCAACCGAAACCAGCCGAATCCCCGACACCAGAGGAACCCCCATCCATTCCCGACGACCCCATCACCTCCTCCACGGTCCACACACCCGCGCCCGCGCCCAAGTCTCGCAACATTTTGCAGATGCCGCCGCGCGAACCCAGAGCATCCAGAGCAGCCGCACAGGGAAACAAGGTGTATAATGATGACACCTACTGGCGCGAGCTCCGTAACCCCAGTAATCAGTCACCCAGCAGACCAGACGCCTGGCGCCATCGCGTCCAGGACACCGCCAATGTCGCCAATGTTGCCATAGACTCCGAGCCGACGTCGTACACACAGGCGACCCAGCATCCGCGAGCCGAAGATTGGCGCCAAGCGATGGAGGCTGAGCTCAAGCAGCTCAGGGACTTGGGAACCTTCAGTCTTGCTGTATTACCAGAGGGGAGGAAGGCATTGGGGAACAAATGGGTGTACAGGAACAAAGAAGACGAGACGGGGGAGATCGCAAGACGCAAGGCGCGACTAAGGCGCGACTTGTCATCATGGGAAACACGGAGATACCCGGCACAGATTATGATCCGGACCAAATATCATCTCCCGTCGTCCGCGCTGAAACCAACCGCCTCCTACTTGCCCTCGCAGCAAAATATAACCTCGAGATGCGCACAGTAGACGTGAAGGGCGCCTATCTCAATGGAGAACTCAAGGAGGAAATTTACATGAAGCAGCCCGAGGGTTTCTCTGACGGAACTTCCCGCGTCTTACGGCTCCACAAAACGCTCTACGGCCTCAAACAATCCGGCCGCGTGTGGAACGAGACTCTAGACAGGCAATTTAAGAAGATCGGGTTTTCCCGCCTCCTCTCCGACCGCTGTGTCTACATACGGCGCACGGAAACCGACATAATCATTGTTGCAGTTCACGTTGACGACATGTCAATTTACGCGTCGAACTCCGACCTTATCACGCGTACCGAGGACCAGCTCGAACGCGCATTCGAAATTACACGTCTTGGCGACGCAAAGCAGCTACTTGGAATGGAAATCCACCGCAACCGCGAGCAGGGGGAGATCACCATCACTCAGCGCAATTATATCAACAAAATCCTCGCCCAGCATGGCATGGAAAATTGTAACCCCGCTGCATCGCCCATGGACCCCAACGTGAAGCTTCAGAAGCTCCCCGAGGACGAGTACCATCCGGAAATCAAGGCTGTTTACCAGTCTATGGTTGGCGGCTTGATGTACGCTGCAATCAGCACGCGTCCTGACATCGCCTACGCCGTTCAAACCCTTTCCCAGTTCAACACGTCTATCGCTACCTCCGCGGTACCACAAACCTCGGCATCATGATATCACCTACTCCTCGGCATCCGACTCGGACATTGATATGCACGCCAATTACTCCGAGCCCACTCTATTCACCGACGCCGACTGGGCCAATTCTCTTGACGACCGCAAGTCAATCTCCGGCTACGTCTCTATGCTTGCAGGGGGAGCTACGACTTGGTCATCAAAGAAACAAGCCACCGTCGCGCTTTCTACCATGGAAGCCGAATATATTTCCCTCTCGCACGCCGCACGCGAGAACCTTTGGTTGCGTTCTTTATTCACGGAACTCGAACTTCCTCCCACGCAACCGACTCCCATCTTCGTCGACAACCGTGGCGCCATCGACTTCACCTTCAACGCTGGCTATCACGCCCGTTCCAAGCACATCGACATGCGCCATCACTTCATCCGTGATACCGTTGCCTCTAACGAGGTATCAGTTCACCACTGCGCATCTGGCGACAACTTAGCGGATATATTCACGAAGCCGCTCCCACGCGCTCAGCACGAAGAGCAAGTTCGCAAACTCGGGATGACTCGAGTTTGAGGGGGAGTGTTGAAGTTCGGCATTACGGCAAACACCGAGCCATCGCCGAGGCCATCACTAATCCCGACGCTGATGCGCCGACGCCCCCGAACATTCTACTATGTTCCCATTCCTTCTTATTCATTCTCTCTACCTCAGGAGAATCTTCTAGATAATATTCTGTACAGTATAAATACTCTGAGTTTTGTCGTAGCTAGACATTGAATTCTGATTCTTTCACCCTCACTTCTTTCAACACATAAAATCTCGGGACATACAAATTTCCAGTTGCTTCAGAGGTCTGTAAGCAAAGGCCGGCTTGGTGAAATCACTTCCTTGACAGGCATGCCAAAATTCTGTGAGCCTTGTGTGATTGGGAAAATGAAGAAGCTACCATTCCCCCTCTCGGATGGGTGTGCAACAGATGGATTATCATCTGGCAATGGTAAAGGATCAGCCTGAGGTGGACTGTCTCTTGGTGGTGGAGCAACAGGGATTGGAGGAGCCCCCACTGAACCTGGATTAGGTTGTAGTGGAATGTCTGTGTCGTCACTCTCATCGTAATATGAGGTTGATCTAGGGAGCAGACTTTGGGATACTCTCTCAAATTGTTCCCTAGAAGTTGCTTTTGGCTCCATTGGAGGTTGTACCGTAGTAAATGGTTCATCATCGTTGAACCTCACATGTCTCGAGGTTATGATTTTACCATAGGTACCGTCCTTGTTGATCACGAGCAAGTCATAAGCTTTACTTCCTTCATGATATCCAACAAAGACACCGCGGCTGGCTTTATCACCAAATTTCTGTTTGTGCCGCTTCTCCTTTGGAATCAGGGGATATGCAGGACATCCGAAGCGGTGCAGGTGGTTTATGTTCACGGGTTGATCATACAATATTTCGTGTGGGATGCGAAAGCTCTGTGCAGAGGTAGGAGTTCGGTTTATAGTGTAGGCTGCTGCAAGCAGGGCTAGTTTCCAGAATTTTTGAGGTAGATGGGAATCAATGAGCATCGTAGTAGCTCGAGTAACGAGGGTTTCGTTCATCCTCTCTGCAACACCATTCTGCTCAGGTGTATATGGTGCTGTTACTTGGTGTATGATTCCTAGCCTCTTGAACTCTGCTTCCATTTCCTTGGAAGTAAACTCTCCTCCTCCATCTGTGCGGAAGAATCGAGTCCAACCTTCACAGAACTCCCAGTTTGCAATCTGTTTGCGGAAATGTGCTTCCACATATTTTCTCCATGCCTTTAGTAGGCTATAGACTTCAGATTTCTTCTTTGCAAACAGAATCCATACGTGATTAGAAGAGTGATCAACAAGCACCACCCAGTAGCGATATCCACCTGGGGCTTCCGGTGTAACAGGCCCACCTACATCACTCGAGACAATATCCAAAGGACCACGAGCTTGGGTCCGGCTCTTGGGAAATGGTAGCTTCTTCATTTTCCCAATCACACAAGGCTCACAGAATTTTGGCATGCCTGTCAAGGAAGTGATTTCACCAAGCCGGCCTTTGCTTACAGACCTCTGAAGCAAGATCGAAATGCCAAATGGTACAGTATGAGGGTTTTGTACCAAGATAAACAATGCCATCACGGGTAGTGTTGATGGCACAATCTGCGCCGATACTTTCCCATATGAAAGCTTGAGTCTAGGCGAGCCTGCGAGACTGGACGCAAAGCCGGCTGACTAAGGAGGGTGGCGAGTGATTTGATCGCCTCCGCTCTCTCCTCTCGCTCTCTCCACCATTTTTCTTCTTATCCCCCACACCTCTCTGTGCCCCCTTCGTTGTGCTCCTGCACCTGCACTTGGGTAGCTCACCGTTCTTGTGTGAACTGCGTTGTTTTTTGGCCTCCCTCTGTTGCAGCCAATAACTCCCCTACCATGGCTCCTGGAAACCCTGGAACGACTGGCCAGACGAGCCCGTTCATCGCCACCTCTGGAGCCCCTATTCCGAAGGGTAGCATTGTGTTCTCCCCAGATGGGCTCGAAGCCTTGCGCAGACTGGACGAAGGGCGCGAGAGGAGGAATAGGAAGAGAGGGGAGAGAAGGGAGAAGGGAGAGAAGGACGTTTCCGAGGACGAGCCAGATGAGTTAGCCCCTTTCCTCGTGGTCGTTCCTTCCGGAGACAAGGCTGGTCCCTCGCCCCCCGAGACTGCGGCGCTGGAGGTGCCTGTCGGCCCCAACAGCACCAGTACTGCGACGAGCCTCCTCTTCCAGGATTCGGTCGCTGAGAAGAATTCCTTCAAGGCGCACGACAACTCTATCCCCGAGGCTGTCCACTCGCTGGCGAAGAACGGCATATCGCCCCCGTTGACCTTGTTCTTGCCTACGTCTCTGGCGAGGATTCGCTCCGGGAACGCGAGGACAGTGAAGCATGGCACGGGCGAGACGACGAAGGTCAATGTCATCGACGTCTCGGAATTCCCGGACGAAGAAACATTGGGCTAGGATATTTCGCCGCGTCCGCCGATCCGCGCCGCGGCAGCGCCGCGTCACCTGATAACACCGCCGCGTCCCCTTCCACGACTGCCGCGTACCTCTCCATTACCGCCGTGCCGCCCTCACCACCGCCGCGTCCTACCTTCTCGGCGCCGTGCCCCCGCCGCTGCCCATTTCGGCGGCGCATTCTGCAACCGTGGGAATTGACCTTGCAACCTCAATCCCTCGCAATATTGCGGCTGGTACTCAACCTCGCCGTGCAAAAAGTATATTCTAATGTAGTTCCAGTCACACTACAAGTAGATCAATCCATGCCATATCGACCGTAACCCACCCTTTCCCTCTCGCAACCACTTTATCGAGCGGCACGTTAGGCTTCCCTTCGGGTGCCTTGCGCCCACGAGGACGCAGCGAGCGCGAGGTCTCCTCGACCTTCTGCGGGGTCTCTTGGCGTTTTGCCGGGGGAGTGTCTTCATCATCGCTGTCAGGCCTAGGTCTGGTCTTGGCGGCATTTAGCAAGTCAGCAGCAATGGAGCTGTGGCGGATCTCCCCCGTGTGGATCCGCCTATAAGCTCGGGATTGGAAGGCAAAGTCGTAAATGAGGTGACTGTCAATTATGTTCGAGGCACACATGCTAAAGTCGTCCATGTTCCAGTGCTTCTTGTGCGACAACACCTTGGGCTTTGAAGCAACCAGAATTGCGTACAGAGCATTGAGATGCTCAGGACGGATCACGGAAATATTTCCGTCCACCAGGTCTTGAAAGGTGTCACCGTTCAGATCCAAAGGCTCTCCCAGCTCGTATTGAATCGCCAAGAGCTGCAGCATGGCTCGCCCCACGGTCAGCGCGCGACGGCGGCGCTCTCGGCGACCAGCGACAGCAACAACTGTGAACTCCTCCAGCTTTTCCAGTGTGGGCGCCATTAATTCGACCAGCCCAGTTGGGGTGCGCCGAGCAGTGAATGCAGGGAAAAACCACCTCTTCAGGTTCTGCTTCTCCTTGGCATCGGCGGTGAAGAACAGCTTATATGAGTCAACGACAGGGTGGCCATCTGGAAATTCAACTAGAAGTTGCGCCAGCGGAGCCAACACCGCGTCGAAGATTGGAATGAGTGGATGGTCTTCTGGCTGCTGGGACCGATGTATGCCAGCAGCTCGAACCAGCCCCATCTAAGCAATCATCAGTAAGTTGAAACTTTGAAACAGTATACATACCTGTTCAAGTCGAAGTTCAACCTTCAATATCTCTTCGCAGGTCGCCCTATCCAGCTTGTAGGACCTCAAAGGTCGCATGTGGTCGTCGTCTGACATCGGCCACTGAATGCATTCCAGGAAACGGAATTCAAACTCATTCTTGGGAAGAGTTGTATGGGGATGGTGTTTCCGAAATTCCGCAGGATACCACAGCACGGCGTCGTTTCGCCAGTCTTCCTTGGATCGTGGATCAGGCAACATGACAATCTCAGCACGGAAAAAGCTGATGAAGTGTGTTAATCAGAGAAAATGCAAATGAGTTGAGACGTACAGTTCGGGCATCGGTCTGGGTCTGCATCTCTGGCAGATGTACTCAGTCTTTGGGTCATGCCAGTCAACATCACCGTTCTCTGGTTGGCATCCGAAGTGCGACCAGAAGCCACATGCCGAGCACTGGACCTGGTCTGGCCCGTCATCACCGCCGGAGATCCCCCGGCAACCAAAGCACTGAATGGGGCAGGGCGTCGTCGAGTCGGTCGATCCGGTGCTTTCCCGCCGCTGGTGCCCCGTCTGCGCCGGAAGGGATGGGTGTATTGTCTCAAGGATGAGGTTCTCGATTGAATCGTTGTCGACGTGCTCGGTTGGTTGTATTACGCCATCATCGGAATCCTCCACGGGAATGAGCTCGTGGATGAATCTCTCTGTCGCCGTGACACTGTCCTGTGCCAACGGCTTGCGACGCGGCCGCCTATCCACCTGATACTCGAGTACTTGCCGTCTGCGCGCTGTCGTCGTCCACTCTTTGCGCTGGTCATCAGTCATCTGGGTCAGATTCGGCCCAACTAGCTGAGCGAGGCGCGCGAACAGCTGGCCGCTCTCGGGATTGACCTGCAAGCCCCACGGCGCTGCTTTGCGCCGCTCGGCACAAAAAACTTGTTGGGCGTCCGCACCACCATCCAGATAATAGATAACGGCCGCAAGCCGGTATCCCGTAGGCATGTTGCGCAACTTGCTCGACGGTCCCGACATCCAGCCAGAGACACTGGCACCAGTTCGGTGCCTGGCATGCCCAGCGTGCTCCATGCCGTCGTAGTCGAAGATCTTGGCGCCGTCGGGAGTCACATAGCGGGCGATGAAGTGAGCACCGCCACCGAGACGCACGGTGTAGTTGGTATAGACCTCCGCGCTGAGAGTATACCGGACACCTTTCACGGAAAACTTCTGCCCCAGAGGCAAGAGGGTCGAAGGTACCGTCCACGACGATCCAAGTGAGTCGCCAACTTCGAGAACGAGAATTGCTGGGATGCTCAGGATGTATTCCTTTGCGCGCGCCTTTCCATTGCAGAAAGGGTCGGAATCTTTTTGGCGCCAGCAAGAGGCGGTCTCCCACTCCAATGGATTGAGAACCCAGTTGAACCATTTGCCGAGGTCGCCGCCAAATATCTTGTGCATCTCCGACGATAGCTGGAACGGGGCACGCCATCGCGGATGGTGTGACGACGTATAAGAATACTCTTCGTGTATCGATTAGATGTATCGTTTATCACAATACACGAATTTGAGTTGGTTTCAATCGGCTCTTGCAATATGTGCGAGTATCGACTGCCTTCCAGACAAACGGAGAAGTACCGAGTGTATTTTGGGAGTGGCGTAGGTTTCGGTAAACGGTGAGGTATGCGGTGAGTTACGGAGGAAATGAGCCCTCGAGGCTGAAATCCTATAAACGATAAAGAGTTAGTACGGTGAGCGTAATCGTTACGCTTTGGGCAGAAGGTCTTCGGCGACCAGAGATAAGAGTTCACAGCAAAGATCGCTTTGCTGTGAGAGGTTTTGAGGCGGGAGTCGACGACGAGAGATAGCAGATAGTTTGGGGAACTTTCGTGTATTCTGATACTGCAAAATAAGGGGGCAAAAGGACACCCTTTATCAACTGGTTCTACTGTCCTTTTAACTAAACTAGGAACGATGGGATCAAGGGATGAAACAGGGTATAATAGGGAAATGGAGTTAGAAACCGATCACAAGGCGACGAAGCACATGTACAAAAGATGGTAGTATCTTGGAGACAATAGAGTAATAAAGTGAAACTGTTCAAACCGTGTGTTCTTCAAGGGGTGCTGGATACGACAACCAATTTGTGGAAAGCAACCATTCAAATATGCCTGGAGCGCCGTGTGGTTCTTTGGTGCTAACCCGATTAGGCGAAAGTGGGCATGCAACCGGTATTTGTTGAATATTGGCTAGTGGATCCGGATTGATCGAGTTCAGGAGTTTCGCCACAGTTCGATGGAATGTTCCGTGGCTGGAACACATCCAACAAACATGATCGAATGGACGGAAGATTCCCTTTTTGGCGGAGGCAAAAGGGTGTGTTTGGTTACGGGACGGTTTAACTGCCTTTTTGGGAGATGCCGAGGATGCCGAGATAACCGAAGTAAGTTCGAAAGTTTAATTCGAACTTGGATCTCCTTCTTCCGAAAAGTGTGGGTTGTGAGCGGAAGGGTTGTTGACCAGGATTTTATGTTCTTCGTTGGCGAGTCGAGTGGTAAAAGGTGCGTGATTTCACCAATTTCACCAATGTGGTATCACATCCGCAGGGCACAGAAGAAATTGACCGTCCCCGGTCATGTCCGGCAGAGAACCAGAGGTTTGAGGGCGGGCAGAAAAGAAAAGAAAAGGCAGATGGTGAAATTGGTATCTTCAGAGGTCTTCTTCGTCAGATGCTTCAAGTCGAGCTTCTTCGTCCTCATCCACATCCATCTCGAGATCTTCAGCAAGCTCAATGCGGCCATCGGCTGGGGGGCCTTCAGCGAGCTGAATGAGTCGCGGGTCGTCTCGGGGAATGTAAGGCAGAAGGCGAGTGGCAGAAATTCCCTGAGTGCTCATGGCACCGGATAGTTCACGAAGAACGTAAGAGCCTCCTCTCGTGCGTCGAACGATGGCGTATGGACCGAGCCATTTTGATTTAGCCTTGCGGCCGAGGTCATTGGCAATGCGAGAGTTCCGGACTAGAACCAACTCGTTTTCATGGTATTCTTCACGGTAGAACCTGCGCTCGTAACGGCTCTCGAATTCAGCCTTGGAGCGGAATCGACTGGCGCGGAGACGCTCAGCGGCTTCTCGAATATCGTTGGGGCGTTTCTCGATTTGGCGAGTGCGGAGTGCAAGAAGTTCCGAGGGAGTCATGTGTGTTTTCCAGCCCTCGACAAGGAATGTGGCCTCGGTGAGATCAAACGGAAGAATGGGATTGAACCCATGGAGTGTGAAGTAGGGGGATTGCCCGGTGGCTCGACGAACGGTAACCCGATCAGCGAATACGGCAGGAGCAAGCTTCAGTGGCCACAAGTTGAGGTTGCCTTCACAGGCCTTGATAATCGATTCGCGGAGGATGAAGTGTCCGCGTTCGACAACTCCGTTGGCGCGAGAATTGTAGGGTGAAATCTTGACGTGTGGAACACCCAACGTGTTCATCAATATTTCAAAGGCCTCTTTCACTTCTGAACCATTGTCTGTGGTGACTTCCATCACCGCACCATAGCGGCAATAAATCTCCTCCCAAAAGAACTTGGCGAGAGACTTCGCATTAGCGCGGCGGAGAGCGCGAGCTTCGGTAACTCCGGATAAGTCATCCTTGGCTGCCACGATGTAGCGGAAGCCACGGGCTCGGGGCATGAACATGATGTCAATGTAGACTTTGGAGAAGACAGTGACTGGGATTGAGGGAGTGAGGGGCATCTGCATAGGAATTCGAGTCCGAATTTGGCACTGGTGGCAGGATCGGACATGCTTGTAAACTTCGGTTCGGAGGTGAGGCCAGAAAAACCGAATGCGAATGGTTTCAAAGGTTGCCTCCTCTCCACGGTGCCCGAGTAAGTCATGTGCCTGCCGTAAAATCTCTGCTCGGCGAGCAGGATCGAATATGACCAACTTCGGTGACTGCTGGCCATTGCGTTTGAATTGCGACGCTTCTAAGAGCTGAGCAATAGCAGCTGGGCTGAGATAGGTGAAGGAGCAGAGAACAGAGATAAAGCATAGTTGCGCCAGTTTTACGCCGTGACGGGCCAAGAGCTCGAACGCTGGGGGTATGTATGACGCCGGAATGAAGAGTAGGGTAAACACAAGTCCGAGGAGGAGAGTGGAGATTGGAAAGTGGGTAGATGAGGATATCATGATGGTTGAGCGGACGGAGTTGGACAATAGAGGTAGATTGGTAGGTGAGTGAGAGTTGAGAGCGAAAATGTAGCAAGTTTAACGTCGCTGCTACGACAATACAATTACAATCGTAGAAGGAAGGAACACAGAAATAAGTAAGGGACACAGAAGAGACCGAGTCGGTGCACCGAGGCTAACCGCGGGGCACAGAAAAAAATGTTTGAGTGAAGGTGAGTGGATATGAGAGTACAGGTAGCGTAAACGGAAGGAGGGAAGTGGTGGATATGAGGGTATAAGTACCGTAAACGGGAGGAGGGAAGTGGTGGATAAGGAAGAGGAGGTGGACGAGCCTACTCAAACTCCAGAATATAATCCTCGGTGCCATCGTAATCGTAAACGGGCCCGTCGTCTAGAGGGTGAACGGGCTCATCGTCGAGAGGGTGAACGTACAAGCTCCGGTTCGAATGGATATCCGCTTTCCCCTGCTGAAAAGCGTGAGTCGCAGTCATCTGGTCTCGAAACTGCATCCTTGCCAACTTCCGAATCATGTCGCCCCGGTTGAGGTTGCTCGGTGGGGCGCCACGGCCTTCGAAGAAGTCGGCGGAGTTCAGGAGGAAGGTGGATTCGAAAGGCATCAGGAGGGGGTGATGATTCGGAGCAAGGTCGTTTGAATGCGCGGGGTTGCGAACGGGGATGCGATGGACTTCGCCTTCGGTAACATCGAAGGGGAAGCGATTCTTGCGTTCGAACCTCTGAGCTGCGCGCTTGTAACCCTGGTAGGCGACGAGGTACGGGTGATGACGTGCGTCATACTGGGGGTAAATCCGCTCGAAGAGGTGCAGGATCGTCTCGAGCTCAGAGCGCATCGCACCAATGCAGCGAGTCGCGAGGTCGTTGCGTCCGAACTCTGTCGCGCTGTCGAGAGGAACAGCAACGAGATGAAGAGGCACGCGGCGGGTGGCAGTTCGCACGAAGTCGCTCCGGTTGGAGGCGGTGAGCATCTCGATGACGTAAGTGTGCATAGCCGACCAGTCGTGGATGGTCTGCTCTTCAACATGGTCATGAAGACGAGCGAGCTCGATAGGAACCTCGCGCAGTCCGCGGTGGCTCAGAACGGATCGAATGCCGGGAGGTTGGGTAGTCTCGGTGCCGTCCTCGAGGTCCAACGTATGCTGAGCATGGAGGATCTCGATGGCGAACATGGGAAGACGGGACGGGCGCTCGACGAGGTAATAGTGTTCAACGAAGGTAATCGGTTGGTTGGCCTCCAGGCGCGCGGAAGTGCGGAGCCTGTTGGCCTCGACAAGGGTGCCGGCGAGGAAGAAGTTCTGCATGATGAGTGGTGCGGAGAGGGAGTGGACCATCCGGATGGATTGAGCAACGCGCGCGATGTTGTTGTTGTGGTTAATGATGGGACGCTCGAAGTCGATGGGGACATACTCGGCTGCAAACTGCTGCTCCAGCTCAACCGCGATGTCGGCGGGAGCCGTGGCGTCAGAGGCGCTTGGAAGAATGATAGGGGTCTCGATGAAGGTTCCAGCGGTGTTGGCGGTGTGTGAAACGAAGCCAAACACCCTCTGAAAGGTGGCGCAGGCGGCACAGTCAGGGTGCATGTTGTTGAGGTTCGCGGTTGCGTCGATAATGGTATGAATGTGACGGAGCGCCGGGACGCGGGTCGCGGCGGGCGCGTCGATGGGGTGAGAGAGAGCAGCAGGGATCGCCATGAGAGTGACACCGGCACAGAGGATGCAAGTCGGATGAATATTGCCGGAGCTAGCCTGAGCCGAGGCAGCACTGTGGACATGGACGTAGAGGGCCTCGGGCGCAGGCGAGTCGGAGTTATGGAGAGGGGATGGGTCTGCATACGATGTGTGGTTAGCGTGGTTGGAAATGGCCCCAACGGGCTCCAAGATCGTACGGTGGTGTCCACCCTCGGACGAGTCATCCGACACCGCAAAGTGGGCTAACATCGCGTGGGTTGAGTCCGCCTGGGACTGGGTAGCGCTGATGAGTCTCTCAGGGACGAAGGACGACATGGAGGACGATGAGGAAGACGAGGTTAAGGCGATGGAAGTGTGATATTCAGGGCAAGAGAGGGGGAACAGTATTTCTGGGGGAGTGGTTGAATGGGAGTTTCCTGGGAGGATTTGGGCTGGATTTCGACGCTTTAAGAGGCTTATTAGGGCGGCCTGGAGCGGCGCAGTCGTCCTAGCATCAGTTTCGATGCTTCTTTCATAAAAGAAGTTCGCAATCCCTTTTGGGCTAGGTTCAATTTGTTGCGCGGCAACTGTCCCAATTTCCTTGGCTATTGTGCTTCCCGCAAATCCCTGCAGGTGACCATCTGCTCCGAAGCGAAGCCAGTGCGTTTGAACGAGGTTGGAAACGCGTCTCAGGAATGCAGCATGAGTTAGCCTCATGTGTGAGGCCACCCAAAGAAGTTCCGGGTGCATATGCAAAAATCCCCGAATTTTGGACTTCTCTGCACTAGAAGCAAGATTGTAGGACTGCAGTGCTGTTGTTAGGTCCGACGAGTTGCGGGTCGACGTGCCAACGAGGGCTGGAAGCCAGGAAAAATGAGCGGGAGCTCCTCCGGGACCAATCGTCTCGTTGGGGTAAAGATATTGAAAGGCAGTGTAAAAGCAATGCAAAGGCTGTTGCGCCCCGAGTTCCCCGCCGTTGCAGGGCGCGTTTGCGGCATCAATGAGGTTGTTTGCTTCGTAGGTAATAGCATCGATGTTGTCCTGCCAATTTTCAACCCGCTCGAAGAATTTGCACTTAATTAATATAGTGCAATTGTCGCATAGTGGGCTTCGTTCTTGTCTAGGAAGATGTGTGTCGGACTCGGTGTGCGTGCATGGAGGATGCGAATAGGGAGGTGTTATGTCGAAGGTTGAATCCTCTGAGTCTGAATCTCTGCCAAAAATCTCGTGTTCGAGTTCTGACTGAATTTCAACTGCAGGTGGTTCGTCCTCCAACATGTTGAAGTCAGAAATGTTGTTCTCGGGCTCGTTAACCATGGATGGTGAGTCGATAACTGTCATCATGTACGATCCAGGCATTGGCATGGAGCGGAACTGCGCAAGGTTGGCGGTAAATTCGGGTGCATCTTCTCCTTCATCGACAAGCAACTCGTGGCGATTATTTCCCGAGTCGGGGTCACGGAAGACAAGATAAGTTCCATCGCGCCTCTCATCAATGGAGACGTAGTTGCCTCGCTGCCAGGGACGTCCGAGCAGTACATCAAAGGGTGCCTTATCAGCAACCCAGAAATTTCCTCGCGACTCGACGCCGCCGGTATTGAATAGAACATCCTTGAGATAGCCGCGGAGTTGAGCTTGACCGCCATTTGCGTCCCCCATATTGATATGCTTGGTGATGTCCATAGATATATGGGACATGAAGCTGCGCCAAATCGAACGTGATACGACGTTGAGCATGGAGCCTGTGTCCACTATCGCAGTAATGATCTTGCCATTAATTTCGATTTGGATCTGAATGAGGCGCTGGCGATCCTTGGTGATGAAGGTGGCTGCAACAACGTTGAGCTTAGCCTCCGGTGGAGGACTTATAGCTGCGGTGAGAATTTCCGTCAAGGTAGCCAAGTTGTGTGCTGAAGCCTGTCCTGGGCGCGGAGCGTTCTTCAACTTCATGACATCGATGAGGGCATTTGTGACTGCCGGTGAGATAGCGATAATTTGCCCAGCAGAAATAGAGACGGGTGAGTTCAGAATCGAAGCCACGATATCATGAGGATTGACGTGTGCGGAAACTGCAGACTGGCGCGGACCAGGCTTCTTCGAGATTGTTGGTGGGGCAGAACCTTGGTTTGCCTTGTACACTTGCTCTGTGACTGGAGTAGCCTCAGGCACGGTGTCCTCCATAATGACATCATCGCGTGAAAAGTCAACTCGGAGCTCGATGGGGTCGGCTGGTACGGGCTCGACGAGTGCTTCTTCCATAATCTCCTGCTTCATCCGAATGCTGGATGGACCATCCATAGGCAATGACTCGAGGGTGGCCCCGGTCTTCCTGACCTGAGACCGGGTCGAGGAAGCTGGATAGGGAGCCGGACGTGAAGCCTTCTCGGTCGAACGTGTGACAGCAAAAATCTTGTCGAGTTCGATGTCGCTAGTGGTGGCCTGAACGAAGACCGGATGAATCTCTTCCTTATCAACGGTTGGGCTGGGGTTGCAGTCGACGGGGATATGTGCAACAACGGCTAAGTGAGCTTGGGCAGCAGGTGGGTTCGCAGGTGCAGCAACTGCAGGATAGCGTCCAATGCGCTGGCGATGGTAGGCGGCAAGGAGGGTCTCACCCTGCTGGTTGAAACGACGGAGGAGATTTCCATCGGACCATTCGATTCCGCGTTCGCCGCGGCGAATCTCACCGGTCGCGAGAGCTTCCACGAGCTTGGCACACTCCCAAAGGCCATGGCCACGTTCACCACACCCAAAGCAGGTGCGGTCCTGGGGCTGCAATGGAGGACGGTTCATGTTTGCATTTGGGTTCGGACCGAACTGGTCTGCTGGAGGTGCATAGTGATTGTTCCGAAAATTATTCGGAGGAAGAGGGGGTTGCTTCACATTGAGCACAGGTGCTCGAACAGTGCTTCTTGTGCGACAACACCTTGGGCTTTGAAGCAACCAGAATTGCGTACAGAGCATTGAGATGCTCAGGACGGATCACGGAAATATTTCCGTCCACCAGGTCTTGAAAGGTGTCACCGTTCAGATCCAAAGGCTCTCCCAGCTCGTATTGAATCGCCAAGAGCTGCAGCATGGCTCGCCCCACGGTCAGCGCGCGACGGCGGCGCTCTCGGCGACCAGCGACAGCAACAACTGTGAACTCCTCCAGCTTTTCCAGTGTGGGCGCCATTAATTCGACCAGCCCAGTTGGGGTGCGCCGAGCAGTGAATGCAGGGAAAAACCACCTCTTCAGGTTCTGCTTCTCCTTGGCATCGGCGGTGAAGAACAGCTTATATGAGTCAACGACAGGGTGGCCATCTGGAAATTCAACTAGAAGTTGCGCCAGCGGAGCCAACACCGCGTCGAAGATTGGAATGAGTGGATGGTCTTCTGGCTGCTGGGACCGATGTATGCCAGCAGCTCGAACCAGCCCCATCTAAGCAATCATCAGTAAGTTGAAACTTTGAAACAGTATACATACCTGTTCAAGTCGAAGTTCAACCTTCAATATCTCTTCGCAGGTCGCCCTATCCAGCTTGTAGGACCTCAAAGGTCGCATGTGGTCGTCGTCTGACATCGGCCACTGAATGCATTCCAGGAAACGGAATTCAAACTCATTCTTGGGAAGAGTTGTATGGGGATGGTGTTTCCGAAATTCCGCAGGATACCACAGCACGGCGTCGTTTCGCCAGTCTTCCTTGGATCGTGGATCAGGCAACATGACAATCTCAGCACGGAAAAAGCTGATGAAGTGTGTTAATCAGAGAAAATGCAAATGAGTTGAGACGTACAGTTCGGGCATCGGTCTGGGTCTGCATCTCTGGCAGATGTACTCAGTCTTTGGGTCATGCCAGTCAACATCACCGTTCTCTGGTTGGCATCCGAAGTGCGACCAGAAGCCACATGCCGAGCACTGGACCTGGTCTGGCCCGTCATCACCGCCGGAGATCCCCCGGCAACCAAAGCACTGAATGGGGCAGGGCGTCGTCGAGTCGGTCGATCCGGTGCTTTCCCGCCGCTGGTGCCCCGTCTGCGCCGGAAGGGATGGGTGTATTGTCTCAAGGATGAGGTTCTCGATTGAATCGTTGTCGACGTGCTCGGTTGGTTGTATTACGCCATCATCGGAATCCTCCACGGGAATGAGCTCGTGGATGAATCTCTCTGTCGCCGTGACACTGTCCTGTGCCAACGGCTTGCGACGCGGCCGCCTATCCACCTGATACTCGAGTACTTGCCGTCTGCGCGCTGTCGTCGTCCACTCTTTGCGCTGGTCATCAGTCATCTGGGTCAGATTCGGCCCAACTAGCTGAGCGAGGCGCGCGAACAGCTGGCCGCTCTCGGGATTGACCTGCAAGCCCCACGGCGCTGCTTTGCGCCGCTCGGCACAAAAAACTTGTTGGGCGTCCGCACCACCATCCAGATAATAGATAACGGCCGCAAGCCGGTATCCCGTAGGCATGTTGCGCAACTTGCTCGACGGTCCCGACATCCAGCCAGAGACACTGGCACCAGTTCGGTGCCTGGCATGCCCAGCGTGCTCCATGCCGTCGTAGTCGAAGATCTTGGCGCCGTCGGGAGTCACATAGCGGGCGATGAAGTGAGCACCGCCACCGAGACGCACGGTGTAGTTGGTATAGACCTCCGCGCTGAGAGTATACCGGACACCTTTCACGGAAAACTTCTGCCCCAGAGGCAAGAGGGTCGAAGGTACCGTCCACGACGATCCAAGTGAGTCGCCAACTTCGAGAACGAGAATTGCTGGGATGCTCAGGATGTATTCCTTTGCGCGCGCCTTTCCATTGCAGAAAGGGTCGGAATCTTTTTGGCGCCAGCAAGAGGCGGTCTCCCACTCCAATGGATTGAGAACCCAGTTGAACCATTTGCCGAGGTCGCCGCCAAATATCTTGTGCATCTCCGACGATAGCTGGAACGGGGCACGCCATCGCGGATGGGACACCTCCCAGTGTTCGAGGGGTGCAGCCTCACATCCCGGGCATTTCTTCACCTGGAGGACGTAGGGCCGAAAGAACGAGAGACACCGCTCATTTGCTTCATCGGGCGCGCGTTTAGCCAAGCTCAACTTCATCAATATTTCCCACAGCCATCCCTGCTCAGAAACCGGTCAGTTCAAGTCATTCCGTACGAGAAGATACTCACGAATAGCGCATCCGAAGAGCCCACCGATCCAGTGAACTTCGAAGTGCTGAGCTTTTGCCGAAACCGTTCGCGAAGGTCGGTCAGAATTTTACAGCCCCCTTCGTCGAATCCGGGGAACACCGCCTGCTCAGTATGGGCCGCCATAATGGCCAGCCAGTTACGGAGGACATGCCGGACAGGAAGGCCCTCGACGACGCCCTGCAGCTGAGGGAAGTTGTGACTGGCCGCAATGGCGAGCACGGTCAACGAAGAATCCAACCAGCAAGAGTTGTTCTTCCACCGAAACGAGCGCTGAAATTCAGCCGTGGGCTCCGGCATCTGGGGTTTTGGTTTCACTCCCCGCAAAGGATGTTTGCGTAGCCCGTTTCTCTTGAGCCGCGCGATGGTGTCTGGGGCACGGCCATCCATGGAAACCTTGTGTCGCGCTTCGTGGCGGCTGTGCTTGGTGTACCCGTATCGGAATCGCGTCCTCTTCCAGTACTGTGGGTCAGAACCGTAGAAAACCTTGATGCCGTCTGCATGTGTGTGTGTGCGGTTAGGCAACGAAATTCGGAATATTGAATGCGACGTACTGCGAGCGGCATCATATATTCGTTCGAAAGTCTCCCCGATGCGCACCAATCCCGCGAGTCCGTAAAAGAGGCTGTTGTCACGTCCAACCATTTGATAGGCCCTGTGGTGCATGCATTCGCCAGCGTTCGTGGTCTCAGGAAGTGAATCCCATAGTTCCTGCTCCATGTCGCTGGCCACGGGAAAGAGCATGCTTGCGTGACTGGGGCGCATCCACCAATTTACCCACGGCTTCGCACCTGGGAAATCCGCAATGAAGGCGGAGGCGCAGTCGCGAAGTCCCGCCATGTCGGTTTGCCGCAGCAGTTTCTTTGCATACTTGCGAAACACGGACTGTCGCTCCGGCCCCACAATTCGGCTAATTTTCGCAACTCGCGTGATCTGGTTGTCGAAATGCTGTCTGCAGCCCTTGACGAGTGCCGCTGCAGCCTGAGCTAACTCTTTCTCATCTCGACCGTGAGGCGAAAACTCGAGCCAAAAGTCAATAAAGGCGTCGATGTAGCCATTTCGCTGGGCATCGCTGAAGTCGACAACCTGTCATGAACAGTTAGCTCTGAATGCGAAGCCAGGGTCGGGAACTCCTACGTTTGCAAAAAGGTCGTCCGTTACTGTCACCCCGGTCTCGCGACAACGTTGCGCCATACCACGGAAGAGGTACAGGAAATGAATACGGTAGTGCACCGACGTCGCACCGTTCGAGTAGGTCATCAGGATGGGCACCCATGACTTTAGATGGAGAGGTTCGAACGTAGGTAGGTAGGTAGGTAGGTAGGTAGGATTACACGGCACGGTCCCGCTCAGGAACGCCGGGGCCCAGAGAGTATCTGAATGTACATGGCACTAGATGTACATTACGGTCCCTGGACTCCCCCATAACCCCGTAGCCGAGCTCACGGTCGCAGTTGCACACTCGCCGCGGTAGAACTAAAGGAAGAATGGAGAAGTAAGTGTGGAAAATGGAACCTCGAAACAAACTCAGGACAGGAACAACCCCAAACGTTGAAGAACAGAATACACATACTGAGGCGTACGGAAATTCAACGACAGAGCGAGATGGGCACGGAAGGGCCGAGCCTCTTTGTGCTCACGATCATTTGGTCGTGCCGAAGTGAATTGCGCCAACAGTTATGGCATCGTTATCCAACGAATAAAGCCGTCCTGTTGCAAAAAGAGCCTGTCATCCAGGTCAAGCGATCCCTGCAGCTATTCCCATAACCCGTGTCGTAGGTTTCCGACAAAAACTGACAGGCGGGTTGCGGAATAGGTGTCGTATAACAATAAGTACAACGGTCGATGATCTGCCGTGCTGATTGTTGAGATGGGGTTTTGGGAGGTTATGTATGTTTGCCATGCCTCCATTTTGGACGAGGATCCGATGAAGAATTTCTGAAATGATGTTGGGTATGACTTGGGGCAAGGGGAAGCACGGACCTTCACAGAAACAACGAATCTCTAGATGGGGGTTTAAAATTAAACATACGCTATCTTCACACCTGGTCTGGTCCCCGGGTTTTGGGCTTAATATTCAGTGAGCTGGAAGGAGGAAGTTACTGGTTTGCCTTTCTCCCAAAAACTCAATCTGGACCCCACTTGCACTAGGTTCAACTTCGTTTGAAACGGGTGGCTGTGTAAGTCGGATTCAACAAGTAATAAAAACGAAGTTCGACCCGCTGTTTGCTCGTTGGAACATCAGATGATATAGTATCCCTCCTGGGCCTTTTTGGCAGCCCAGGATATCAATGGAAAGCGGCATTGGCGAGGGAGGGAGGAGTGGCGCGGCGCGGCGCGACGCGGCAACTTGAATGTGCACTTCGCCGCGTTGCGCCGCGCCACTCTGATTCTGATGAGAGATGTCTTTGTCAATGGTTGTAGAGCTCAATCCAAGTACCTTGGAGACGCAGGGAGGGTTCGTATACGGGATTGGTGAAGGAGCGGTGGCGCGGCGCCGACGCGGCGATGTGCACTTCGCCGCGTCGCGCCGCGCCACTCATACGAGGTAAGGTTTGATCTGATTTTGAGGGAGAACGTCTTGGTTAAGTATCGTTAGTGACTGGATGCGGCGTGCGAGCAACGTTGCAGATGGAGGGGATTTTTTCAATACGGTGATGTGGTGCGAGTCCCAGTGGATTTGTGGAATGAGCGCAATTAAGTATATCCTCGGCAGACTTGGGTCAAGGGGTGAGCAGGATCCCGCATGCTCTCGTTTATTGTGAGCACATTGCCAGCAACAGGTTCGGCATAAAGTGGGCTCAACGGCAGTGGCTTGCAACAACATTCTCAAGGTTGAATGTTGACCGCAGCGTCTTCGGTGGAGGTGCGGGACCCGCCGCGTCGACTCTAGCAAGCGCCGCGTTGAATGTCGTACGCGCCGCGTCGACTATGGTAACCGCCGCGTCGTTGCACAGACACGCTGCGTCCTAGTCCTGTGACCGCCGCATGCTACCGCGTCGCGCGGCGGTATCGCCGCGTCCAAAGGCGCGGACGCGGCGAAGTTACTGATCACTTCGCCGCGGCCCACTGTGGAAAAGGAAGGCCGCGAATTTCACAGGGTCAAGGAGTGAATTTCGCATTTCACCCCGATTCCGGGTGAATCCTGATATTCACCACATGCCGTGAATTTTGCAGTTCGCTCGGTTTTAGCGCGAAAAAGAATTTTCACTACATTGAATATAATGTACAACATTTATCCGTCTAGTGCATCGCCCACGGTTGAATTCTCCACAAGACGAAACTTCGCCGCAACCTAGGCCGCCAAGGACGTCTTCCTTTTTTCGACCCTCGGGAATCCCATTCCCGACGTGGATTACGGGCCTGATCATTCCTCGTTCGGAGTTTCCCGCTCTGGGCGGGAGAGTCGGGACGAGCATCGGAAACCCTATCATCGGGACGAGGGTCCCCATTCTGTCCTTTGCTTCCGCTGCGGGCGTATGGGCCACAGTGCAGGTCGCTGCTCGGAAGCCGACCCAAGCAAGTACGGTCTTAACTTCGTCATTTTTGCGAACCGCGACGGCCTCTTCCGCATTCACGACCAAAGGCCGGTTTGCATGCGCTATAACTGCGCGTCGTGCGACGCGTCGGCAACTAACGGCCACGCGCTCCACATTTGTTCCCTTTGCGCCGACTCCCATCATGGGGCGGTTAACTGCACGCGCATTGATTTTGCTGCGGTCGAAACTAGTATTGTGAGTGTCCAACTTCTGATTTATTCCCCGGACCATCCTTTACGCCCAAATGACATCTCTATTGCGCATCAAATTGGTGTTGCTTATTCGTCGTGTCGACGCCCTCCATTGCGTGCCCATTTGGCATTTGTCTTCATTGCACACCCATTTGGTGTTTGTTATTTTGGTGTTTTTACAATGTTTTTACGCCCTTCTCTCGTCGTTTCGACGTCCTCTATTGCACGCCCATTTGGCGTTTGTCTTCATTGCACACCCATTCGGTGTTTGGTCCTCGTCGTTGCGACGCCCTCCATTGCACGCCCATTTGGCGTTTGTCTTCATTGCGCACCCATTTGGTGTTTGTTCGGCGCCTCTTCATCTCCGATTAATCTCATCCCCGCTGAGTGTCGTTCTTACCAATTTGTGTTCCAGATGTTGACTTGTATACCCCGCGGTCGATCCGCCTTTCCAGGTTCCAATCCATACACGGCATTTATTTTGCTTGCGAGTCCTTTCTACGGTCTTCGTTTTTTTTTTTTTTTTTTTTTTTTCTTAGGCAAGTCACTACTCTTTGGTTGGGTTGTCGTTCTCGGATGCCGACGTTCGGTCGTTGCACTCCCTTGGTTTGGTGGGAGTGGCCATCCGAGTTCCTCACTCACAGAGAACCCCAGACGCCCGCCGGGCTCGGGTTCCTCTTCCCAAAGATTGAGTGACTTCAATGTTGTGTGCTTCAACACTCGAACGACTTAGTTAGCCTCACGAAAGGTAGCACCAAGGGTGCACCGGAATTGAAATGTTGGACATCGGGCCGATTTTTCGGATGAAAATGATATTGAAGAAATGACTGAGAGGGGAATTGTTCGCAGAAAGAACTGAGTAAATTCAGAGTAATCCTACGGCTTAAATACAAAACTGGAGATCATAGAATGTAAGTTCATATGAGTAACTGGAGTCCATGAATAAGACGATAAGTAATGTGTCGGGGGAGGAGCAAGGGGAGGAGGTGGATAAACTATATCTATTATACAAAGGAAGGTGGTCCCGTGTCGGAAACTGTGTCGTTGACAGATGTCTGTATAATTGTTTATGTAAATGTTCAGTTGCTCCCTTGCGAAAGGCGTCGTAAGTGACTGGCACACGTCACAGTTCTTCACGCACCTCTTCCTCTGCCCTCATGGCCAGATTCAAGGAAAGTGTCGTCCTTGGATCGATGAGCGGCCTGGTGGACGCCTGTCTCCTCGTAGTTAACGGGTTGCATGGTGGCCTGAGCACTGTCCCTGGGTTACAGATTTTGCGAGCTCCCATTTGAATCGGGTCTGAGGCGTCCTTGACCGCATTCGCAAGGTGCGTGTTGTGTCTTTATATTGTTGTCCATACTTATATTATGCTCTACTCAAGCTGTACTCAGACACTGACGGCGCGCCTAAATCCCCCAACGCGCCGACGTTCCACCGCGCCTTCTCCCGCCACATCGACCTCCCCCGCTTCGTGCGGCTCGCCTCGGCCCCGCACCCTCCTGCGCCACGGGTCCTTGACCTTTTGACCCTGACTTCTTGACATCCTTGACTTCGTCCGACTTCGTGACCTCCGACTTTCCGCATACAAGACTTCTGGACCTCTTTGTGTCTCAGTCCTAGGATTGTTGCACAAGTAAGCACTATGTATTACTCTGCTACAGCTAATAAAAAATACTGTTCCTCCCTTCCATTGTGCGGTGCTGAGTGAGAGCCTATGTGTTCTGGGTAATCATTCTCTGCGCGTCGTGTCACTCACCCAAGTCACGTACAAAAGCCTACTGACTCCATAGGACTGCTCTGTGACCTTGGGTTTCGATGCGGCCTTGGGTACTCTGAGGAGCTGTGGTCATAGTAATACTCTCACTCATTCTCATGTAGTGCGTCTTTTTTTTTTAGCCTCGGACTGGAATCTAACGTATTCAGACCCACTCCACCTTCCTCCTCGCCTTCTTCCCTTGCTCAGAGGTCTCCGAGACGCGCTCGCGATGCGCCCCACGCTGCTATGGCACCGCCTTACCTCGGCTCGAGGTCACCCAATCGTAGGACCCTGCAAAACATAAGCAACACTTCGCGCGGCCCAACAAACATCCCCGGCCCCTCGCAAAGACCTCTATCGCCGACGTTAGACTCTCAAAGGGCTTCGTTTCGGGATGCAGATCGGGAACGTCAACTGGCGCTTCAAGACACTCCAAGTCGGCGTAGGCGGAGGGTACCTCGGCGTCAGGATGAGGAGAATGAACGCCCGGTATCGCCTACTGGGGCGTCGACGTCGCGGAGGGCAGGAATGAATGCACGCTCGGGGTCGCCTACTCCGGGAGCATCGACGTCGCGGAATGCAGGTACATTGAAT